>CM028356.1:43814704-44194408 GCA_016618105.1 Dendrobium huoshanense
GATTATCTAGGGCATTCTCGGCCTTCAACGATTGATCCTTTCCTTATCGTGACAGGCTCTCACTCTCTCTACAAACTAATGGCTCTAAACCCTAACGACTTCCCTCTGCACCACAACTCCTCTCTTCTAGCACCTCCCCTCATGCACATCTCTATCATGGGCCAACAATCTCTTTTCCCCTCCACCTATTCTAGAAAAATTTCTCATTGCATTGGTTCCTTTAAGCCCTTAGCTCGAATTCTCGAATGGTGACCATTTGGAAGGTATTGAGTTGTGGTCTTTATCTCTTGTTGGCTATTCGCTTGGAAAACGGCCTTACTACGAGCTGCTTCTTTCTCTTGTAGATGGATTCTTCCTCTTAAAATCACTTCTCCGGAAGACTACGATTATGTTTGGATGGGTAGTCTATGGGTTTTTTGGGAAAACCTTTTATTTTTTAGAAGTCGTCCCCGAAATTCAAGCCCAAACGGGATGAGTCTGATTCCATTCCCATTTTGATAAAAATATTGCATCTGCCCTTAGCCCTATAGGCTCTTACCAGTCTATCCAAATTTGCTAGCTTCATCAGTATTCCCCTCTTTGTGGACACCCTCACTGCCAAAAGAATGAGGCTAACATTTGCGAGGGTATGTGTTCAGATCTCTAAGGAATCCCCTCTGCCAGTTGAAATCCCACTACAAATTGAAGATGAATATCTAATTCTTAAAGTGAACTATGATTGGAAACCTTCGTATTGGGAGGGTTTTGGTTCCCTAGTCCACCCATTCTCCTTATGCCCTTCTAACCCAAATCAGAAACCAATTAGATCTCCTCCTCTTAATCCTAGAGGAAGGAGTACTAGTTGATATCCTCGCACTCGCATCACTAGCTCTTCCTTCAAACCTCCCTCTCTCAATAAAACCCAATCTCTCAAACTTTGCCAATCACACAACCTTCTCCTTTGCCACCTATAGGAGCTCCCAATCACACTATGCCCACCTCATTTATCCAAGACAAAGATATCTTAATTCTTAATTTCAACATTCCCACAGAGGTATCCTTGTCATATGAACAAGCACCTCCTCAATAGCTCCCCCCCCCCCCCCCCCCCCCAACCAAAGTCCCACTTTATAATAAATTTGCTTCTCTTCATCAAGATGAATGCCTATTCCCTTCCCTTGGATAAGATCTATTATGATGACATTCCCCCTTCTGTTGACCAATAGAGGAAGGATCATGCCACCTCCTCTGGGCAGGCACCGCCAAAACCACAATGTTCTCCTTCAGCCAAAGACCCCAGAGCCAAATCAGCCAATAAAGCTAAATCCTCCAAGTATAATTGTATTTTTCCCCTTTTGGTTGCTAAAACGTGAGGGGTTTAATAGCCTCGATAAGGTGCGAGCTTGCAGAGATCTAGTAAGCTCTCACAATTTAAAGATGAATTGTATTCTAGAAGACAAAAAATTAATTTTCTGTTGATATGGATATGTGGTTTACTAATTCTCATTTAGTTTTTGACAATGAAATGAGCTATAACGATTTTAACCATTCTTCAATTGGTAGAATTTGGCTGAAATGGGACCCTTCTTACTTCTCTTTCACTCCTTCCCTTTTTTTTTTCCTCACAAATTATTCATAGTATCCTATCTGTAGGTTCCTCACCCCATATCTTTCTTTCTATTATTTATGTTGCTTATTGTGCGGATGATAGGAGAGTCTTTGGGATCATATGAGGGATTTAACCCCAGCTTCCACTCAACCTTGGGTCATTATTAGGGATTTCAACTATTGTAGGTTTGAATATGAAAAAGCTTCCCATCTCTTGATGGGTAGATTGGACAAACTCAATAACATGATTTTTTATTGTGGTGTCCAAGACCTTGCTTCGGTTGGTCTTTCATACACTTAGTGAAACTAAAGAGTGAACCACTCCATTCACATCAAGATGGATAGAATTCTGGTTAACACGTCTTTGCTAGATAATTATTTAGTGGCCAGTTATAATGTGATTCCCTTGAACTGATCTGATCATTCTCCTTTAACCATGAATGTTTCATATGTCATTAAAAAATGCAATATATTATTATTCAAAAATCATTGGACTCTTATGGAGGAATTTTGGTATGATGTTATTGAAGCTTTTTCTCGGCCTGCTCCATGTAGCATGATTTCTTCCTTCTACCACTGCACAAAATTTGAAAAAGACCCTTAAAGACAAAGTTTGGACCCTCCAATTTTCTATCTCAGTCCATTCTTGATCTTAAGAATAAACATAATAAATATCTTCTAGAGCTTCAAAGTTATCCTTTAATCCAATCATTAAACATTTCACTTAAAAAGATATCAATGATTAACTTGTTGTGATGCAATCCTCTTGGGCTTTCTGGATTGCACAAAGAGCCAAAACCAAGTGCTTGTCTAAAGGTGAAGATGAACTTGGATTCCTTTATGACAAAATTATACTCAGGAAAAATATAAACACTCTAAAAGAAATCTCAACTTTGCTAGGTCATTTCTCTTCTCACTTTGACATTAGTGTACCTCTCTTCCATCATTTTGAAGGACTTTTTAATACTCCCAATATGCCCAATGTTGATGATTTTAACATTCCTACTGGGAACTTGATTCATCCTCATTTAATTAATTTGACGGTTGCCCTAATTACTAATGATGAGATCAAAGCTATTGCTTTTGTTGGTCATTTTGATTTCTTTACCTGACCCCGACGGCTTTAATTTTGGGTTTTACAAGGCATCTTGGCACATTATTGGGATCTAAGTTTGCAACATTATTAAAAACATTTTTTCCTCAGTTAACTACCTAAAGGGGTTAAAACTACTGCTATCACCATGATCCCCAAGAGCTCTCATACCTCAAATATTTCTAATTTCAGACCTATTTCTCAATGCAATGTGTTTTATAAGATTGTGGCTAAACTAGTTGCCAAAATGCTCAAGAATATTTTACCTCATATTATTCATGAGTGTCAAGTTGGTTCATTATATATATATATATATACACAAGCTGGTTCATACATAAGAGATGTGCTTTAGATAATATTCTTCTTGTCTATGTGATGTTAAGAGATTTTAAATCTTCTAGAAAACTTATTTGTCATAAACTTGATATCAAGAAGGCCTTTGATTATGTATCCAGGGACTTCCTTTTCAATAAGATGGTGCAAAAAGGTTTCCCTAATAATTTCATATCTTGGATGAATGGTTGTATCTTAGATAACCACTTCTCAATTTGCCTGAATGGGGCTCTGGAGAGTTTTTTTTAAATCCTCCTCCGGTCTTCGCCAAGGGTGCCCGCTTTCACCCTTGCTTTCTCTATTGTGATGGATGGTTTATCATGTTTTCTGCAACCTTCTTCTCTATTGTAAAGTTCACTATAGCTAACACCATTGAGTATTGGATTAGGGGGTCCATCATAACTAAAGTTTGTCATAAAGCCATCTCTAAATTATGCTAAAGGTTTTTATATCATGGCAACATTAATGAGAGGAAGCTGCTTATTGTTTGGAAATCCACCTCCATACCTAAGTGTAAGGGGGTCTGGGTATCCCATCTTTTGACTCCCTCTATCATAGGGTCTACTACTCTTTTATTTGTCAGCTTTATAACATAAAATCTATCATTAGTTCCTTTTTCAGGGCTAAATTTACCTCTCCTTAAAAACCTCCTCCTTGCAATGCCTCCAAAGCTTGGAAATGGATGTGTTCTATTATCCACAAAATTAAAAGTTCCTTTTCTCTACGTAATACTCCTCAATGCAAATTTTTTATGTTCTAGGACCCGTGGTGTAAGGGCAAAGCTCTTACTGATTACTTTTCTCCCACTTCATTTCCGCAACAGGCTATTTATTGTTACATTCATAGAAATCAATGGGTTACTCCTGATTTCTTCCCAGAGCTTATTCGTCAGGATGTCCTTGATGTTCCCATTTATGAGCAAGTAGTTGTAGCCTAGGGGGCTCTTTCAACCCTTCCTTTAAACACTTCAACACTCACTTCTAATCCTAGATAGAGGTGGTTCATTGGCACAAATTTATATGGCATAAAAACACTCTCTTATATTATAATGCTATGTTTGGATGGCCATTTTAGAAAAGCTTAAATATATTGATATTCTAATTAAGAGATGTATTAACATTCATCCAGCTTGTTCTTTTTGTTAATAAGTTATGGAAGAAGGGAAATTCTATCATTCTATCTTATGTGAGGATAGAAGTAAACCTGCTGAAAGTAAAAATGACATTCAGGTAATAAGAGAATTTCTCATTGTATTCCCTAAGGAGTTGTTGAATTTGCCTCCAGAGAGAGAGGTAGAGTTTTGAGTTGAAGTGGTGATTGATACTTCCCCAATCATTAAGGCTCCAAATAGAATGGCACCCAAGGAATTTCAAGAAATAAAAGTTCAATTAAGGGAATTATTGAATAGAGGTTTTGTTAGACTTAGTGATCTACATGGGATACGTCTTTATATTATTTGTGAAGGTGTATGGATCAATGAGATGTATATTGAATATATATTCAAATAAGATAACAATTAAGAGCAAATATCTATTTCCCAATATTGATGATTGATTTGATCAGATGGAAGATGCCTCACTATTCTAGAAGATTAATTTAAGAGATATTTATCGTCAGTTGATGGTGAAAGAAGAAAATGTGACGAATATAGCTTTTAGCACCCGATATGGATAGTACGAGTTTTCAGTTACATCTTTTGGAGTAACAAATGCACTATTAGTGTTTATTGATTTGTTGAACCATGTATTTAAGAAGTACTTGGGCCAATTTATTATTGTGTTCATTAATTATATTTTGGGTTATTACAGTTATAAGTATTTCATTTTATTGTTCATTTTTATAAACATGAATATTCTTTATAAACTATTGTAATTGGAATGTTTTTCCATTGTATATGATTTTTTAAATAGAAATGAAAATATATTTTGATGTTTATAAAATGAAATGAAAGGTTATTTTTGTTGTTTTATTTCTTTAATATGGATGACAAGTAGCTCTGGTAGATAATTAGAATATATAAGTAGAAAATTCTTCAAAATTAGATTATGAGGCAGAATGCATTCTCCCTATGAAGGAGACCTAAACTTGAGTTTGAAGAGCATCTAGATCTAAAGAACTCTGGAGTTTTACATAATGTTCAATGCTGATAATCATAGCTAGATATCACTAGACTATTGTCATCTAATCAATGTTGTATAGTCACTGCTATATAACCATAATTATTGAATATCATTATCCATTCATAAACATCTAACCATTGTTATTCAACCATTATTATTCAATTAATATTTCATGAATGCCATCATCATACTTCCACAATTACTCCCACCATTTCTAATATAATTATAGGAGACCAAATAAGCGCTCCCAACTTTGTAATCTTATATCTCTAGCTATAAAAAAGAACAAATTTTGTAACTTTAAGTATATAGTGGATTATTTCAATTGGGAAAAGTAGCATATTTTTTTGCTTCTCAAGTTTCTATATAAAAACTCTAGTGTATCTAATATTTTTCCCTTTTATCTATGAGTATTTAAGAACTTCATGCAAAATTAGGATGTAAAAATCTCTATATCATCATGAATTATTTAACGTGTATTAATTTAGCATTATATTTGAGAAATATTCCAAGCACTATACAAAGCTCATCGAATTCTTAACAGCCAATCCCACAATTCAGGATAACACAATGAGGTTAATAAAGGCCACCTAGTCCTAACTTTTAAGGATTTTATATGCACGATGGAGGAGTTACAAGTTCAAATTCATCACCTCTTAATTGATATTAGATGATAAAGAGCACCATCATAATATTATGAAGTTTTCATACCATAAAATTAATAATAGGCTAGAGTTAATTAATTTGATGCTACCTATATAGTTTCTCTTCATCTAAATGCTATAGTTTCTTGCCCACCAATACCTTATTAAATATCTCCAACATAACTAATTAAAGTTATTTATCTTTTACTACTTGACCAACCAATTATCTTTTGATAGCTATGGTGGACTTAAATCAACCTCACCTTATTAATATTCATCATGATGTTATAAGATATAAGCATTGACTCCTCATTCTAAGAAACTTCCTTGAAGAGATAAGAATCAACTTACTCCTTGATACAGATTTTTAGAGTCCTCTCCCCTTATTGATAAAATTCTCCAATATCTTACTCTCTGGTGTTCAAGTTGCTTGCAATGAATCCTTATAATGAGACCTGAGATCTTTATAAATATATCAACTAATATAGGATCATCATGCTTATTTAATAAAATTTTGATGTGGTCCTTTGCCAAATTTTCCTTGCACCTTTAAAGGAAAAAATTCACATCTAGGTTTACCCTCTCTAAAGTAGAACTATTCATTGAATAATTCATTGCAAGCTAGATGGTCATCAATGATTCCTCACATCTTTTAAAAACTCACTAATATAAAGGAGAGACTTTTGAAGATTAATTTCAAAGATTATCTTCTTATGTACATAAAAATTTTAGAATTTAATCTAGAGTTAGTACAAGATTTTGTTTCTTGGATGATTCTTATTTGAACCTTTCTACTTTTCAATGATGTTATAGTTAATTTACTCTAATGCTATTTTTTTTTCTTAGAGTAGAAAATAGTTTGAAGAATAATCAAATAAATGAAATAACTCATAATTAGAAATTAATAAATCATACAAATGAAGAAAATAGGAGCATACATGAAATCAAAGGCATTATTCCCACTAAATTCAACCATCTTGATAATAGCATGAGTCCTCTTATTGCACCCCACTAAACACATATGGAGCTAACATTTTAATAGAGATCCAAAATTTAACACCTCAAGTTGCCAAAACCTTTTAATATTTAAAATAAGAAGATTAGCTTTAATATTATTATTTCCATCATTTAAGAGGATATTTAATTAAAAAATAGTTTCAGTTGAAAGAAGAGATTAAATGTCTACTCTATCAAAGACACTTTGCTTACAAGAGTAATTTACAGATCATAAACTTTAAAATAATGGTGACTAGAAGAGTCAAGGTAAGAAAACTATTAAAATTATGGAATTAAAGTGCCATTATAGCCTATTTGTCCCAATACATTAGAAGATTCCATAATTGAAATAACCTAAATAATTTGAGCTTCTCATCTCATTAGAATTTCTAAAATGAATTTATATCTTAATTTCTATTAGAAATAAAGATTTATCTTTCAAATAAATTTTTTATTTAAATTATTAATTTTCTTTTTATAAATAAAATTGCATCTTATTAAAACCTTCATCTTTTAGAAGGCCCTTCAATGTGATAGCCTCGATAGAAAGTTAGAAAATGATATGGTCCTCACTAAAAAATCCTATGAAGGTTAGTAATAGATAAGGTCTCCACACATAACTCTTAAAAGACACCCGTGAGATAGCCCAATAAGAAGATAACAACTGACATGCTCTTTACTAGAAAAAACTGCAAGAAAGCAACTAATTGATATGGTCTCCACTCTTTAAAAAATCATAGAAGGCTAAAGTCTAAGAAGGACAGGTTCTTCAAAAATCTCAAAAGTTGTAAACCTCAATAAATGTTTTTTTAAAGAATCTTAAAAAGTGTTATCCTCTAATGGTTCACGATCTATATTCATATCAAGAATATATATTAACCCTTATTTTATGTTTCTCAAGTTATTTAAAAGTCTTAAAAGGCTTAGGCCTAAAAAAATATAGGATTTTCATTCATCCAAAACTCTTGAAAGAAATAAGCTTTAGAAGGATATTATCATTTAAGAGATCAAATTCACTATGTTTCAACTGAGAAGCAACATCTTTTTTCTAACTCAAAGAATATATTCTCATAAAGTTGAGTTACTTTTGAAAAAAAAGATCTAGAGTTTATTACTTCAAATAATTTGAATGTAAACATTAGCCAAGTTTCAATATTAATACATGAAGAAATATATAAGGGAAAAAAATATGAAGAATTATACATAGTTAATAGATTTACATAATATCCACAAACTATTTATCATTATTAATAGAGATTTCTTGAAGTCTTATACATCCTTTAAATCATTGAACTTTAAATCAATTCGCATCAATCAGTATCTTTTCACTTAAAGTTTATCATGACGATGTAAATATGCACAAACTATTAAGAAAGATAGAGATAGATCTAAAAAAACTTGGTTAGAAAATATGAGAAATGATTTTTTTTATTAGATTTAGATGAGAATTTGACCCTTAACATGGCACAATCGAGAAAAAATGATTCATGAAACCACTCCACATTGTGGGATAAAGGCTTGTTGTTGTTGCAACACATCTCAAGTATTTTCGTTGGTGTCAAAGTCAATGTTGTAACATGGCATCACCTTAACACCCAACACCAAGCTAGAACTAGCTGAAAAATAGAGCTCTAGTTGTGATAATATTTTAAAATAATATACAAATTTATAATATATTAAAGAAAAAATTGATAATAATAAGTACACAATAAATTAGAAAAGTAGGGAAATAAACTCTTTTTACAATGTCTATAAGCACACTGAAAACTTCATTCATTTGATGCTTCAACAAATTTTCTTAGGATAATAACACAATGTATAAAATCACAATTTCAGCATTAGGATATTCAACAATTAAAATTCTTCAAAAATTGAAATGACTGAATTTCACCATGAAAATTTTCAAGAAATACATATAAATCCTATAAAATAAATTGAACAAATATTTTGGGAGCACAAAAACCAACAAGATAGTCTTTCAAAAATAAAAAATTAGAATGCACTAAGAATGTATCAATACATTAACCATTACTTTTCACAAAGGCTAGATCAAATTTTGAGGGCAACTAACTTCATTAGAGAAAAAATTGGAGACTAAAAAATAGCTAAAAAAAATTTCAACTTAGATTCAATGTATCTAAATGAAGGCAATCAACTCATTTTAAAAAAAGATTGGAGCTTTGTCGTAGAGATTTTAAATCCTTGATGTCATGCACAATGATGCTCATGTAGAAAGGTTGTTCAATACTCAAAGGATTACACACCGCCTGTTTTTGATAGTATCTAATCTTTATAAATAAGTGTACTAGAGTATCCAAAGAGGAAATGATGCACCATTATGCAATATAGTGATTAAACTCTCCTAAGAGAAAGAATCGAAACTTATTAAGGAGGAAAAAATAGGAGAGTTTTTTCGACCTTAAGGGGGCATTTATACTTAAAGAAAGAGAAAAGAGTTATAATTTTTTTATTTATAATTTATAAAATAAAATTAAGGGTTTTTTTTTGTAAATTTATGAAAAATTTTCTTCCCATTAAAATTAAAATAAATATTTTTATATTAAACAAACGAGGAGTCTTTAAAGAAATTCACATGCATGCGAGTGATGATGGCACGTACACCCTCATGCATTTGTTTACATGTGCATTCACATGCATGCCTATGCCCATGCTCTTGTGCAAGCACGCCTGTGAGCACTCATTTGGGCATGCCTTCACACACTTGTTCCCGCACACATGCCATTAGCAATAACAATGTTGGTCGATCAACCAATTAAATGTCTCATTTTATATATGATTTTGGACCAAAACATGCATATTCCACTCTTTTTTTTTTTTATTTTCAAGATCTATAATGTCGATACTTTTCAAAGCCCAGTGAAGCATACATGATCAAGTTCAAGCAAATTTAGATAGTTTTGAATAATGTTTTTTTAATACTTTTTGTTCAAATTGACACACCAACTTTAGGGATGACTTATATTGATGTCTAAGTTGATGCCATGCTTTGTAATTTTCTTGAAATTATAATTTTATATCGTTAATTTTATGAAAGATTTAATATATATTTTTGAACTTCAAAACTTTGACATAAGAAAATAAGGGCGGTGATGATATGTCAATAAAAACCCCATTCAATCATACACAAATCTTTAGATAATGTTTGAATTGGAAACTTATGGAATTAAATTCAAGTTCATCCAAAACTTTGATTTCAAGAAACTTATAGTCGAATGTACGTTTCTACAAAATGAGTCTAATGCACTAAAAGTTGTATGATCCAAGGTCAAATGATTACAAATCCAACACTTGAAGTATATTTTAAATTTCTGGAATATTAATTGAAGAATCAAACAGTCTTTGAATCTTAAATGCTTGTAGTGAAATTGAGAATCTAGATAAGATGAATCCATCAAGCTCAAGATCATTCAATTACGGGATTATTAAGACACTCAAATGCTAAATAAAGATCTATGATATGTTTGGAGTATTATGAAATTTTGGCTCAATTTATCAAAATGTCGCTCTTGAAATGCTATAAAAGATCTGCATTCTCTATATGAAGGAAACTTAAGCTTCATTTGAGACTGCTTTCTTCCTGCTTCTTAAAGCATGCAGCTTTTTAAAACAAAAATTAATTTTTTTAATTAAAAAGCTGCATGCTTTAAGAAGCAGGAAGAAAGCCGTCCCAAACAAAGCCTTAGACTTAATAGTAGAGATAACATGAATATTTGAAGGACATTGAAGCTCTATCTAATGTTCAACGTTAATACTAACAGCTAGCTATTGCTCAATTGCCATTGTTAAACCGCCTCACCCCACCAATGTCATCGTGTCATCATCTTCTAAATATTGACATTCAACTGTTACAGTCTATTCACTATCATCCAATCACCCATTGTTTACCTGCTATTATTTGACCACCATAGTTTGAAAGAAATTGTCCAACAACCATCATCATCATTCCACTACTTTTCTCACAATTTTTACTATAGGATGCTAAGTGCGCCCAACTTTATTATCTCATCTTCTGAATAATTAATTTCTGTAACTCTAAGCACATATTATATTATTTCAATGCTCTAGTAGTTTTTTTTTTCCTTCATGCATTCTTCACTTTATTTTATCAGTTTGTTGGATTTAACATAAAATTATGATTAAAAACTTTCTCTCTATCACTGTAAATGTTTTAGAATGCAATTGTGAGGTATTAAATTTAGTTATTCACTTTTGATAAATTTGACAAGTTTAACAAATTATTCATTAAAAACTATGAACACATAAAATGACATTAAAAATTTTCATTTCAATATATTATACATTTATGATTTTCTAATGATAAAAAAAAATCATATATATAAATTCCATTGAGATTCTAATTGTAATACATATAAAATTAATGAAACATTAACTTTGTAATACAGTAAATTTTTTTTAATTCTTAAAATTTTTAATTAAAAATAAAAACTTCCGGTGTAATTTTGGAAAATTTAAATTTAAACTACAATTTGCGAAATTAATTAAAATTAAAAATATTAATAAGTTTCAAATTAATTTATATTAAAATTAAATTGAAACTATTAAAATTATCCAAACATAAAATCATTGTCCAAAATCCAAATATAGTCGTCTCTCCTGTCACACCCTTCCCCAACCCTTAATAGCATTTCATTGTTCTCTTATCCTTTATAATTTTGTTTGTTTTACTTTTGTATTTAAAATAAAAATCCAACTTTGGGCCAAATCTCTAATCCGTGTGCTTCCCACCCCACTTCTCACGAATTTCCTCTTCCGGGCATCTATCATCTCCTCAGTAACCTCACTATTTTTTTTTTTTTATATTTTCTCCTCACAAAGTAGGGGGAATGAACTTTCTTTGGGATGATTTCTGCTGTAAAATAAAAGCATGTTGACCTCTTTGTATAATTTTAGAGGAGCCGAATTATGTTCAAAGTTTACTTCATCAATATGATGGTGTTGAAGCTTTTTTATTTTATTTTATTTTTACCTACTGGCATTTCTTTTATTGTCCTTCCTTGTGAGCTCTTGGTTTTCTTTGACAGAAACTTCTCCAATTCCTCTTTGAAAGGGTTCCTTGCAGAAGAAGTTGGCTTTCTGAATTCATTAAAAGAGTTGTATGATGTTCTTTCTATCAACTGATACATTCCATTTTGATCTTTTTATTTTTCTTCATTATGATACTTTTTTTTTTCCTTCACAGGATTTTAGATAATAATCTGTTCTATGGGACAATACCTAGACAAATCGGCAGGCTTAAAAGCTTGCAAGTATTGGATTTGAGTGCAAATCGTTTTTTGGGTCCTATTCCTTCAGAAATTGGAGACTTGATTAGTATAACAACAATGTAAGCAGAAGATTTTATTTCCATGTTTTTTTTTTTGAACTTGTGGTTTCTGATTTCTTTTATTGCTCATCATTCTGTAGAAATCTTCACTTTAATGGTTTAACTGGTGTCATCCCTCCTGAGCTTGGTAATCTGGTAAACCTCGTTGAACTTCAGTTGGATAGGAATAAGCTTAATGGACCAATTCCTGGGAGCAAAAACTTGAAGTCCTCGACAACTGATGGAATGTAAATGCCCTCTTTTCTTACATGATTTTTTAACATCATTTTATGTCATGGACTTTTTCAATTTATTCTAATCAAACTGTTATTTAGTATATAAATGAGTAAATGTCCAATGTTAGTCTTAAGCACTTTTTAAATTTTTAGTTCATGCTCCACTCTTCTATATTTAGTATCATATTAGTAAGTTAATCTATACAAGAAACATAAACTCAGTGAAATTTATTGTTACAGTGAATAATATTCTTATGTTGAATACATAGTGTTACTTTTTGCTCTTGCAGAATATTAATGTTTTTCCTTATATGTTTCAGGTTTGTTTCTCATGGTAACTCCACTGCTGGTTTATGCCAGTTAACTAAGTTAGAAGTTGCAGATTTTTCATACAATTTTTTGCAGGGAAAAATACCTTCTTGCTTGAAATACCTTCCAAGGTACAACCTAACATTTCATAGCTTGAAGATGTCATGTCTTAACTTAATTTCACTAGTTTTATCATACTATCGATAGGTCAAGTTTTCAAGGTAACTGCTTTCAAGATAAAGATTCTTTGATGCAGCGTTCAAGTCAACAGTGTATGATGTTAGACCCTGTCCTCCTGTGAATTTCATTCTTTGAATCTTGTAAGGAATTCAATATGATTGGTGATTTGATAATGAGATAACAATCATTCATATTTGAAGCAAAGTGATGGCACAAGCAACTCAAGTAGATCACATGTACTGATCAAATGATACTTTTCTTGCTTTTTATAGCCTTAATACTTCTTTTGTCTCGTTTATACCACAAATTTCTAATTCTGATAGTTTTACATCTTTACTGTTGGTTTTACCTTTATAGACTGAATGGACCCATAGGAATGAGCTTTCTAGCCTTATGATGGGAAAAGTTTTGGTGCTATTTAAGGATTACTATGGATTGTATTTTACCAAAATTCAATGACTGTATCACAGTACCATTAAGGTGCATTTTTAAGGGCAGAAAAATGTTTTTCCTAGAATTTCAGTCGCTAACTTTGGTTAAATTGAATAATATTTTTGTAAAAATTATGTGGTGGTGAGAAATAGGCTGTCCATTTTTCTTCCTTTTTTTTTTTTTTAAACTTGTCAGCATTTTGATATTGTTAAGTGATGCTGAACATTATGGTTGAGTGATTCTAGAAAAATAGATAAAACTTACTAAAAATGCCTAATGCTCAGTTTTTGTGTTCATGTTGTTTCTCTTGTAGTTGAAGAACTTATTGCTTATTGTAGGTTTGCTTGTAAAAAGCCAGGAGAGTGCAGAAGAGACTTATAAGCAATCGAGTGGCAGAACTAACCATAAAAATCTAAAGGAACCTTTGTGGCTAATGATTCTAGAAATAGTTGCTGGAGCTGTTCTTGTTGTTTTCTTAGTAATCTGCATTGTTCATAGCATTAAAAGATGCAAATCAAAGTCTAATGTCACAATGGATCGCAAGCGAGCACAAATCATGAAGGATCAGATATCAATATCAATTGGTTTGTTCTGTCTTTTGTTCTCGTAAAATATATATATTTTTTATTTCAGCTGCTTCATGATTTTGCTAAGCTGATGGATTGCTGAATATGGTGTGAATACATTTCAGACTAATTCTGTTATGCACAGATGATGGATTTCTCAAAAATGTCTTGAGGTATAGCCGAGAGGATCTTGAACTAGCTTGTGAAGATTTCAGCAACATAATTGGGTCTTCGGCAAACAGCAAAGTTTATAAGGGAACTGTAAAGGATGGTCCTGAAATTGCTGTCATATCACTTTCAGTATCAGTCACTCACTGGCCTAGCTATCTTGAGCTTTGCTTTCAGAAGGAGGTAAGAAATATTAAAGCCCAATTCTTTTGGAAATAATATTTTAATTCTTTGCTCAGAAAAATCATTTACACTTCAGGTGGATAACTTGGCAAGGTTAAATCACGAAAACACATCTAAACTTCTTGGTTATTGCAAAGAGAATGAACCATTTTCAAGAATGTTAGTCTTTGAATATGCATCCAATGGAACATTGTATGAGCATCTCCACTGTAAGTCTATTACCTGATTTATGTACTATTGAAATGCTAACTTTTATGGCATTTGGTCCTCAAAGATGTGACTTTTGTCTCTTCAAAATCATAGATGGTGATGCAGGTCAGCTATCCTGGCTCAGACGCATGAACATAGCAATTGGTGTTGCTCGCGGACTAAGATATTTGCACACTGAAGTACAACCTCCATTCACAATATCTGAACTCAACTCCAATGCAGTATATCTGACTGAGGATTTCTCCCCAAAGGTTTGTTTAAATATTGCATGTTAGTGATTTTGCAAATGTTTTTATTAATTCATTATCAGCTTCTTAAAATTAAGAAAGATGAGGTTCATCATACTCACGTACTTCATTACCGTTATTACTAGAAACTGGATAAATGCATTTTCTCTTTCTGATCTTTTAGGTTGAGAAACCACTTAAATGTGGCAGCTTCTTGCTTTACATACTTGAAATTCCATTTGGATTAAACTGTTTGGGCACTTCTCACTATTTAATATATTCTTTATCTCCGCATTATTTGCTTATCTGCAGTTGGTTGATTTTGAAAGATGGAATGCTATTGTTTCAAGATCAGACAATGGCTTAGGCTACTTAACTAATGGAAGCTTATTTAATGGTTTTCTGGAGACTTCAGAGACATGGAATATGGATGTGCAGGGTAACACTTATGCTTTCGGGGTGCTCTTACTGGAGTTGATCAGTGGAAGGTCTCCAAATTATAAAGACAGAGATAGCATTGTAGACTGGGTAAGGAATTCACCAACATCTTAATAAATTAGGTATTCAGGTTTAGTATCAGACGTACTTCATGTGTAAAGTAGAACTTCTCAATCTAAAGTGACAATGTGGAAGTGAATGTGTTCTATAAGCACCCTATGTGGAGAAGTATTTTCCTTCTTTTCTAGAGCAAAGCATCATTAAGCAGCAACGATTACCCTTTCAATTTAAGAATTGATCTATTTAATTTAAAAA
Organism: Dendrobium huoshanense; assembly: GCA_016618105.1. Taxonomy (NCBI): domain Eukaryota; kingdom Viridiplantae; phylum Streptophyta; class Magnoliopsida; order Asparagales; family Orchidaceae; genus Dendrobium; species Dendrobium huoshanense. Next base: position 43,830,086 of record CM028356.1, read on the forward strand.
CTGAAATTTTTTGTATTTTAGATTAATACTTAAACTAAAATCTAATATGTTTCAAAATGTTTATGGTAGTAACATTTTTCTCCATAGATCTCAGAGAGTTATCCAGGCTTACATATTCATTTAGGATATTATTTTTTATATCTGTAACACTTCTCTATTTTTTTATATATATTTGTTCTTAGAAGAGCTTTAAACAACTACAGTATAGCAATTTTTTCTAATTTGTGCATAATCACTGAAACAGTTAGAGACAACCATTAAATAGTGAAGAAACCGTACTTTGATGGGTTTAGGTCCCTTGCTCTTTGATTCATCATTATGTCTTGATCTTGGTGTTTGAGCTCAATATAGGCACTGCTATAGCATGTGCTTGCCCACTGTTTTGTCCACAAGTAACTTAAGGCTGACATTTTTTAATCTGATTCATATATTTTGAAGTGATTTGAAGATTATCGACTCTATAGCTTTTAAGGTTCTACAGAAATCGACTCCAACAGAGAAATACTTGTTTATTCAACTATTCTCTGATTCTTGTTGTTCCAGAAATTTTGTTGAATTGCATTAGAAAGAGTGTGCTTTTAGCTGCACCTGCACCTCGAGATGCTTATTACGAAATAGCTCCTAATTCTGCTGTTTCTTTTCTACTTTTTGGTTCCTATCTTCAACCATGAAATCTTTTGATTATTATTACAATAGTCTGTGCTATGATCTTATCTTCAATGAATTAACGGTTTCAATTGTATTAAATTTGCAGGCAATAGATTATCTACAAGACCCCAACAAGATGAGCATGATAGTAGACCCAGAAATTAAAAATGTAAAGATTGACAACCTCTCTGTACTCTGCAGTGTGATTAGCCTATGTATTGAGCCTGAACTGTCGAAGAGGCCATCAATGCATATATTATGTGCAATGTTGGAGGATGGCATCGACACCTCGGTTGGTGCAATTTTTAGAGAGCCTTCTCTGGCATGGGCAGAGCTTGTTCTCTCAGTTTAGTAAAAGAATTCCAGATACTGTACATCCACAGGAGGTAAAACATAAAAACACAATGAACTTTTAGAACTTAACGAGTGTTAGATGAGGCGTCTACTGTATATACTTGCTTCATTAGTGAAGTTGTGATAGGTTTGAGGGTCCATTTGGGCAGCAACAACTGTTTATAGAAGTCGCTGTAAAATTGTTGTGGGAAAAAACAGTAGTTCGAAAATGCTTGTGAGTATTAAATTTGTTTTTTCTTTTAAAAAATTGGACACCAATTCTCTTAACAACAACCGCACAATAGATTTGAATGCAAAAAGTTGTTTCTCAACATAAAAATTTTAAAAAATTGCAAGAAAGTTGCTGCCAAACAAAATTGCTGGTTGTCTATAAAATAAAATTGTGAAAATAGTTTCTTCAAATAGTAAAATACAATGTCGACTTTACGGTACAAAAATAAGATTATACATGAATTCACATTTACTTCGATATTAGCCTCTGAAACTATCCTTCAGAGTCAAATAACATTTATAGCTTTTGCTGAACGTCAGCTAATTATGGAGATACAAGTTGTGGTCCAAGCAAATGTTGATCCCTATACGCAAAGACAGATGAAATGAGGCAAAATTGACGCATGATGCATCACTTGAAGGGTCAAAATATTTTTGATTGCCAAATGGGCGATGTTATTGTGATCAGAGTGTCGAATTTGCCTAAATGAGAGCCCCTCGCAATCAAATTGGGTGGAATTGATTAAAAGGGATGACCGAAATTCGAAATTAATGCGTCCGATTGTAAAATGGACTTCGACGTTGCGTTCGAAGCACTGTCATACCTAAGAATGTTCATACATTTATTCAATTAAAGTTGGCACATGTCCTAAGGCAAAATGCATGGATTCCAGAAAATGCACGCAAATTGAAAGATTAACGCAAAATTCCAAGACGGGCAAACTTCTAATTCATTGCTATAATTTTTATAATAATAATAATAATAATAATAATAATAATAATAATACTAATACTAATATTTTTAATTATTTAAAAATGAAATCAAAATAAAAAAATCAGAAAATCAATCCAATTAATTACCTCAGGTTTGTCGGAGAGGGCAAATTATTACGTCTGGTCACCGGACGTCAAGATAGGTCCTTATATTAATAAAATATTATTTTAAATTAAGCACGTTAAAAGCGAAGGAAAAGCCCAGGCAAATCGTTGTCAAAAGCGTAGTCTAAGCGCAGGTAAAACGTAATCAAAGCATAGGTAAAACGCAGTCAAAGCGTACCTAAAGCGTAGTCAAAGCACAGTCAAAAAATACAATCAAAGCGCAGGTGATGTGGCAAGTTTTAATTGGATGTCCGAATCTATTTTTAGGTGCAATGATCGGACCTAATAATTTGCCGTCGGAGAGTAACAACCCATGTGCAGAAGAGAAACGAAGACGAGTAAAGAAGATGAAAACAGTAACCGAAGGAGTCGAATATAGCCGCAAACCAGAGCAACGACAGCCACATATTTTCCATTAACTCTCAGCCACATGTTACACATATGCTTTGTAAAATATCTCTCTATAAATACACATGTAATATCAGATATCAAATACATTGAGTGAAATACAAATACATTCAAGAATACATTTGTACGACACTTTTCTAGAAGGTCTTTCTTGGTATCAGAGCCACTCCTCTTTTTCGGTCTCCAGGTATCATCATGAACTCTTCCGCCTCTTCTCCTACAATCCAGATCACCGCAGATACCCTGCAAAATTCCAAAAACATTACAATCCCATCTACATTGAAATTCTTGATGAGTAACATCAAATCCCTAGCCAATTCTCAGTTGACCACCGATAACTTCCCCATATGGTCATCACAAGTATCCAAGATTCTAACAGCAAACGGATTCTATTCTTTTGTAGATGGATCTGCACCCTGTCCACCACAATTCATGTTAGATGAATCAAATCAAACCATAGTAAATCAAGATTATCACATGTGGAAATTAATAGATCAAAATATCAGCGCTGCTCTTTACTCCACCATATCTACCACAATTCTACCTCATATCATAAATCTTGATTCATCTCACGCCATCTAGACCACTCTCAAGAAAAGACTTCAAGCAACCAATCGTTCTAGAGTTATACAACTCAAAAACGAATTGCACAATGCTTCTATGGGTTCTGGCAACATCAGCCAATTTCTAACCCATATCAAGACTCTGGTAGATCAACTAGAGGCAGCAGGATGTCATATAGACTCAGAGGATATAGTTCTATACATCCTGAATGGTCTACCAGTTTCTTTTCAATCATTCAAAACAGCCATACGCACAAAACTTGAACCCATAGAACTAGATGACCTGTATGCTCTACTGAGTAGTGAAGAGATCATCATTCAGTCGGATACACAAAAACAACAATCTAATTCTCAGATGGCATTCTACACCTACAGGGGTAGGGGTAGAGGGAGAGGTAGAAATTCAAATCAAACCAGAACACCTAATACTAACAACATAAACTCAAATCCCAAAAGATCTTCAGTTCAGTGTCAAATATGTGGAAAAATGGGTCATACGGGTTATAATTGCTGGCATAGAACAAACCTCTCCTACATTCCCTCAAAGCAACAATCAAACCCAATGGCATTAGTTGCCAACAATGATCCAAACGACGGGTCAACATACACACAGCAAAATCAAAATAACTGGCTCCTTGATACAGGAGCTTCATCACATCTCACATCAGATCTATCTCAAATTCAAGAAACAGAGGAATACAATGGAAACGAGCAAATTACAATCGGAAATGGATCGTCCCTTCCAATCTCAAACACAGGCAAAGGAATACTACCAACACCAAACTGTAAGTTCAAACTCTCAAAAATATTTCATGTACCTTCTTTATCTCACAATCTAGTTTCAGTACAAAAACTAGCCAAAGATAACAATTGTATAATTGAATTTGATTCAAATGGGTACAAAATCAAGGACAAGAGCACACAGAAGATGCTTCTTCAAGGAAGAAGTCAACAAGGACTGTACCCAGTTCAATCTCATCAAGCTTTTTACATAACTGTATCCAACAACTTATGGCATCATAGATTGGGTCACCCGCATCAAGCTTCGATGCAGGCAATATCAACAAAGAACCCTCATCTGAAAATACCTACAGTCTTTCCATTTTGTAATTCCTGTAAGGCTTCAAAAAGCCACAAACTACCTTTTCCTCTCTCAAGTAGTAGAACGCATAGTCAATTTGAATTAGTTCACTCTGATGTATGAGGTCCAGCACCTCTAACATCTCAAGGATTCAAGTACTACGTTTTGTTCATTGATGACTATTCAAGGTATACATGGATCTTTCCCATGTACACAAAATCTGAAACTATACTCAAATTCAAGCAATTTCACATATACATTAAAAACCAGTTTAATAAAAACATAAAAACATTAAGAACAGATGGTGGAGGAGAATATGTATCCATAGAATTCACTAATTACCTCAGGTCCCATGGTATAGCCCATCAGTTGAGTTGCCCGTACACGCCAGAACAGAATGGAACCGCTGAAAGAAAACACAGACACCTTATAGAAACAACGAGAATACTCTTAATAGAAGCAAACATTCCACATTATCTATGGACATACGCACTAAACACTGCTGTTCATCTCATAAATCGTATACCATCCAGAACTACAAAAATGTTATCCCCACATCACATCCTGTACAACAAACCTCCCAGTTATAAACATCTCAAAGTATTCGGATGCTCATGTTTTCCCTGGCAAAGACATCAATCCCTAAACAAATTCTCTCCCAGGGCACCTCAATGTGTCTTCTTGGGATATTCTACAACTCATAAAGGATATCACTGTCTTAACATCTCGACTAACAAAATAATAACATCAAGACACGTAGTGTTCAATGAAATAGAATTCCCATTGTCAGTTCAGAAAAACACAAAGTCAATTCCACACAACTCTCCTATACCACCTCTACTACTTGTCCCTTCAAAGCAAACAAAACATTGGCAACAAACTTCAAGTGTCAATCCAAACCCAACAACCCAATCAACACCTCAAACAATACAAACTCAGCAAACTAACTCCACTCATACTACCACATCAAACATACCAACTCCACCAATACAGACTGTTCCAACACACACACCTCCGGTGATAACCTCTTCAAAACACCACCCTATGGTTACCAGATTACAAACAGGTAATCTGAAACCAAAACAAATACTCAATTTGTTACACCAACTAAACTCTACCATAAACCCAACCTCTTATACCACAACACACAAATTTGAACACTGGAGAAAAGCAATGTCTGAGGAGTTCATGGCACTACAACAACAAGGTACGTGGTCACTTGTCTCACCTCCAACTGATCAACCAATATTAGGCTGTCGCTGGACATTCAAAACGAAAAGACACGCAGATGGTTCAATAGTCAGATACAAAGCAAGATTAGTAGCTCAGGGAAACACACAGGAATACGGTATAAATTACGAAGAAACCTTTAGCCTGGTGGCTAAAATGCCAACAATCAGAGTTCTTACAGCGTTGGCAGTGCACAATCAATGGACAATTCATCAACTAGACATATCAAACGCGTTTCTTCATGGATATTTAGAAGATACAGTCTACATGCAACAACCTCCAGGCTTCAAAGATGTGCAAAATCCTCATTCGGTATGCAAACTGCACAAATCTATTTACGGCTTAAAGCAATCACCTCGGCAATGGTATTCCACTTTCTCCAAACACTTAACAGCCTTAGGATTTACCCATAGTTCAGCTGATCCTTCACTACTACTTTACAAAACTGAAAACACAAACACATATCTACTGGTATACGTAGATGACATTCTCATCACAGGAAATAATACCAACTTCATACAACAATTACTGAAACAACTACATATGAAATTCCAACTCAAAGAGTTGGGACCCATCTCCACATTTCTTGGCATTCAGTTTGAACAAACAGAAAAAGGATACCTTTTACATCAGCAACCATACATTATCAAGCTTCTAAATGAAGCAGGTATGATTCACTGCAAACCCATACTTACTCCACTACCAACAAAAGCCATTCCCGAGACTCACTCCAAACCATTTTCCGAACCAACAGAATATAGAAAGCTTGCAGGATCCCTACAATACATTACCCTTACCAGACCGGACATTGCTTTTGCATTAAATCAGATTTGTCAGCACATGCAAACACCAAAAGAGACACATTTCTTGATGATCAAGAGGGTTCTAAGATATCTTAAAGGAATGAGTCATTTGGGTATCAAAATCTTTCGCTCCAACCTGACTTTAGAAGCATACTCAGACGCAGACTGGGGTGGAGATCAAACAGACAGAAGATCGATATCAGGTCACTGTTTCTTTCTCGGGACATCTCCAGTACTCTGGAAAGCTCAAAAACAGAAAACAGTGGCAAGATCATCGACAGAAGCGGAATACAGAGCTCTGGCTACAGCATCGTCAGAAGTAATCTGGCTAAGAAGACTGCTACAGGATCTTAATATTTCAACCGCTCTTCCTACTAAGATATTCTGCGACAATACATCAGCAATTTCAATAGCCAATAATCCTATACTAAGAGCTAGAACAAAGCATATTGAAATAGATCTCCATTTCATTAGAGATCATATTACAGCTAAAGATCTCACCATACAACACATATCAACAGAAGACCAGATAGCAGATATACTGACGAAAAATCTTCCAGGACCAAGATTTCAACTGCTGCGAAACAAACTTCAACTTCAGGACAAAGAAGTAAAAGTTTGAGGGGGTGTAACAACCCATGTGCAGAAGAGAAACGAAGACGAGTAAAGAAGATGAAAACAGTAACCGAAGGAGTCGAATATAGCCGCAAACCAGAGCAACGACAGCCACATATTTTCCATTAACTCTCAGCCACATGTTACACATATGCTTTGTAAAATATCTCTCTATAAATACACATGTAATATCAGATATCAAATACATTGAGTGAAATACAAATACATTCAAGAATACATTTGTACGACACTTTTCTAGAAGGTCTTTCTGAGAGATCCCAAAAATCCTGTTGTAATCCTTCTCCGCTACCTTTTGATCTTGATCTCCCCCTTTCTTCCTAATGCCCAGCCTCCAATCCGGTATGATCACTCCGATCGCTAGCTCCAGCCGGTCTCAAAGCCACGCCAAATCTGACGCTAGCTAACTAATTCATGCTCTCTACCCTCCGACTTCACCTAGCCAAAACAGCCGATCTCCAATCTAGCTCAACTCTTACAAACCCAAATAAACCAAAACCACTACCACTAATTTACCCAAGCAGCCATATAATAAAGGCCAATAGCATATCTCATCCACCCAAATAGCTTTCCTAAACCTCTAGCCTCAACCCTCACGGTCAAAGCCCTGTAGCCCGTGAAGATAGTTTTCTTTTTAATCCATTATTTTATGTTATTAATTTTGGTTAATTATTATTATAATTAGTGTGATAATAATAATAATAATAATATTTTAATTATTAAAATTGGGGGGCAGATGCAAAAAAAAAAAAAAAAAATGACAAAAAAAGAAGCAAAAATACAAAAAAAAAAGAAGAAAAGGAAGCTTACAAAAAAAAGAGAAAGCGTTGATGAGCCCTAGGAGGGTCCTTTCATCATGGAGGTGTACCGGGGAGGAGCTTATCAGCTTATTGATTCTAATGGCGAGAAACCCATCCAACTGATCAACGGTCGATAATTAAAGAAGTATTACACATAAAATTGTTCAAGAAAATATTATGTTTAATGTACTATGTATTTCATGTGTGTTTATTAATATATACATTTTATGTTTTGAAGTTCTCTTATAAAACAAAAATGTTTTTCAAATACCCCACGAAAATCTCCATACAGATAAGGTGCAATTTTTTTACTTTAATAATTTAAAACTATCTAAAATCTCCCTATAATATAGGTACATGTCAAATATTTATTTGTGTCGACATTGCATCGTGTGTCGATCTCATCAAATAAATTTTTAAAATCCCAAAATACAAAACTTATCTTATTCTCCCTGTATAGTAGGGGGCTCATTTAAATATTTATTTTGGTCGACATCATGTTACATGTCAAGATCTTCAAATAAAGATTTAAAATCATCAAATACGAATATCCTTTCAAATAATAAATTATGATGACTTCTCTTTTAAAGTATATATAAGTGATTGTCCAAAAAGTTTGGGACATTGCCTTTTTCAACATAAAAAGACTTCAAAAGTTAGGAAAGAAGATCTTTGTAGCTACACATTTCAGTAATTTGAGCTATAACAACACAAGTCCTGCTGCCTGAAGCTTAATATTTGAATGAGTATAAGAGGCCGGATTCAACAAGCCAAAATATAGCTGAATCGTTGACAGCTTCATCTACTCAACAAGCAATAATAAAGGCCATAGTAGAGGAACCCCCACATCGTTAACCCATCAATAAATTTTAAAAGAATGAACGATTATTTGGCTTGACAAGTTCAAATAGTCGTAGTTCACAATATTCTCCTAATTGACCAAAGAGTCAAAGTTATAGTGGGAAAAACAAATTCTCAATCAAGACAACTATCGAATGTGCATAAACTCTAAAGTCTTCAACCACAATGGATGAATTCAAATCTACTAACTTCAGTAAATTAAGCATTGGGGAGCGCATTTCTCCATACTAAAGTCTAAAGCCTGAATGAGCATAAGTGGTTAAACTTAACAAGCCAAAACGTGGTTGAGTCCCTGGCAACTTCGTCTACTCAATAAGCCACGAGAAAGTCCGTAGTAGAGGAACCCTCACTTTAGTAGTCAAACAGCGAAGAGCTATCAAACGCTTGTTCACCTAATCTAATGAACTCAAATTATAGTCTTCTCAATGGGTAAAAGGTCAGTATATTACTTATATTTGATAATATCAACTAAACCCAAAGCCAGCGATATTCTCTTTTCACTAAGTCTGCAGTACAAAATATAGGATAAAATAAACCGAAATATCATAACTCATACTAAAGCCGTGTCAACATGGGATATCAAGCCCCGTAGAAAGTCTATACAACTATTACACATCTTTGTGTTCCGAGGGTTAGCAGATGAGGGAAACGTGATAGCGGATCTCCGACATGTACTATGTCCCTCAACACTACACAAAAGTTACAGGCAATGAGCATAGAAAATAATAGAATGATAATGCATGTAAAATAAATTAATATATAATAAAAACATATTTGAGAAGGGTCTCTCCAAGTCAGCAGAGTAACTATTCGAAAAAGATGCTAGAGTCATCAGAGCTAACTCTATAATGGACTTTGCATATGCCGACATGTCAAATGCCTCTGCTAGTAACTCTACACCAGCCCTGAAAAACTCACCAAGCCAAAACAATCCATAAGGATCCAATGGGAAGGAAGTAAAAGTATCCATCGTGCCATATCTAGTAAAGTCTGACATCCTAGCTTCATGGGAACTCTCTACCAAGCCTCAGGAGGAAGAGTGCACAACCACGGACATCTTAGACCCATCAACGCCCCCTTAAAAGTCAAAAGGTGTCATAGTGCAGGGCTAGCTACCAGGTTCATAGAAGCTCTAGTGTGCTAAGAGCCTATATGCCTGTGAGAGGATTGCAATACCTTTATATGACATAGCTCATGCACTACATTTGATGCTCTTATAATAAGAGGTCTAGTACCATCAACAATAGTATAGTCCTCATTATGTCTCCCCATGTCAAAAAGATAATGAAGAAAGGTGTAAATTTAAATGGCAGGGGAAACATCAATAAACCAACTACTAACAAAGAGAAAGAGATGAAAGGGTAGGAAAGTACTTCTATCATCTCTAGCCTCTAAGGAGTCCCACCGATGTCTATGGCCCCTCGGTACTCCTAACACCCTCACTATGTGCTTGTACCTTCAAGCATCGTGCTCTAAAGAAGGGTTGAAGGATAGTTGCGCCTAGATCAGCCGTATATAGCTGACACCTATTTGACTGGACAAAAGAGCTAATTGAATACTTGAATTGATATTGATCCTCAACAAATGCAACCACATCAGAGTAGCTATGTAGAATCGAGCCTCTTTGTGGGACAACATGCATACACCGAACATCTATAACTCCGTAGGTTGTAGCCTGAGAAATATCAAACTACCTAGCCATCCTGTTGGGTTGGTAACCCTCCAACATCACAAAACCACATAGATAATGACACAAATAACTTGGGCGTATGCTGATAATGTTCTCAGCCACTATTAGTATAATATTACTATGAAGTACAGTATGCTCATGTGAAAGCAAGTTTTTCTTTTTTTTTTCCTTCCAGGTTCGTCCGGATGAAGTGGAGTTCATCCGGGATGAACATTTAAAACAATTTAGTGACAGAGAGCTTTGTCCCAGAACAAAGGTATGTTCGTTCATACGAATTTTGGCAAGAGAACATCGTCTAGGGGTTAAAATCCATTTTCGTTTGTACGATCCGTGTCCAGAAGAGATCATCCCGGGACAAACGAAGAGCATCGTCTGGACGATCCTGTTTGATAAATATCTGAATCATGTTATTTTTGAAGAAAGAGAAAGTGCATAAGAGAGAGAAATGAAGGAAAGAGAAGAAAATCTACATTTATGGTGACTTCGGTCCATTTTCGTTCGTCGCCGTAGTTGGAAAAGTTGATCGACTCGAGGTAAGGCACATTATGCCTTTCTTAATTTTCAGAAATGTGATTTTTGACAGATTTTCTGTTTCAAATTCGTTTTCCGTTAGCAAAAAATGGTTATAACTTCGCACCGGTTTAACTTTTACCGCGTAAATTTTGGTATGTAATAGACATTGCAATTTTGTACGTTTTGAGTATTTTCTAGAAGATTTTCACCGGGTATTTTGAATTCTCTGGAGTTTTCATTGAATATGAAATTATCTGGATGTTAAAAAATATTGCTTCAGTGCAATGAAAGTTTTGAAATGATGTTTTTTATGATCTCTGGTAATTTGATAATTTTCTGAAACTGTGAATTTTGATCTATTGAATTGTCTACTGTTATACTCTCCGACGATATTCTGATACGAATCTGATTTCTCTAAATCTGATGTGATTTGATGTTTGATGTGATTTGAATGATATTAGAAGGGAGGCATAAGGGGCTAGAATCCGTTGAGATTCTGTATGGGTCCGGGAATATGAAAATGAATTATGATCTGATAATTATGTATATCTGATATATTCTGGTGCTGTAAGCATAAAGGGAGGTATAAGAGGCCAGAATCCGTTGAGATTCTATCTGTGTCAGGGAAGGGAGGCATAAGGTGTAACAACCCCAAGATCCGTGTAGCGAAAGAATTCATCTGATTGTTCTATTGCCTCTTTTTTTTTTTCTTTTTTTTTTCTTTCTATCGGTTACCTCATCTGTTGTTCATATCAATCCATACATACTTATATCCAGAGCCAGAGATAATTACATTACAGAAAAGAAATAGTAGCGAATACTATAATTCACAAATAGTACAAGAGTCAAAGTACAGCCAAAAGAAAACACCACACTAGCCGTACAGGCTATAAAAGAAAGCCTACCAAGGCTACAAAAGAAAAAGCTACAGAACTCGGCAGAAAGATCGTCAAGCTGGAGGCCCTGCACCTGAAATCATTAACCACATATAATGAGCTTACAAAGCCCAGCAAGTCACCAAAGCCTACAACTGAAATCAAAGCACGACACTGAAAACAATATGCAGGTTAATCAACTCAAGTCAAATCAATCAGTCGAACATGATTAATGAGTCAATGCAATACAGAGATCAATACGAAACAGAAATCAATAAAATCAATAACCAGTAGAAAATCCATAAAGCTCAAAATCAAGGCGTCAATCCATTCTCTACAATCTCTATCATAGCAATCGATAACATCAATTACATCCATACAATCGTCTAGTCGTCTTACTTATTGTATCACATCAGTCAAATCAATAGAGTGAAATCGTATCAATCAATTCTGCCAGTCATTAGTATCAGTCGACTCAAAATCCCAATAAACGATCAAGTTGATACGGCGAAAGATCAATTGAAATCAAATTAATAGATCCGTTCAATAATAAATCAATTCAATAAATCGATCAATATCAATAAATCAATCCGAAATCAATAAATCAATACAGATCAGGAAATCTATACGATGCAATATCATATACATGCAATTTCATACAATGGTCTTACTCGACAAGCACAAACACTAGTCATTAACAATGATGCTGTTGTAGTTATCAATAGTGCTGTTGTAATTATCAATCGTTCAACCAGGTTAAACTGGCTATTATCAATAGTGCTGTTGTAGTTATCAATAGTGCTGTTGTAGTTATCAATCGTTCAACCAGGTTAAATTGGCTATTATCAATAGTGCTGTTGTAGTTATCAATATTGCTGTTGTAGATATCCATACGTTGGTTTCTATAACCAACGTTCAACCAGGTTTCCACTTGTCTTTCAGAATCAATCAATCAATGCAATAATCGATGCAATAAGCAATAATAGAAAAATCTAGAACAATCATATCAATAGTCATATACATATCAATTCAATCTATCAATTCCGGGAAAATCAGAAATCGTACAAAAATCGGGCAGAGCAACGGCAGTCTACAGAATTTACACAGAAATCTCCAAAAATCACAATTCACCAAATTAATACAGAACGTACACAGCAACATTATAAGACTATTCTTTTACTGCTCAAACCAATTCGGACATCATAATAAATTGCAGTCAAAATAAAACCCCGCAGAACCAAAACGGACCGGACGAAATCTGCCAGAAAATCATCAATACGTGCAGAATAATCACATCTACATTATACCAAAAGTTATGCGGTAAAATCTTCGCCAGTACCAAACCGGATACGAAAATCACTTACAAAAACACAAATCTGAGCACCATTTTACAAAACCTCAAAATCTTCGAAAACAGAAGTAGGGTTCGGAGTCCTTACAGCGAGACAAACAAAATATCCAACAGCAACGAACGACGAAAATCGTTCCGCGGGCCCCGAAATCGGACTTCTTCCTTTGCTTTTCCGCTCTTTCTCTCTCCTCAGATATTTTCGTTTTATAAAAATGATTTCTCTCTCCTCAAAACGAGCTGATTTTCTTATATCTGTGAACTGATCGGCCAGGCCGATAGCCACATCGTCCCGAGACGATCAGACCAAATTCTGATCGTCCTGGACCGTTCCCAGGGCGATGATCAGGATGATATTTCTGAACAGTACAGATCGGCCTGGACGATCTCAACATCGTCCCGGACGATTTTGTCCAGAAATCGCTCCAGAAAGCACTCCAGAAATCAGCTGTTTTCAATGCACTGATCGGCCTGGACGATCTCAACTTCGTCCCGGCCGATCCTAGGGAAAAATCACTTTTCCCAGCAGCTACAACAAAGGAATGAGGTCTCACATAAGGGGCCAGAATCCTCTGAGATTCTGTCTGGGTCAGAAAAATCTGTTTTGAAATATGATTTGAATGTTTTCTGAAATCTGTTCTGAACTTTGATTTGAATTCTGATTTGAATAATTATGTGACATGAATTTGATTCAGTCTCTGTTATTTAATTTTTATCTGATTATCTATTCTGTGTGAATATTTGAAGTCTATTCATTTATTTGTTATCTATTCTGTACGAATATCTGCATTCTGTCTGATTATATGATTTTCTATATAATTATCTGAATTATGTACGGCTATTTTAATAAACTATTTTTGATGTTTTTGAATGAGAGTTTCTGGAGATTTTGATCGGCTAGTGTAGTCTTGCTGAGCTGTTAGCTCACTGTGGTTATCTTCGTGGTTTTCAGGTTCTGGGAAAGGGAAGGAGGTTTTGAACTAGATGTTCAGTGTCTGATCTGAGACTAGGTATTTTTACACTTTTGATTTTTGTACGGTCATGGCTATTTTGCTTTTCTGTTATGTACTTTATATTTATAGCCATGCACTATAATATATATGATTATTTTGATGAAAAAAAAAAGAAATATTGGATGAATTTCTATATATTTGGATGTTTATAGTTGCTTTGTGTTTTCTTTATGTCTATTTATTGGAAGAAAGTCTGAAAATAAATTCCAAAACTAGATCTTAGATTCATCCGTCGCGACTCAACGTGATGGGATTCGTTTCGGTCGGGTTGGGTCGTGACAAATTAAAGTGGTATCAGAGCAATAGTTTTGGAAATTTAGATCGTAAAATAGAGCTATAAGTATTGATCTGTAAGTTTGGTGGGGTAGTTTCTTTTTGTCTAGGTTTTTCTTATTGTTATTTTATGTGCATAGTTACATTTTGTGTGATATGGATCTGTTAGACCCATATATGACTGATTGGCAGACTGCTAGTCAGGCAGCTCCTATGAATAGTTCTGCCCCAGTAGTTGGTTCTGATACAGTTTCACAGTTTGCTTTGTTGGTTGCTCAGATGATGAGCGAGACACAGAATAGAGTTTCAGCAGTTAGATCTGAAGATTGAGATAGACATCTATAAATATTTCTAAGATTGAAGCCTTCGAGGTTTGAGAGCACTATTGAGCCCAGAGCAGTTCAGGATTGGTTGAGGAGATTGGAAAAGAAATTTGATGGCATGCAATGTCCTCCTGATAGAAAGGTACCGCTAGCAGTTTTTCTGTTGGATGGTGAAGCAGAGCACTAGTGGATGAGCCAGCAGGAGGAGAAATTCCAAGGTAAACTAAACTCCTTAATTACTTGGAAAGAATTTTTTGAAATATTCAGATTTTAATTTGTGCCCCCTTCTGCAAGACAATAAATGCAGGAGACATTTTTGAGGTTGGTTCAAGGGAGCAAGACAGTTATGCAGTATGAGGTAGAGTTTACTGTTTTAGTCGGATATACCCCGCAGTTGGTGAGTACTTCTGCGGAAAAGTGCTATAGATTTTTAAGGAGACTACGGGATAGTCTGAGGCAACTCCTAGTACTATTTCACATTTCTGATTTCTCTGAGCTTGTGAAGAGAGCTTGATTGATAGAGAATGATATGATGGCTACTCAACAACGATGGACTGCTAGTAGGAAGAGATTCAGTGATGATACATCTGGCAGCAATTTTTCTAGAAAGAAAAATAGATTTGTATCTAGAGACTCCAAGAGAAGTGGACAGTCAGCATCTGCTACAGTTCTGGTAGTGGCAGTATGGCTAGTTCTGGTTCAGTCAGTGGGGCCCCAGTGTGCCAAAATTATGGACGATGAGATTTTGGCCAGTGTTACAGGATGACTGGTCAGTGTTTCATATGTGATCAGCTAGGACATCAGATTGCAGAGTGTTCACAAGCCGGATTTGATCGATGATCTAAGTCCAGATCTGAGAGCTTTGTTAGACCGGTAGGAAGACCGAGGGCAATTCCTCCACGTACTATTTTTGAAGGATCATCTGGTAGAACTAGTGGTTCAGGTTCTGTGGCAAGGAGACCACCTAGTGGTAATCAGATGGAGCCTAGTAATTCTGTAGCTCCAGCTCCAGTTCAGCCACGTGTATATAGTTTGAATATGCAAGAGGCTCGAGATGCTCCAGATGTGGTGACAGGTAAAGTTTACATTTTTGAACATCCCTGTCGTGTTTTATTTAATTCTGGAGCTAGTCATTTATTTATTTCTGAGTGCAATTTTGATGCTTTGCAACTGTCTTCTGTTACATTACATGTTTTGCTTTCCGTTATTTTGTCGGCTGGAGATAATTTGATAGCCCAGAAGTTTTATTTATGTAAGATTGAAATTTCTAGGAAGAAGTGGAAGGCCTGTTTGATTTTGCTACTAATTTCTTCATATGATGTGATTTTGGGTATGAATTGGCTGAGTCTGTATGAGGCTCAGATAGATTATCTGAAGAAGCAAGTTACATTATTCATGAATGGTGAAAGGTGTGTATTCCAAGGGTTAAGAGGTGCTTTATCATGTTTGATTTCTATATTGGAAGTAAGAAGATTGTGGAAGAAGGGTTGTATTGTATTTTTGGCCTCAGTACGTGATATGAATATAGATGTGAGTTCTATTTCTGATATCCCGATTGTACGAGATTTTTTAGAAGTATTTCCTGAGGAATTGGTTGGTTTATCTCCGGATAGAGATTTTGAATTCTGTATTGATGTATTTCTAGGTACAGCTCCAATATCTAAAGCTCCGTACAGGATGGCACTAAAAGAACTTACAAAGTTAAAAGTTCAACTCGAGGAGTTAGTGGATAGAGGATTTGTCCGTCCTAGTGTTTCTCCTTGGGGAGCACCTGTTCTATTTGTAAAATAGAAGGACGGTACAATACGGATGTGTGTTGACTATAGAGATTTGAATAAAGTTACAATTAAGAATAAATATCTGTTGCCACGGATTATTGATTTATTTGATCATTTTACTGGATCTTTTGTATTCTCAAAGATTAATTTGAGATCTGGTTATTATCAGGTGAAGGTATGAGAAGCATATGTGATGAAAACTGCTTTCAGTACTCGGTACGGGCACTACGAGTTTTTGGTTATGCCATTTGGGATAACTAACGCACCAGCTATTTTTATTGACCTGATGAATAGAGTATTCAAAGATTATCTGGATTAGTTTGTGATTGTCTTCATAGATGATATTCTGATATATTCTGCTTTCGAGGAAGAACATGCCAGACATTTGAGAAATATGTTGGAGACTCTCAAACGACATCAGTTGTATGCAAAATTCACCAAATGTGAATTCTAACTGAAGAGCATTTCTTTTCTAGGATATGTAGTGAGCGGTAAAGGTATTTCTATTGATCCCCAGAAAATTCAAACAGTTGCTAATTGGTCAAGGCTTGCTATGGTGTTTGAGATACGTAGTTTCTTGGGTATGACCGGATACTATATAAAATTTATGAAGGGCTTTTCTCAGATTTCTACACCTTTGACGAGACTGACTCAAAAGCCAGTAGCTTTTATTTGGACACCGGAGTGTGAAGCTAGTTTTCAGAAGTTGAAGGATTGTTTGACTTCTACTCCAGTGTTAGTACTTCCCTCTGGTACAGAAGGATTTCAGGTATTGTGATGCTTCACTTAAAGGTTTGGGATGTATTTTTATGCAGCATGGTCGGGTAATAGCCTATGCTTCTAGACAGTTAAAACCACATGAAAAGAATTACCCGACGCATGATTTGAAATTGGTTGCTGTTGTATTTGCTCTGAAGATTTGGAGTCATTACTTATATGGCGTCAGGTGTGAGATTTTTATGGATAATAAGAGTTAGAAGTATATATTCACTCAGAATGATCTGAATTTGAGGCAAAGAAGATGGCTTGAGTTGATCAAGGACTATGATCTGACTATTCAGTATTAGTCTAGTAAAGCTAATATGGTGGCAGATGTCTTGAGTAGGAAGACTTCTGGATTATCATGTGTTCAGCTCTCTTCTGATAAGTATCTAATACGAGATATGGAAAGATTGCAACTAGAGGTGATTTTCTCTACTGGTTCGAATTATGGTATTGTGACTCAGATGATTACTCAGTCCTCTTTGGAAGAGAAGATTCATGAAGCTCAGAAGTCAGATGCTGAATATTTGAAGTTGATTGATCAGATCAAGTATGGTAAGAAAACTAAACTATGAATTTCTGATTATGGTATTATTTTCTGTAAGAATAGGTTGTGGGTTCCTATGTTTGGAGATCGAAGGAAAGAGATTCTGCACAAATCTCATTATTCAGGCTATATTATTCATCCATGAAGTGGTAAGATGTACGGAGATATGAAAAGTTTGTTTTGGTGGCCTGGAATGAAAAAGGACATAGTGGATTTTGTTTTGAAATGCGAAGCCTGTTAGTTAGTGAAGGCAGAACATCAGTGACCAGGAGATCTTTTGCAGTCATTGCCTATCCCTGAGTGGAAGTATGAAGAGGTAACGATGGATTTTGCTATCAATTTTCTTAGATCGAGGCAAGGACATGATGCAATTTAGGTGATTGTCGATCGATTGATAAAGTCTGCACATTTTCTTCCGATCAGACAGACGGATCCGGTGGATAAGTTAGCTCAAATTTATGTTAAAGAAATTGTCAGATTGCATGGTATACCAAAAGTGATTATATCTGATCGGGATGGCTAGTTTATCTCTAGACTTTGGAGAGGAATTCAATAAGGCTTGGGTATGAATTTGCAATTTAGTATGGCTTTCATCCGCAGACTGATGGATAGTCTGAGAGGACTATTCAGGTACTGGAAGATCTTCTGAGATTATGTGTTTTGGATTTTGGAGGAAGTTGAGAAGATCATATTCCACTAATAGAATTTGCATACAATAATAGTTATCAGTCAAGCATTGGTATGACACCCTACAAAGCTCTGTATGGCAGAAAGTGTAGAACTCATTTGACTTTGACTGAGATGGGAGATAGATAAGTAATGGGATCAAATTTTGTTGATGATACTGTGACAAAGATCAATTTGATTAAAGGAAGGTTGAAATCTGCACAGGACAGGCAGCAGAAGTATTACAATCAGAAACATAGACTAGTTAAATTTCATATTGGTGACTTTATTTATGTTAAAGTCAGTCCGATGAAAGGTGTTAGCAGATTTAGAAGAGTAAGCAAACTCAGTCCAAAGTATGTTGGACCTTTTGAGATCATTAAAAGGGTTGGTAATTCTGCTTATAGATTATTATTGCCTAATCAGATGTCTGATATACATAATGTGTTTCACATATCCTCTTTGAGAAAGTGGGTATCTAACTCTGAAAAAAAACTTTCTACTGATGATATTGACGTTCAGGTGAATCTACAGTATAAAGAAGAACCTAAAAGAATTTTGGCTTATGATGTGCGAAAGCTGAGAAGTAAACAGATTTCGATGGTTAAGGTTCAGTGGAAATTCAGAACAGCCAGAGAGGCAACTTGGAAGAAGGTGTCAGATATGAGACATTTATATCCAAGTTTGTTCTGATTCAGTTTTGTTTTGATAATGTCGAGGACGACATTATTCTGAAGGTGGGGAGATTGTGAAAGCCAATTTTTCTTTTGTTTTCCTTCCAGGTTCGTTTGAATGAAGTGAAGTTCATCCGGGATGAACAATTAAAAAAATTTGGTGATAGAGAGCTTCGTTCTAGGACGAAGGTATGTTCGTTCGTACGAATTTTAGCCAGAGAACATTGTCTAGCTAGGGTTAAAATCCATTTTCGTCTATACGATCCATTTCTAGAGGAGATCATCCCGGGACGAACGAAGAGCATCATCTGGACGATCCTGTTTGATAAATATCTGAATCGTGTTATTTTTGAAGAAAGAGAAGAGGTAGAAGAGAAAGAAACAAAGGAAAGAGAAGAAAATCCGCATTTTGGGTGACTTCGGTCCTTTTTTGTCCGTCGTCGTAGTTGAGAAAGTTGATCGACTCGAGGTAAGGCACATTATGCCTTTCTCAATTTTTAGAAATGTGATTTTTTGACAGATTTTTTGTTTCAAATTCGTTTTTCGTTAGCAAAAAATTGGTATAACTTCGCACTGGCAAAACTTTTACCTCGTAACTTTTGGTATGTTATAGATATTATAATTTTGCACGTTTTGAGTATTTTCTAAAAGATTTTCACCAGGTATTTTGAATTCTACGGAGTTTTCATTGAATATGAAATTATCTGGATGTTGAAAAATATTGCTTCAGTACAATGAAAGTTTTGAAATGATATTTTCTACGATCTCTAGTAATTTGATAATTTTTTAAAATTGTGAATTTTGATATGTTGAATTTCCGTTGTCTGTCATTATACACTCTGACGATATTCTGATATGAATCTGATTTCTCTGAATCTGATGTGATTTAATGTTTGATGTGATTTGAATAATATCATAAGGGAGGCATAAGAGACCAGAATCCGTTGAGATTCTGTCTATGTCCGAAAATATGAAAATGAATTATGATCTGATAATTCTGTATATCTGATATATTCTGGTGTTGTAAGCACAAAGGGAGGTATAAGGGGCCAGAATCCGTTAAGATTCTGTCTGTGTCAGGGAAGGGAGGCATAAGGGGCAATAATCCTTTGCGATTCCGTCTGGGTCAAGGAAATCTGTTTTAAAATATGATTTGAATGTTTTCTGAAATATGTTCTGAACTTTGATTTGAATTCTGATTTAAATAATTCTTTGACATGAATTTGATTCAGTTCTTCTATCTCTGTTATTTGATTTCTATCTGATTATCTGTTCTGTGTGAATATTTGAAGTCTATTCATTTATCTGTTATATCTTCTGTATGAATATCTGCATTCTGTCTGATTATATAACTTTATGTATGATTATCTGAATTTTGTACGGCTATTTGAATAAACTGTTTTTGATGGTTTTTGAATGAGAGTTTCTAGAGATTTTGATCGGCTAGTGTAGTCTTACATAGCTGTTAGCTCACTGTAGTTATCTTCATGGTTTTCAGGTTCTGGAAAATGGAAGGAGGTTTTGGTCTAGCTGTTCAATGTCTGATCTGAGACTATGTATTTTTGCACTTTTGATTTTTGTACGGTCATGGCTATTCTATTTTTCTGTTCTATACTTTCTATTTATAGCCATACACTGTAATGTACTTGATTATTTTGATGAAATAAAGAAGAAAATATTGGATGAATTTCTATATATTTGGATGTTTATAGTTGCTATGTATTTTATGTATGTCTATTTATTGGAAGAAAGTCTGAAAATAAATTCCAAAACCACATCCTGGATTCATCTGTCGCGACTCAACGCGATGGGATTCGTTCCGGTCGGGTTTGGTCGTGACAGCTCACCCCTCCTATTGACCACATCTACAACAATAGGGTTTGATTCCAAAAAAGGAGCCTAAGAGACCGCTGCCACATCTAGGGATGGTAGCAGGCGCGTAAATTGCCCAAACTTAACATGTGGAGGTAGTGACCATAAATAACAATATCAGGCTCTTCGAGTCTAGTAATTGGAAAGAGTACAATCTAAATTTCTTAACGAGGTTCCATTGGATGGCGAGGTGGTAAACCAATAACATCTAGCTGGTGAACCAGAAAGAAACTGTTAACCATAAGTGTGGGGCAAAGAAGAAAAGATGTACTCACTTTGATTCTAGGGTGGAGGAGGCCTATGACAGCTGGATAAATGTAGGGTATCCTCTCTCCAAGAAGTATGCAGGGCACTCTAAAGAAGAGAAAGCACCCTAAAAGTGTAGGTGGGTCCATCCATATAAGTATTGCCATGGTAGTACCAAATCTCATAGCTCTAAAGAGCTCGCCCCAGAAGTTGTGCGTAGAGCACTATACATTCTGGTAAGTACAACTGGAGATATAAAAATATGTTGCCCCTATTACAGCTGATTGACTGCCAAAAGAACACTACACCTCACGGACCCTGCCTTGAGGGGAAGCATAAAGGTACTAAGCCAGGAAGCTAGAAACCCCACAAAGAAGAAATCCTCAATGAGATTGAATCTTCTTATAATATTAATATTTTATCCAATATTGAGATTGAATCTCCTTCACCTCCATATCAAAGTGATGAAGGTAATCAAGTGGCTACTTTTGTTGGTTCTATTCCTGTTCCTAGTAGTGCATATGTCTCTATCTTAATGTCCATAATTTTCATTTATATATATATATTTCTGCTTTTCTAATGGATTTACTTAGTCTAATTTGGAGTGTGTGCTTCATGAGAAATGAAATCTGATGGGGATCATGATGATCCTTGAGTTATACATTGCCCTTCATACCACTTTATTTATATTTGGAAAGAGGAGGAGATTAATTATATAGGTAATAGTGCCTTTCATAAAGATATTGATTTAATATCATACATGTTGCCAAAGATGATTTCTCTCTAGTTTCAAATAAGAAAAAGATGAAAAATAAGAACAAAAGCCAGAATTGCATTTCAACTGAAGCTAGAATCACTAAATCTAATGCTTCTCTTAAAATTAATTATTACGAATAGAAATATCATGTGTATGATCACTCTAATTGGAAGGCTCTTTTTTGCTTTTCAATTTTCTTTTCTTTTGGCTTCTTTGCTTGGGTTATGGGTTGTTGATGGTTTCCCTTTTCTTGTTGCTTTTATTATCCTCGAAGTAGTTTTCGTTGGTGTTTTTGTTGGGTTTTTTATTCTTTTTTTTTTTTCTATTATCCATCCTATGTGAACCTGAGGCTTTTGGTTTTTATGGTGGTGTTGGTTAACATTATATTTTTTGGGTTTTTTGGTGCTTCGGTTTGTAGTTTTTGGCTCATTGTGATGGCGGGGGTTCATTTTTCTACTGGATTAGTGAGTTGTTTGTGTTTTTAGTTATTGTTTTGAATGGTTGTTGTTTTTTTCTTAGGGGTGGGTTGATGGTAATTGCTGTTGGGTCTATCTCTAGTCTTGGATTTATGGGTAGTTCTATTTAGCTGTGGTTGGGTGATTGGAGTTTGTATTTGTCTTGTTTTTTTTTTTCTTATTTAATTATTTAATTTATGATTTTCTAATCATCCAATCTTGTGCTGATTTTGTGAGAAATTTGTTATTGCAGATCTTTAAGTATGTCAGTTACTTGTAGTGGTTTGGGGGAATGATGAATGTACTAACTGTGCTTTGCATGGTGCTTACTCTCTCCTAGAGATTATTTGGGAAAGATCTTTTCATAGTCTTTTGGATCTTTGGTTTTATTGATCTGTTGATGGGCTCAATGTGACCTGGTTGCTTAGTGCTGGGATTTAGAAAATGGATCTAATGTATTGGAGGTTTTTATTGATTTTCCTTCTTTTTTGTGCTCATTTTTGCTCGTGCTTCTTTTTTAGGCTATTCCTACTACTATCTTATTGGGCTTCAAAATTTATTTGAGCTTTGGTTTATTTTTGGGTGTTGGCTCCATGCCGCCTTTTTTTTTTTTTTTTTCATTTTTATCTTGTATCTTAGTAGGGATCATTGGCTCCTTATGTTTATTTTTATTTTTTATTGTAGCTCTTTCAGCTTTAGTGAGCATTTGATCCCTTTAAGGACTTGTAATCATATTTGATGAATTAACTCATAAGCCCTTGTATGAGTTTTATCCAAAATTTAAAAAAAATTAAAAATACTTTTAATCTTTATTTGCAACTGATAATTTAGTATCTTTGCAAAATAATTTTGTTAATACTAAAAGATGCTCTTGCACTACTAAAGAATATGTTTATTCGCAGCACTTGTTTGGGGCGGTTTGAAAATCGCCGCCAAAATCAGCTTTTTGTATCGATTTTGACTGCTGCTATTGGTGCATGGGTAACTTTATCAGCATTGCTATTAATAATGCATAATAAATTTCAAAAAGAGTATATAAACAATATTTCTTTAATTATCTTTTTTAAAATAAGAATTACACTTCTATCGTCAATATTATCAACTGGATAACAGTGTTATTATTATTATTATTCTTATTAATATGAACACCAGCTAACAAATTCTAATTGAAGGCTCAGTCTAACTTCCATTAAAATCCAAAACTCCAACCCATCACCCCTTGTTTTACTCCATCAAATCCTCTCCACCCCACGTTTTCCTCCTCAAATCAGTACCCAAATTAACCACTCTCCCTTCCATATTCCAAGGATCTTCCCTTCCTCAATCCACCCTCTCCTTCTCTCCTCCCTCCTTCAGGAGGCATCTCAATTTCTCTGCAATAGCAATGGTAAGTACACAACTACATGATCTGAATATTTTTTTCCCCTTTGATTCACTACTTCAATTCTAACATTCTATGATAGATCAAATGATTGCAAACTCGCACTTTCACGATTGTTGAAGGTAATTTTCGGTAGGCAAAGTGGTCTCTTAGAGATCGCAAATACCTGTATATTGCAAACAGGATTAGCGACATGGCGACCGGTTGCAAAATCTTGTGAGCAAAAACTAATTGCAGTATTGCAGTCTCAATGATTAATATATAAAACTTACATTTAATACGAAAAAGTACAACAATCTAACTTAATTACAATCCAATGCAAAAGCTTATGATGCACCTCCAACACTTTAAATAAATATTTTTATAAACAAATAGCATTAAATAGGTTCAATAT
Source organism: Dendrobium huoshanense (assembly GCA_016618105.1). NCBI lineage: Eukaryota > Viridiplantae > Streptophyta > Magnoliopsida > Asparagales > Orchidaceae > Dendrobium > Dendrobium huoshanense. The sequence goes on from CM028356.1 coordinate 43,854,123, forward strand.
TCAAACATTCAATATGTTTAAATAAGCTAAATTAAAATATATTATGTTATAATGTTATAAAGGACGTAGAATGCATGCATACATGTCTATATATATGATTTATGGTTCACGTACGTAGGCGAACTCAGCTTCGGGGATGGCTGTGGTTGATGAGTGCAAGCTCAAATTCATGGAGTTAAAGGCGAAGAGAAGCTTCAGGTTTATTGTCTTCAAAATCGATGAGAAGAATTTGCAGATAATGGTGGATAGAGTCGGCCAACCAGATGAGAGCTACGATGATTTCACTGCTTGTCTTCCTCCTGATGAATGTCGCTATGCTGTTTTCGACTTTGATTTTGTTACTGATGAGAATTGCCAGAAGAGCAAGATCTTCTTCATTGCCTGGTGAGATCGATCTGCTAAATTCCACTTGCATTTTTTTGTTTTTTTGTCAAAAATGTTTTAGTTATTTGGTTGGATAAAACAGATAAATTGGACTGAATTCGATTTTTTTTATTCTGCTTTGAAATATTGATTTCATTATTGATAATAATTTAGATTTTTATTTTTTATTGATTTAATTATTATTATTGCAATTTAATCCGGTGAGATCCATCAAAATGTACCTTTAAAAATATATATTTTACTATAGATAAATTAATGTTAATAGCATCTTTTGATATGATCATTTCGATTATACAAGAATCTCATATAAATAAATATATAAATTTAGATGTAATTACATTTGTAAATATATAAAAATATAAAGACGTATATATGTGAAATCCCAAAAAAGTATTATAATAAATTACTGTTTTTTAACGGTTAAACTTAATTTCTCTTAAAATGTTAGCCTGTGATACTTATTTTTTCTATATTTATTTATAATGCAGGTCTCCTGATACATCAAGGGTGAGGAGTAAGATGCTGTATGCCAGCTCAAAGGATAGATTCAAGAGAGAGCTCGATGGCATTCAGGTGGAGCTCCAAGCAACTGATCCCAGTGAGATGAGCTTGGATATCATAAAAGGCCGAGCTCTTTAATTAAATTCTGGAATTGGACTTCCAGCCATTTCTGTCTTTCTACTCTTACTTTTCCATTCAAAAATATTTTTTAATTTGGTTTGTATTTTTCAAGATGGGACTTCATTAGGTTATTAATGACTGTGGGCTTGTATGCTTTAATCTCTGATAAAAGTGATTATTTTTTTCTTTAATTCATAATAAGAAAATTTAATAATATAGCATACAATATTCTTTTTCATTCAATGGTGAAATAGTAGCTATCAAGATAGGAATATGTTTTCCTAACATATGAAAACCCACTTTGCTAGGGTTTGGTTTCTCGCTGCCTATCCTTCATCTGCCGTTAGTTCTCCGCCGGTACTTAACTGGACCTTCACCAATCAACTCAGGGAAGTCTCCTAAACTTTTTTATTGATTTTTTTTTCTTCTTATGGGTCGGCCTTTGTCCCGAGTTTGCCTCATTTCTTTAGACTTCTTTTCTGGTTTTGTTCTAGTTTTGTTTTTGGGTGTGTTTTCACCGAATCCTATGGTAAATAACCCCTGACTATAGTTTTCTAGGGGGAAAAATCAATTGAGATCTTTTAAGAATGCATTGGCAGGATTTCTAGCTCTACTATTTTTCTTGATCTTGATGCTACTGCACATTATGGTTTATCTTCTCTTTCGACCTCCAAGGAGGAAATCCATGCATGCCCAAGCGGCCCCTTTCGAATTTGTTCTTGTTTGTATTTTTAGTGTCTGAAGGCCTTCACTAGATGCTATTCATAAATTCTTCTTTAACTTGAAACTTTTATGTGCTTTTTCGATGACCATATTGAATCATAGGCATGTGTTGATTAAACTCTCCAATTAAAAGGGTAATTTTAAATCGAAATTAAATAATTTTTTTATTTTTTTTAATCAAAATTAAATAAATATTCAAATTAAGGTCTATTGAAAGGGATTTTAATTTTCTTAGATTAGGTATTAAATTTTGAAGGGTTTGATATATTATTATCAAATTTTGGATTTTATTTGAGTTTATTAGATTTTTCTAAAGTTATTAGGGTTTAGTTAGAGGGTGAAATTAGGGTTTGTTAATTAAGTGGTTTAAAGAATCCTAAAAATTCCTAGAAAATTCTAGGGGGTTTGAAATGTCACTAAGTTTAAATATTTTAAATTTCATGTCATTCAGAGGTATATCCTAGTCCCTAAAATTTTTAGAAGTTTTCTAGATAGGTTATTAATTATTGTCCTTAAGATGCACTAGGTTAAAAATGTTTAATTTAGATGTTAATAACGAACCCTTGGGTAACATAAGGGAAATGCAACACATCATCACAAACCATGCATGTCCTTAGAACTAGGAGTACCAAAGCTAAGTGCTCGAGCATCCTAAACAAGCAAGGGATTTAAAAAAAAATTATTAGGATTAGCGATGTGATTAGTAAATAATTGGGGTCTACTTATTCACTAATCTTTCGCAATTAATTCTTTTCATATGTTCATCCTATATTTGAAATTTCGAAAAGGTGTCTCTTGATATATATATATATATATATATATATATATATATATATATATATATATATATATATATATATATATATATATATATATATATATATATATATATATATAAGTCTAAAAATAAGATAATTCAAAGTAGTTTAAAACATATTTTTGAGAGATCCACTGCAAATCCAAACCTAGATTCAAAATAATTTGAAAAAATATATATATTTTGAAAATACTTGATATAATATCTATTTAATTAAATAATATTTAAATACCAAAGTAGTTAAATAATTAAGAAATATAAAGAATTTTTTTTTTCAAATTAAATTTAAATTAAAATTCTTAATATTTTGAAATTTTTAAGGTACTATATGAATTTTTATGATTTAAAATAAATTTAATATGAATTTTTAAAGTTTAAAGTAATTAAAGGGTATTTAAAATAATTTTAAAATAATTATTAAATTAATTTTAATCAAAATCTAAATTTCTATGATATTTAAAATAAGGTAAAAATAATTTTTATAAAATTTAAGAAAATATTTTAATTTTTATTTAATTAGCTACTAATTAGGTTTTTAAATATTTATGTAATTAAAAATTACTTACAATAAAAATATTCTTTATACTTAACTTAATTTGAAATTAAACAACAAAAATAATTCTCTAATTTTTTTAAAATAAAATATTTTTTTTAATTATTTGAAAAATAATAATATTCATAAATATTTAAAGATTAAAATAATTAAAACTCATTTAAAATTTAAAATATAACTAAATTAAATTAATTTTAGATTAATATATTTTTAAACAATCATTTAATTATTAGGAATATATTAATGTGAAATTTTTAAATTTAAAAGTATCTAATATAATATTAAGTAAATATTTAAAAATAATGGTTTTTAAAATAATTAAAATTTGTATGATATATTTTAAAAATAATTTAAATTTTAAATGAATGAAAATTAAATTCTGAAAAATTTGATATATCAAATGCATTTTTTAAATTTAAAAATAATTTTAAATAATTATTTGAAGTTTCTAATTTAAAAAATGATTTAAAATATATATATTTAGCTGATATTAAATAAATAGCGATGGTCAGACATGCGTCGGCTCAGATTTCGACACTTCAAATCGCGGACTCAGTTTACAATTATAGGCAATGATTGAGTCGCCGCATAATCATTATCGCATGATTTCCTGTGGCATGGTTTCACTTAACCACATTAGCGGTAGAGGTGAGTTGTACCATCTCACGTAGTTTAAGATATGCGACTTTGATCGGGTCAAACGCAGAACGACGGGATCTTGACCATTGATCAGACGATTAATGGAGGAGATCTCGTACACCTAATAGACACTACTAAGTTGCTTTAGTATCCATTTTTTGCCTCGTTTGATCGACTAATCATAAATGAGATAAAATTTTAAATATGAGATCCATGCATGAAGAGCATTCATGGGGAGTAATTTTTGCAATTTAAAATGCGCTTAATAGAAAGTTAATTAACCCTAGGTACCCTAAGCTACGGTTTGAGATTAAACCTAATCCAAATGGTGAATTCATGAGATCTTGGGCTTGCTGCACTTAAAGACTGTCCACACTCCTTTTTGTAGAAAAAATCACATTTCAAAATGTGTTGGATTGATGGGAATTTACCTTGGAAGGATTAAGGCTTTCATTCACCAGAGATCTCATCACCGTTAAGTCTTGGCCAGTGCATTTAGCTTGGGAAAAGTGGAGGGATACTAGGGGAGCTCATACATGAGGGTCTCAGGTTTGGAGAACTTAGGGTGAAAGCAAAAATAAGATCCTTTACATGAAGCCTTTATACCTTATTTATAGTCCTATGTCCATGAAGGATGGCCAATATCGCTTCTAGGGTCAATTAAGAGGGAAATAATACTCCTTGTCCATGGTTTGGGTCAAGAGAAGATTTTGAACGGTTTAAATGCTCAAAGGGTTGTGAATTTGATCTAAATAGGTCAAATTTGACAAAATAAGGTTTGGATTGACCAAGCCATGTGTTGACCTAGTAAACATGGTCAACCAACCCAAGTGGGTGAGGGATTGAGCAAGAGAAGCCTTGGAATTGATTTGAATCAAAAGGGAGGTGATTGGAAATTTGAAACATATGGCTGAGGAATTGCATACATTCAATCGACTTGGTTGCAGTTCAACCAGGTTGACCCAAGGCCTGGGTCTGGGCTCCACTGACATGATTTGACCCACTGAACCCAGTGGGACTGGTCTTAGGATCTAGCTTGATCAATTTGACCATGTCAATCCCCCTTGATTTGAGTTTGATGAAAGACAAGGTCAACACGGGACTTCATTTGGTACTGTATGCTTGTATGCATTACTTTCTAATAGAAATGATCCATTTTTCATTAAATCATAATAATAAAATGTAATAATATAACATACAATTTTTTTTTTCAATGATCGATGAAGTAGTAGCTATGAAGGTTTTTTTGTGTTTCCAAATCTTTGCTACATACTATATGCATGTATTCTTCTTCACAAAGCAATATGTTTGGAATTTGCTCAAATCAAAATAAAAAAATTCCTCATACATTGAAAATAAACAAGATGTAAAACCCTACGAAAAAAGGGTTAAAATTTTTACTCAGATTGTTATTATACATGATGATCCGGTAAGAATTAATCTGATGCAAGATAATTCAAGGATGACTATTAAAGGGATCATGTCAAACATAAACTAGCAACCAAGAGTAATACTAAAGCTTGAATTTTGATTTTTAATACTAACATTTTTTGTTCATCACTTATTATTCTTCCATATTTTGGACAACCCTATTTCTTTCCCTCTTTTTTGTGTTTATACTATTAGATTCCCTTATGTTATAAGGTTATATAAAAGGTTTATTGATGTATTAAATTCATTATTCATTGGAATATGCATCTACCATCCTCCTCCCTTCTTCTCCATCAAGTCTCTCTCTCTCTCTCTCTCTCTCTCTCTCTCTCTCTCTCTATATATATATATATATATATATATATATATATATATATATATATATATATATATATATATATATATATATATATATATATATATATATATATATATATATATATATATATATATATATATATATATATATATATATATATATATATATATATATATATATATATATATATAATTTAAGCTTCCTAAGAAGTTAGAGGAGACAGTGTTTGACGATTGCATGATGATGAAGATCACATAAAACTCCCACTTAGTATGTGTTTATTACATGAAAATTTATACTATTCAAATATTTAATTTTGGGGTGGTTTTATTTATTTATTTTTGTTAATTATGAATTTTTTCCATTTTCTTCCAATCTTTCAATCATCCAATAACTCCACCTTATATGCTAAAAAATTTGCACCCTAGTTTCTTCTGTTTCAAGAGAGATTGTTAACAATGTTTTGGATCTAGTTTCATAAGGCAGGTTAGATTTTTAAGATAAGACTATAATAACCCAAAATTTAATGAAATGAATTAATTCAAAAATATAAAAATTTTGGACATCAGTGCTACAACATTGTGTTTGCTAATGCAACAACGTTAGGAAATTGCCGCTTCAATGTTAAAGTTTATGTTCTATAGTAACTATGGATTCAACATGCAACATAATGGCTTTCTGGATCATGACTCCATGGCTATGGATACTAAATAAATTTTTTAAATATATTTAATATAATTATCTCTCACAACCTAAGCCATCTCCCGTCACTCCATTTGGCTAGTCGTGGAAGGAAAGAAAGGTGAAGGAGAAGAAAAGGAAAAGAGGAGAAGAGTGAGAAGAGAGAAGAGAGAAGATCTTTTAGAGCATTTCGTTCATTGCTTCTCCTATGAAAATTACTCTAATTATAGTAAGTGATATCTACTCTACTTTTATTTTCAATGATTTTGAGAATAGTTCATTTTTTCTTTGTTGAAGTTAGCAAAATTACATTCCATCCCTTTATGGAACACTTTCTCTGTGTAACTTTTAATATGTGAGTGATGTAGTTATTCTGAATACTTTATAGTTTATATGAAAATTTTTACAACATAAATAAATATTTATAATTTTTTAAAATTAACTAATAATATATAATCGATCAAATTGGTCAATATGGCTACCAGCATTGCGATGTTGGGGAGAGGTAGCATTGCGGTGCTCCTTTGGGAATTAAAATCACATGCTTTTAACCATAAAACTATCGCGGTGCTCAACATTTGACATTGTTATCATGCTCGAAATGACCACCACCATGGCACTTAATCTAAGTGTTGCAGAGCTCAGTCTGATAAAATGATAGGAGAGCTCAATGTTGTTGTACTGTGGTTCTACATAAAGACATTTGGCATTACGACACTTCTTGGGAAGCTTTGCAGAGTTATCAACTAAATTAAATATTTGATAATTGGCCCAGCGTTACGGTACTTCAGGGGCAATTGTTAAGAGAGTTTCTATTTGCATGTTTTACATTCTTGCAACTTGTATAGTTTTGATGATTCCAAATATTATTGTTTTATGTGTAGTTATCTCCTAACACTTTTTGGAAGATTTGTTTTTGCTCTTGTGTGTACTAACATTTCAGGAAAATTGAACTCCAAATTACGAAGACTTCAAATCAAATTTAGCATGCAATCCTTTGTAAATTGAAGCCTTTAATTGTTCTTTGAATTGAGAGGGAGTGATTGTAATTGAGTGAATAAACACACACACACACACACACACACACACTTAAGGAGATCTTACAAATTTGTACTGATCATACGAGACGAACCTAGTTTGTACGCGACGATCAAGTCAGTTATCTCCTACTAAGAGTAATGGAATGAGCAGGAACTGAAGAAAAAATTTTCTAAGTTCTGATCATCCAGGACGAAGTGAATTTGTCCCAGGACAAATTGGCCTCTAGAGAAATCTAGTTCAGGACGAAGTGTATTCGTGCCAGGATGAGTTGCTCTCTGGAAAAATTTCATCCAAACGAACTGAATTCATCCCAGGATGAAGGGAACCGACTATGGAAGTTTTTGGCAATGTTCTGCAATTTTTAGAACCGACCTTTGATATAACTTTTCGTCCCAGGACGAACATATTTCATCCCAAGACGAACATATTACAAATGCCTTTGGGGTTATTTTCTCTTGAGAGGGATCATTGAGTGTGAGTGTTTGGGAGAGATTGTATGAGTGAAGAGTGAGAGATCAAGTGAGGGGTTTGTGAGGAATTCACAAGGTTACTTAAAGTGAAGATCTCTTTGTTTCCTTCAAGTTTCTGCCCATCTCCTCTAAAGGCTCTCAAGTGAAGTTCAACAACATCGGTCCGGTTCTCTGCCGACACTTGGAGAGTGTAAAAGGACGACAAAGTGTATCTTTGGCAGTCATTGTGTCTTTTTCTTTTGGAGAAAACTAGAAGAGAGAACTTGAAAGGGAGAGAGGAAAGGGTAGAGTTTGAGAGCGAAAAGATCCTTGGAGGGGATTTTAAGGGAGTGTGGAGGGGATATTCACACGATTGCTCTTGCAAACTTGCACCTCAGTACCATCAGATTCAAGGGTCGTCTTGGGGAAGTTTTGAGAAGAAGAAGATCTCTTTGGTGTCAAAGGACCCGGCTCCTCCGTCGCACCGGGGAAGGTGAAAATGATTTTGTACAATCTTCTCCGCCTTGCTGTGGGGATAAAAGGAGATTCACTTTGTGGTATTAGTACAATACTCGGAGGGTTCCTCCGGGGAGTGGACGTAGGTCAAGGTTTGACCGAACCACTATAAATCTGATGTGTTCTTTCTTATTTTTCTTCCTCATTTAATTTAATTAAAAGTTGTTTACTCTTGTTGAAAAGTTTATTTTTAAACTTTAAATTTAACTTGCATTAATAATTAAAAAGGTTTTCTAAAAATCCAAGAGTAGAAGTAAAATTTTAAATTACCAATTCACCCCCCTCTTGGTTAGCCTCGGGACAATAGCTTAGGTTTAACAGCCTATTCACGAGCCCCAACATTAATGTCGTGGCACTATGATAAAATTTCAAATTAAATCTTATACTCATAATTAATATTAATACGATGCAACTAAATTTACAACTAACAACCAAATTTTCTAATCAAAATAAAAAATACCAATCACACCACTCCTAACAACAATAAAGGGATCAATGGGTTGCCTCCAAAATAGCGCAAAGTTTACAGTGTTCAGCTAGATTATGCTATAATCCTATTCAAGAATATCCAGCTCTACAGAATGTCTAAGATGTTCAATATCTCCTCTTAAATAAGATTTCAATCTCTAGCTGCCAACTTTAAAATTTTGGGTAGTTTTATAATCTTATATATTGGGTCCATATGGATACACCTTTATAATAGTGAGTGTTCCTGACCACTTAAACATTAATTATCTTGAAATTAATTTCAATCTTGAATTATACAAGAGAACTTCTTGTCAAGGCTCAATTTTTTCCTAATAAGTTTAAGATCATGCCATTCTTAATTTGCTTCTTATACAATTTAGTATTTTCATAAGATTCATTTCTAAATTCCTCTTACTCATTCAATTGTAGTAGTCTTTTCTCCTTAGCATCCTTAAAATTGTAATTCAAATCTTTCACTGTCCAAAATGCATTTTGATTTATTTCCAACAACAAATTACAGACCTTTCCAAAGATTAATCTATAAGGAGACATTCCAAAAGGGGTCTTAAATGCTATTCTATAAGCTCATAGTGTATAATCTAATTTCAAAACCTAATCCTTCCTATTTGGATTCACAGTATTTTTCTAAGCTTTTCTTAATCTCCCTATTACTTATGTTTGTTGGAAACTAGTTTGTGATTGATAAGCAGTTGCAACTATGTTTAATGTTGTATTTAAAAATTAAAGCCTTCACTCTCTTGTTGCAAAAATGACTTTGATCCCTCAAGACTAATAATGACTCTAGATATTCTAAATCTTTAAAAAAAAAAATTCTTTAAGAATTTAATAATCACTTAAGCATTTTTTTTAGAGTTGCTACTCCTTCAATCTACTTGGAGTCATAGTCAATAGCTATCAAAATATATTAGTTTTCATAAGATTGCACAAAAGGACCTAAGCTTTAAAAATCTCCACTTATAAGATAATATTAAGGGACATTTTATTTCCTATAGTTATGTTACCTACACTCTGACATCGATCACATTTTTTAACATATTTATTTAAATTCTCAAATGGGGTAGATTAGTAAAATCCTAATTGGAGGATCTTATTATCAGTTCTAAATCCTCCAAAATGACCTCCATACTCAGAGTCATAATATTTCCTGATGATGGGCTTAATCTCATTTTTAGGGACACATCACCTAATTATTTAGTCTTTACATTTCTTAACTGGCTGTTCCCAAAAATAGAATTTAGCATCATGTAGAAATTTATGTATTTTGGTAAAAGATATGTTTGTAGGAATAATACCACTAACAATGTAGTTCACAATATTCAAACTACAAGGTATAGCATATGAATGCAAAGCAAAAAAATTGCTCATCTAAAAAGATTTCATTGATATCACACTCATTATATAAAGGTTCTTTCAACTCTAGTCTAGATAAATGACTGTTGACCTCATTTTTGTATGAGGTCTCTATAGAATCTTAAAATCAATTCAGATTCAGATCAATCCAGACTTTTAATCAATTTAAATTCATTTCAATTCATACCTCAATCTATATATACTTCAATTAAATCCAGACTTCAAACCTGCCCTGACTTTGAACTTTTCCTTATTCAAACTTCAATTTAAACCTTGATCCTGACCCCAAATCAATCTACCCTCTAGACCAATATAGATCATAGAATCTACCCTGACCCTAAATCTATCTAGACCTTAGGATTTATCTAGACATTAGACCTATCTAGATCCTAGATCAATTTAGGCCTTAGATCAATCCAGATTCAATTCAATCTACATCTCAAATCCATTTAGATTTCAAACATATTCAAACTTCAAAACAATCATGATCTCCAATCAATCTTCAACTTAATCTGGACTCCAACACTTGTTCTAACCTTTTATCACACCTGCATCATATCCAATCATTCATTATCATCTAAATGATTATAACTAATTTGGATAACTCAAATTCCAGAATATTCACATCTATTTTGAGTCAAATCATAAAAGTTTGGCCTAGTCAAACTTTAATGATTTGGTCAAAACCACTTCCTATTCACACATTTACTTTCAAGCTTAATACCTAGGCATCAAATCTTCTCAAACCCATTTCAAAAGATGTTTCAAGTAAAATTCCAATTTCTCTGAGTCAAATCATGCTTAGTTTGACTTGGTCAAACCTAACCCACTTGGCCAATTCTCTTTTCAAACACTCAAATCCCAACTTCAAGTCATTAAATACCTTTCAAAATCAACCCAATCAACCCTTCAAGCCTCTTTGGTTGCCACCTTAGCCACCCAAGTCAAGTTGACTTGGTCAACTCAAGAAAACATGGTCAAACCCTTTTGAAATCCCCTCTAACTCATCTCAAACATCAACCCTTATGTCTCAACCCTCTTAAATCTATCATCCTAGCATTCAAGGCATTCCTCTATGCCACATCACCAGTCCACATGAAAAGTGGACTGGTCAAACCATTCAAACCAAGGTTTGGAATGGGTCAAACATGGTCAAATCATTTCAAATCCAACCCTCCCTCCATTATAAATCTCAAACCTATTATAAACAAATCCCTCAACTCCTTAGACTCCACATCAGCAATCCTTGACTTGTTGACTGGTTAAAAGGTCAATAAAAATTTCAAATGAGCTCAACCTAAGCAACCCAACTCCCTAGCCTAAACCAGGCCCTTCAAGCCAATGGAATCAACTCCAGAACCTTCCTAAGGCTCAAAATGACCCAGCCTAGTCCCTGATGTGCCCCTACCACGACCTAACAACCCTAGTGGTCCCCTCCAAGTGAAAACTTGAGCCATCTGCTCTCTCTGCTTTCTAACCATCTAGTTCAGGTGTCAACCATCCCAGAAACATCCCTGATCCATCTCATCCCTCCATTTTTCCTCCAAACATTGAATAGGGTAAATAAGGTTGGGCTTTATTCATTCAACCCTACCTCTCATTCGACTCATTCCCCAGAGCTCCTGGCATTTTGTTTTAAAATCTCAGAGCTCCATGCACTTTTTCCAATCATTTGGAGCTTGTCGGTGACAAAGCTGACGAAGGTCTGAAGCTAGCTCCGTCCAAACTTCCTCAACCACCTGTAGAAGTCTCCTCCGAGCTCGGGGACTTCAAGAGATCAACACAAGGACAATCTACAAATTCAACCGTGCTTAAATCATCCAAAACTATTGAGAATATCAAGGTATGTCTTAAACCCTAGGTTTTATCTAGGTTCTCAAATAGAACTTTAAGGAAATTATCTTGAGCTCTAAAAATTATTCCCCATTGTTTATCTTATTTACTATCATCTAAAACCTAATACTTATGCCATTTAATCTGTTGTAAATCGAGTTTGGCACAGAATTTTGTTCTAGGGTTTTCGGACGGTCGTGTGGAAAAGATGAGTTCAATACCGTAACGGGATTGAATGGCTTTAACCTATCCCAGATCGAAACCGTGATAATAAATCTCAAATGTTGATCCATTATCTTGTGAGATCAAATGGATGATATATATTCCGATTTTAGAATCATAGCCTTCAATCGCCACTGTTCATTTTTATTCCACGCGGCATCCGACGACCTTTAGCTCCGCTAAGCTGGGTAAGTTAAATCGCGTGGCTCAAATACCATGCCTAGACGCTGTTGCGCTGGCTCAATCTGAACCCGCCACCTGTCCCGACAGCCGCCGCTATTTTAAAATTAATATATAATTAATTTAAATTGTATTTTTAATAGTTTAAACTTCTAAAAATCATATAAAATAAAATACTCAACTATATTTTTAGTATAACCACTCATTCCTTTCAGCATAAAATTCTATATCTAATAAAAACAGAATCATAACCTAATTCCTAATATATTTTCTATAACTTAAATTATAAATATTTTCAAATTTTCTAAATTATATTTTAATTAAATGTTTGAATAACTTCCATTTTAAATGGCTTAATATTTGGGATGTGATATATTCTACTTGATTTTGGTAAAAAAATTAGAACTTAATCCTAATTATGAATAAATTTTTAAATGTATAATGCAACATTTGTATTAAACCTTTAGTAATTCATCACAATCCCTATAATTATCCAATCATTGCATTTATAACTCTATGGAATCAATGAAAGGCCACCTTTCATTGGGATTCAAGTTCAAATCATATTCATACATTGTTTGAGGGAATACAACTTTTATTACTGTAAGGGTCTGTTTACATTGCCCTCAAACTATATATGAATATAATTTCAATTTGGATGTGGATTATGCAGGGATATTTAATATATCTTCTAATAATCCTATTTCATTTACATAAATGACTATATTATAGTTAATTTTCTAAAGTTATAAGTTACTTTCATGACTTATAACTTTGATGATTCATCTTGATCATTCTAAAGAGAATTAGGACACCTTTCCTTTATTGTTCATGATTGCTTTGGTGTGTTTATAATTAGTGTTCAAAGGGTTAGTGGAACTTCATTGTAATCCTACAACCAAGTGACAATTAGGAACAATAATTAAGGACTTGTGTCATAGCTAACCTAGTCAATCTAAGATGAACTACACACATCTCTTTTGAGGTGAAACATAAACATATATAATTAGAAGTCATATACCTTATAACCCAATACACTGATTTGACATTAATTGACTTTTCAAAAAACTATTAGATTTAGATTTTCTTCTTTAATTAAACTTCATCATTTTCTAAAATTCAAATAAAATTCCTAAAAAACCAAAAATCAACTTCAATCAATCTAAAATTATATCTACAATCATTTAAAATCAAAACTAGTCTAAATTTCACTAACCCATAATTAACCCTTAATTAAGCCATAATTAAACAAATCATAATAATTAAAATAAAATTATTTGAAAATTAAAATTAATTCAAATTAACCCTAAATTATGTAAATAATCAATTAAAAAAACATATTTGAATATAAATCCCATTTAAACTCTAATTAAATTCTTAAATGCCCTTAATTAACATTAACTAATAAAATGCCTTAAAATTTATTTAAAATTCAAATAAATATAAAAAATATAAAATAAATTCATTTAAAATCAATTAAGATCGAAAAATATTAATTTTAATTTTAAATAATTTTTTAATTAAAAATCCAATTAATAATTCACTAATTAAACAATTTTTTTAACAATTAATTAAATATAATAAGTAAATTCTAAAATTCATAAAAATTCAATAAAAGGAAATAAAAATTAGAGAATTATAATGTGATTTAAAAATAAAATTTTAAATAATTTTTAAATATTAATTCATTAAAATTTTATTAAGTAAATCACTTTCTATAATAATTAGTTAAAAATAATAAACAAATCTTAAAATTCATTAAATTTCATTTTTAAATCAAATAAATTTCAGATATTACTCATTCAATTTAAATAAAATTTTTAAACATATTTCTTATTTAATTTAATTAATAAATCATCCACACTTAATTAAAAGATCATTAAAAATCTAATTTTTAATTAAAAGATTCTAAATATTATAATAAAATCCATAAACATTTAAATTAAATTCTAATTCATTTGAATTAAATTAATTTGATAATTTGATTGGTTAAAATTTATTTTAACTGATTAAATTTGATTATTAATTTAAATTAAATGGATTAAGGCCTTTATTCCTAAAGCTAGATTCCTTTTTGGAGAGCTTTAGGCATTTTGATTTAAAGGGGCCTTAAAATACTAAAATAACAAAAGGATCCCTTATGTGTTGTGCACTACTCCAAGGAAGGCACCAAAAATTTTGGATTAAGCGATTTTCAAATAAATTAATAATACAATGACCTTATACGACGTATTAGATTCCTTTAGGAGGGTACATGGTATTTGATTACAAGGTCCCTTTTCTCCTTCTATAATAAAATTTTGGGGACTCTCAAATGTACACTTCTCCTTTATAAGATGAGTGTTCATTTTGAAAGTCCTAGGACTTATAAATTGATAATTCCTTGCACTTAGGAGTTATCAATCTATAAGTTCTTTAAAACTAAATCAAATAACATTAACATCTAAAAGTGGAATAATTTAAAATTCAAATATATATCAATTAAACTTTAATTAAATTTCCTTTGAGCCTTTAATAATAAACTTTAATAATACATGCAATCCAAATATAAATTCGTATAGGAACTATCCAAGCCACACGACTTTTTTCACACACTTAGAAGCTTGCTAGGACAACCTACTTTAGCCTAGGCTACGCCGATGCTTTTTTGTGGTTTGATTGTGGGTGTCTTGCCTAGAGGGCTCCGATGTTTATCTGCTTACTTTTCTGCAAATCATAGCATGAATATTTATTTTTTGTCAGTGCATGAGAGTGCGGAGTGAATAAGTAAGGATCATATACTTTACTTTTCTGTCTTTACTTTCCTTCATTTATAACTATTCACAACATAATTATATAACTGTTTTCATTTTTTTTTACTTTCCTGTAAAGTAGAATGTTCCTAGGGACTGATGTACCTATGAAAAGAAATGTAAAGTTTAATTTCCTAGATTTTTTTATATATATTGAGTTTGTAAAGTATCTTGAGTCTGTAAAAGAATTAAAAATGATTGCTTATATACATACAAATGGGGCTCCAAAAAGTAATATCCCCCCTCAAGAGGACGTTTCTTTTGGGAATTCCATAGAAGACTTGGAGCCTGAAGACCATAAGTAATTATATCTGATTCTACTCTCTTATAGGCTTAGAACCTAGGTTTGTTGTTGATAGGGCCTAGCCATCTTTACTTTACTACAGACCCTAGGATGTAACCTGTAAATTTTATATTAATAAAATCAGCTCTTTTATATATGTAATTATTCATGTGATATTAGTATACGAGTAGATTTTCAGTTTTTATAATCATCTCTTATTGTATTAGATTCAAATTCTTTAACCATTCCTTGATTCCTAGGATAGAGCTATCTTAAATCTTATATTTATCAGTGATTATTTTGATTAGGATTGTTAGCTGACAGCCCATTCTAGGCATATGGAAAGTCCAGAATGTATACACTTTCTCCTTGCACTTTCTAAAATTTCTAATCAAATCTGAATCTTTCAAATTCAATGTTAGAAATTATAATCTAAAGCCTAAGCATGAAAATTTAAATTAGCCCAAATAATTCCTTAGACTTATATATAAATTTTGAAATTAATTAGTCTTCATTTAAATTGAGAGTATTCTCTTAGGAGAAGTAATTAACTATAGGGGCTTTCCTCTATAAGGAGTCTAGATCCCAGAATAATCTAAACCCTACTGTTGTAGTTTCCTTTCTAAGGTAGGTAAAAGATCTGTGAACGTAGATCGTGTTTTATCTATATTTTAAAATTTATTTTTACAATAAAAAAATATGTATATAATTGATTTACTTTCACAGACAGGTCAAATATCTTCTATATTTAATTAAGGAAATAAAATCATAATTTATTCTTCTAATTGGAATAATAGGAGAATATGTTTATCATCCTTTGGGATGATTTATACATTCCCTATGCTGCATCTGATTAAGAAAATAAATTATATCTTTCTCTCTTTCAAATCGATAGAAAGACATAAGTCTACCCTTTGGGGTGGTACAATGTTCGACTATGCGGATTTAATTAAAAGAAAACATTAAAGTATAAATAAAGCAAATCGTGTGGGAACAGAGAGCATCTTTTAAAACAAATAAATAAATTTTCTAACAATGACCAGTCAACCAATTCTCAATTTTTTTATATCAAGAATTTCTACATTAAAATTTGACCTCTTTTTTATCATGATTTTAACCAAGCTCAATCAATAAAATCTAAAATTATATTCAAATCCAAAATTCTAAACCAACATTTATAGTCAAAGGTCATCATATGGCCCATTTTATGTAATTTTTTAATATCCTCAAAATCAAATTAAATAACTCCCAATTCATGATTTATTAATTGAATATTCATTATGGATAGCCCTAGGGTTAACCCTCTAAATTTGAGGTTATTTGAAGACCTCTAATCCCAAAAACTCAATTGAAATTCAAAGGCTAATCAAACCTTTAAATAATTATAATCTATGTCATTGAACCTTGCATCTTGTGGATTTTGATCTTGGGAACTTCTCCAAAACCTTTGAATATATCCATAACCCTTCTTATGACATTTTAAACACAAAACTATACTTGGGTGAACCCAAATTGACCTAGAGTTGACAATGGGCCCAAATGACAAAAATGCCTCTTAAGGGCAAAATTGAAGTTGTCTTCGAACTTCAACATGGCTTAACCAATATCATGCCAAGAAACCTCTTCTAATGCATGCTAAACACCTTTAATAATACATTGAACTCAAATCCAGGTCTTGGTCATGCATTGTTGACCAAGTCAACTCAAATTGACCAAAAGACCCTTTTAGGGTCTAATTGGGCTTTTAAAGCCAAATGGTCATTCTATAGCATGAGACCACTTCCATTGGTCTCAAATCGCCAATATAAATCTATTGGCACAACTCTAATTCTTGGTTAGACCTGGTTGATCAAGTCAATTATAGTTGATTAGATTAATCATTAATCATAACCTCATAGGTTAAGTATATTGCCTAGCTCAGTGTATTAACCCTCTTATCCCAATCATGATTCAAATATCTTTAATAGAAGTATATATATCAAATATTACATCACTGGCTCCCTCAGCCAATGATTAGCCAACGTGATCGAGTTGAGCTAGCTTAAGCTAGCTCAATTGGTCATGCATATTAATTGTAATCCAACTCCAAATGATCTCTATTCTTAATCAAACTTTATTGAACACCACTCCTAGTGAAATGCCCTTAATAGATCACCCTCACACAGTTAATAGTTGACTTGGTCAACTAAACCCAGCATGGTCAAACTTGATCTATTTTGGTTAAATCATCATATGTTATCTAATCAAGCTTTTAAATACTCAAGAATCTTTCTTTGCATGGTTTAAACACATATAAACCTACCATGAGTCACATCATGATTGGTTTGACCAAGTCAACATGCTGAATTTGGTCAAACCCATTCACATATCTATTTTACATTTAAACATATATTTCATCACTTTAAGTATGCCCAAATCCATTCAATTAGCTCTTACACATCTCCCTAAGTTTATTATGAGTCCACCATTAACTGATATGACTTGGTTAACCTATAAGCTTTGGTCAAAATCCTCACATAAACTCTCCACTCACCTAAAATTTAATCCTATTTCTCCAAGAATCTTCAAATCCACCTCATCAGCTCACTAGATCCCTTTAGGTGCCACCTCAGCACCCTTGATTAGGTTGATCAATCAAACAATTAACAAAGTCTTCTAAATGGTTTTATATGGTTAAAGTTCTTCAAATTCCCATTTCCCTCTAGCTACATGAAATTCAGGAATTACTGGCAATCATATAGCCGCCGGTAATATTGGCGGTTCGACCGCCAGTATTAATTGGCAGTTTAACTAGCAGTGTTTAATAGACCCCCGTCGGAATTAGCAGCGAATTAATAATGGTGGGCTATGGCGCCGGTTTAATTTTATACTGGGGAATTTACCTGTGGCTTGGGTTGCTAGTTTTAAGTGAATTTTTTCGGGTGGTCTAGCCCGCCGGAAAATTATCAAAATATTCCTTAAAATTTGCCATCCCGAGCCTTCCGCTTCATTTCCTCTCATTCTCTCTTCTCTCGCTACATATGCTCACCCCCACTCTGGCATCAAAGAACGGCCTCTCGCGATCGATCGAGCCTCTTGTGCAAGATTTTAGCCATTGACAACCTCCCTCTAACCGAAGATCTCGCCCCGACTCAGGCATCAGAGCACGACCGCAATCCACCCATGAAACCACCATTCGAACAGTATATAGGTTTGCATTTTTTTTTCAAAAAAAAAAATGTTATTTGGTGGTTTGAACAAGTTTTTCCTTATTTCACTTGGATTAAATCAAGGATTATTATTAAATCCATTTCTTTTTTCTTTACTCATGGATGTTCTCACTAGACATTTATAAGAGGATGTACCTTGGTGTTTGATTTTTGTTCATGATATTCTTCTTATTGATTTTTGCCAATCAAGTCATTAAATACTAATGCACATTTTAGATATCTTGTGACTATTATTCATAGTGATCATGAAATAGATTGGGATATTATTAGTACAATCGAAGTTGGATGGTTGAAGTGGAGTAATGCATTAAGTTTTGGTAGTGGAGGAATTCAATGCTTTATAGTGCAGAATTTTGGCCATTAAAAGACAAACATAATAGTTAAGTATTACTGAGATGAGAATGCTTAGGTGGATGAGTGGACTTACTCTTAGAGACCAGACATGAAACGAGCATATCCAGGAAAAGGTTGGAGTAGTTCCAGTGACAGATAGGATTAGGGAGAGTCGCCTTAAATGGTTAGTGAATAAGCTGAGTTTAGGTATTAAGCTGCATGATGTTATTTATGTCTTATATAGCTATAAAATCACTAACAAATCAACTTGAGGTGAAGCACTAGAAGCGAATTTTCATTTTAATTTTAACTCATGAGCAATACTAAAATTTTACTTTCAAAATTTTCTTTTATGTTATTGTTAAATGGAAATGAGATTGATATGGTAGAAAACCAAATTTTAACAAAGTTATTCTTTCTAATCACAAAGAGAGTGGTGGAGCTTTCAATGGGAATAGGAAGTGTAACTTATAATGAAGATTTGAATGATCTCAAAGGTTGACTAATCTAAGAGCAAATCCTAGTAAGAAGCATTATGATGGAAGAAGCACACTTCACCATCCTTATATCTTTCACCAATTTGATCTAAGTAAAAGTTCACAAAACACTAAAAGTTCACTAAATTTTATCAATATTGATTATCTTTTCAGTATTATAAGATATCCAACTCTATTTTCCATTCAATTTTAGGCTTATCTAAATAAGTTTCCAGTTCTAACTACCAAAGCATGCTAACTTCAATTCAAATAAAGTACACTTGTTCAAAAGTAAAGCATATACGCTTATTCAGGTTTCATATGTTCTCATAATTAATTTCATAACTTTGTAGGGAAAAATTTGCTTTAATATTCAAATAAATATCCAAGAAGAGAGATATTAGATGTATAACATATTATTACCGGGTCGAAGAGGATTGACAGATGAATTTATACATAGAGTTGAGACTTTTATTGAAGTTGCATCTCAACTACCTTCCTTTAAGTTTGATGGAAAGTTTAGATGTCCATGTTCAAAGCACAAAAATCAAGCATTCCTCAAACCCGATGATGTAAAGGTTGATTTATATCGTATGGGATTTATTTCAGACTACTGAATTTGAAACTTACATGACGAGTACGAGTCACACATAGATACTCATATCGATCCATCCACAACTTTTGAAATATTTAATGAAGATCAAATGAGTGGACCGTATGAAGAACTTATTTTTGATGTAATAGGTCCTACTTTAAGGGCTAGTGAGGAAGAGCCACAAAATGCAGAAACCAAAAAATTCTTTGAGTTACTACATGCAGCATAAAAACTAATTTGGGATGGTTGCAAAACTCATTCGATATTATTGATTGTAGTAAGGATTCTAAGTATCAAAATTGAATAGAATATTCTTCGTGATTATTTCAATGACATCATTGATGTTCTCAAGAAAACTAATCCATCAAACAATTTAATTCTCTTAGATTTGTATCGAACAAATAAATTAGTATCCAAGTTGGGTCTCACTATTATAAAAATTGATTATTATATCAATGGATGTATGTTATACTATAATGATGATGCAATAGAAGTTTATTATTGCACCTATAATAGGCCTCGGTTTAAGCCAACATCGAGAAAATAATGTTGTCAAAAGAAAGATATTTCATATTCCATTTTATTTTATTTACCAATCATTCCAAGACTTTAGTAGCTCTATGCATCAATGAGTTCGGCAGGTCATATGTGATGGCATAAAGATAAATTAGAAAATATAGGTGTTTTTTCTCATTCATTAGATGCTGAAGCGTGAAAACATTTTGATTGAGTACATGCTTCATTTGTTGTTGAACCAAATAATATAAGATTTGGATTATATGCCGATGGTTTTATCCCATATAGTCAAGTAGTTACACCATACACTTGTTAGCTAGTTATACTAACATCATACAAACTTCCACCAGAGATATGTATGACTACCTCGTACATATTCTTAACACTTATAATACCCGAACCACATAATCCAAAAGTAAAAATTGATATTTTTTGCAACATTAATTAATAATCTCAAGTTATTATGAGAATAAGATGTTCTCAAATATGACATCTCAACAAAACACCTTTTGATCATAGTATACATGTTACCAGATTACATATCAAATTTGTTGATTAACCTTAGTATTTTCTTCAAAGACCTATATTCATTTAAACTGAGGGAAGATGCTTTACGGAGGAGCGAGGAGAACATACCAATCATCCTCTGTAAGTTAGAAAAAAAATTTCCATCAGAATTTTTTGATTCTATAAAACATCTTCCAGTCGATCTACCTTATGAAGCTTGAGTTAGTGGACCTATACAATATCGTTGGATGTAACTTTTCGAGAGGTAAATATATATTTTTAATAAGTTTTAAATATTTTTGAACAAGTTAAAAACATATATTTACTAACTTGATAATTATAATTATTAAATAGATATTTGAATAAATTGAAAAAATATGTTAAGAATAAAGCATGGACAGAAGGTTCGATATATGAAGTATATTTATCTCAAGAAACTACTCACTTCTGCTCCTAATACTTTGAGACCCATGTAAGGAGACAAGAATAAAGATTGGTCATGATATATACTTTGATATAAAGAACAATCACAAGCTGCACTATTAGTCTTTAGAAGTCATGAAAAGCCTAGTGTCAAATATGTTGAAAGATTTCTCAATAATTTAGAAATCAAAATAATGACTTTATTTGTGTTATTAAACTATGAAGAAGTCCAACCAATCTTAGAGTAAGATTTTTCATAATGAGCACAATGAGTAATATTTATTTAAAATACTAAAGTATTATTTGGATGATTTATCATCAGGTATTTCGTAAGCAATTTACCTCTTTTAGATTCAATGGATATTGGACAAGTTGTTGCAAATGAATTTCTAGTTTGGTTTAGATATTATGTGAGTTCTTAATTTTTAAAATTTTTATTTGAATTACATTTTATTTAATACTAAAAACCCTAATGTTTAAAATTTTTCTTAGCTACATAACCCTATTAATAATTATTTCAATAAAGGTCTACAAGCACTATCATGGGGCCAAATACAAAAAATAAAAACCTAGCCAATATATATATTGAGTGGGTTTATATTTCATACCAAGTTATGGAGTGAAGGAAGAAAAATTAAAAATAATGAAGTATGTGTTAGAGGGAATACTCATGAAGAAGATGAGTTTGATTATTATGGTATTTTAAATGAGATTCTTAACCTGGAGTACCTAGGCGAAGATGAGAATTTTGTATGTTTTTTTAACTATTAATAGTATGATCTAATACAGAATAGAGGTACAAGGGTTCATCATGTGTATTATTTAGTAGACATAAAATATAGTAGAAGATAAGGGAAGTTTGATCCTTTGGTATTAACAAGTCAAGCTATTCAAGTTTATTTTAGCAAAGATCTTAGTGGTCGTAGGAAGAAACAAGATTGGCTAGCAGTTATAAAAATAAAAGTACATGAGATAATTAATCAATAATATGTTGTAGTAACTGCACATCAAGATGATGAGATATCAAATTATAGGTTTATTAAAATTGAGGAGATGCCAACTACAAGCCATAGTATTGAAATAAAGTTAGAAGATGTGAATGGTTTAACTAGCTCATCAAGTGAGAACAAGGACAAAAGTGAAGATATCCTAGAAAGAAATAAAAATGTTTCTTATTCTAAGTAATATTTATATTTTAGAATTGTAATTTTTATAATTTGGAATTATAGTTTTTATAATTCAGAATTATAGTTTTTATAATTCAGAATTATAGTTTTTATAATAATTCTGAGTAATTTTTGGACTTATAGAATTATATTTTATTAAAATCAATTTAACAAATATATCATTCTCTTACTTAATGTCTCTTATCAAATCTATTTTAAATGTTAATCATTATTGTGTATTCTATAATTCTTTACCTTAAAAATTTCTAAAAAAAAAAAAGTTGAGTGTTGGACCTAGTAAACCTAGACAACCTGATGAAAGTGAGTGGCAGAAATCAGTTCCACAAGTTATATCATCATCACCACCATCCAGGAGTCAGCAGTAGTCCCCTAGTGAGTTGGGTTAGGGCCAATCAGATCCACCTGTTGTTGGTGTACCAACACTTTTTCTTGGGTACTTCCCTCCTCTATCGATGAGTCATCAATTTCCTTCTCCAGATCAGGCACATACAATTCCATTCTATCCATATTATCCCAACCAGTATCATAAACTAGTCCATCCACCATCCCTTACCCTCCTTACCCCCACCCATATTATTACCCATATCCAGTGTAGCCAGAACACGATGGATCATCTACACCAGTAGAGGTTGGTGCTGGGGATTCTATAGCTATCGTAGATAAGCATCTATACATTGAGCCTAAGGGTGATACGTAAGTTCAGTTTATTTTATTAAGTTTATTATAATTTGATATATTATATGTTATTGATAAAAAAATTAACCTGCAGCTTTAATCCATCAAGGCCACCTACCCATAAGATTTGGGATATCATAAGAAGAAAATATGATGCTCCTTACATATCATGGAAGAAGATCGCAAAGGAAATTAGGGATATGTGATTTAGAGAATTTCATATATACTTATTTGGTATGAATTAAAATATTTGATTTAATTTATATTAATATTTTTTGTTATGACTATATTTTTATAGAAAGATTTTATATGGTTGCCTGAGCATAGCACGAGGATCAGAATAAATTTTTTAGAGGAAAGGATTGACCCATCATAGGAACATATTCACAAACATTAGAAAGTCCGGGCAACATCTATTATGGATTAGAGAGGGTGTATGGGCAGATCTAAGTAGAGCTTTTGGGAGCTCTGAGTTCACAAAAATAAGAGAGTAGAATAAACAGAACAGAGTATCTAATTATAGGGGGTTTAGGAAGTTCCCATCATACTGGTGGATTTGTTCCTCATAAGGAACATAGATGATGACTGGTAAAAGCTTTGAATTAGTTATATATATATATATATATATATATATATATATATATATATATATATATATATATATATATATATATATATATATATATATATATATATATCTTATATTTTCAGAAAGAGTTTCTTAGTCAGGAGCCAATACCATTGGAGTTATATACGAGGACTCACCAACATCAAGCTGACCATCTGTGGGTTGATGAAAAGGCTAAAAAGTTTATGTGAGTATAATTTTTTGGATTTTGGGAATATAAATATAATATTAAAAAACTTATTCTAATATCAATATATTTTATGGATTTATTCTTGCAGGATTATTTTGTACGAGCTCAGGAAAGTCGTTAGTCTAATGGTGAGGGATCATCTTTAGGATTGACATAGTATTCTAAGTATCATACATGATTAGATGCTATTGGAGGAAGGCAGAGGGGGAGGGTATATGGCTTGGGTTTACAAGGCTATACTTATGAGGGCAGTTCATCCACATCAGTATTTTATGATCTCAGTGGAGCTAAAGAAATTGTAAGCCAGAGGGTTATAACAATGATGAGAGAGATTGACGAGATGAGAAAGGTTCAAAATGAGATGCAGGCAGAGTTGCGATCCTATAAAGATGAAAAATTAAAAGAAGAAAGAGCAAGAGCAGCCACATGCATCGCAATACAATGAAGATACGGAGGATGATTAATACTCTTATTTGTTTGATGAACTTATGCGTGAAATTATTTGGTTTAAACATTTAGCTTGATGAACTTATTGTGTGAAAGTGAGGATATGAACATGTTATTGTGGATTTATTTGTTATCAAACTTTATTTATTTATTAGATTTGATGAGTTTATTTGTTTTGATGAACTTTGTAGACTTTATTTGCTTATTGTGGATTTCATTTCAAAGCTATATATGTTAATTTTATAGACTTTATAATAGTTGTGATTGATTATGTGGATTTTATTTCATTTTAATGATAATATGAGGATTTCATTTCATTTCAATGAATTTTATAGACTTTATAACAATTGTGATTGATTATAGTGGCATGTTGCCCATATTTGTGATAGTTGTTTTCTATTATGTGTAGGTTTAGAGTAAAATTCAGTAAATATAAAGGGAGGCTGTAATTTTTTTTTTTTAAAATGCTACAGTTTCCAGCGTCCAACCAACGGTTTGGCCGCCAAAAACCTTGATACTGAATAGCTTATTATAGTCATCGAAAGTTCACTACAGCCGATGGTAATTACCAGCGGTATACTAGTGGTGGTCAGCAGTCCACTGACGGTGATCCGGTGATTTGTCCGCCGATAACACTGGCGGTTTTGACAGCCGGTACATCGCCGGTGATTAACCAGCGGTCACCGCCATTATGACCGCTGGAAATTAGCAGCTGTCTCTACTGCCGCTGATTAAAATCGTCAAAAATAGACTGTTAGAATTAGTTTTCTATGCGATTTATTTTGACGATTTTTGGACCACCGAAAAACCACCGGTAATTTACTTAACCATATGAAATCTTAGATAAACCACCGAAAAAAATTGTCGGTAAAACCTGAATTTTTTGTAGTCCTAATATGTTTACATGAGTTTTATTAGCCTAATAAATGCCCTCTTAGCAAACCCCATCAATTGGTTTAGCCAAAATTACCAAAAAGTGGTCCCCTCTCCCATGGAGCCACCCAATGGAAAAATGGCTTAGCCAACCCTTCCCTCTGCCTCCCAACCTTTTAGGACATGTGTAGGGAATCTAATGAAGGGTTTTGATTAATCCAAGTCATCAAAAAAAAAAAAAAAAACTTAGGGATCAAATATTCAAAAATGCCTTAAATCCTTCATTCAACACTAACTTAGCCCAAAAAAAAGCTCTCTCTCTAACAAAACTCTCATTTTATTTTGGCCCAAGAGAACCTCCTCTGTATTTTTTTTAGCTCAAATACATCAGTGAAAGGAAGCCACCAATAATCTATTCCATCAAATCCCCCTAGCTATTGATCCATGCCATTTCATCCTTCAAGCTCGTTAGTGAAGTTGTGTTGGAAGTCTCAAGGATCACAACAAGCCAAAGTTTGGTTATTTTTGTCCATTAAATCAAGGTAAATCCTAAACCTTAGTTTATGACACTTAGATTTAAATAACTTCCTAATAAGCACATTTCACAACATAAAACCTCTTTCCCATGCTTTTTTTTCACTCTAAGAAGCTCTGTATAAAATTTTGTTAGGTTTGATCCTAGAGTTTCAAAGAAAAAAGCATTTTTTCTATTAAAGCTTCATAACCTATATTCTAATTATACAAAATTTGAACCATTGATCTCTTAATCAACGGTCTAGATTTGGTCGTTCTGCATTTCATTCAAACCGCGCAGTGCTCCCGATTATTCAAATCTTTGTCTGACGACATCTTAGCTTCTCATTTCAAATGGTGAGCCATTAATGGGCTCCGTGACATTGTTGACATGGGTCAAGAAACAAAGTCACATGTGTTATAGATCTAACTTTTTGGATTTGAATTTTGATGATAAAAAATATTCATGATTTTCTATGACTGCCTTGCCTATTAACTTTTTAGGTTTACAAGATCAAGTGCAACTCAAGTCAGCTCAAGATTGGGTAGATTAAGTCTGAGTCAGTTTGTATATTTTTCCTTTCTTGAGTCTATATGGTTCCTGATGCTGAGAATTTCTAACTTAGAGTTTACTAATTTTGGTAACATCGGCCTGACCGATATTTATATCAACCTGGATGATTGGTTCAAAAACAGAAATCCTATTCAGAGTATCATGTTTTAGGCAGCCATCATAAAGCACATCTTCCTGTACAATTTTGTATTGGCTAGGATGATAGGATCAAATCAGAAAGAATCTGTCACCATATCTATTTAGGAATTACTTATTTTTGGACATCATCCCGGGGATCGGCCTGGCCTATCTTGGATCAGCCTAGCCTATCTTGGATCGGCTTGGCTAATCCAGCTCAAATTTTCCTAAGTATATCTAGTAATTAAGAAAAGCAATTAATGGTGATTTGCATGATCACATCGACCGGCCAGCCGGCCAATCGCAGGATTGGCCAGAACGATTTGACATCAGCCATCCTCTATTTAGGGCGATGTTCAGGCCCTATGAACTGGCCCAAAGCTAATTAAGAGAGAGAGATGAATTTGTAAAAAATATCTTTCAATCAAAACATAAATCAAAACCAATATCACCACAAAGAAAACCAAATGCGGAAGTAATAAAGGAAAGAACACACCAGATTTATAGTGGTTCGGTCAAACCTTGACATACGTCTACTAATTGGAGGCACCCTCCAAGTATTGCACTAAATTAAGTGTCTCTCCTTTAGCCCCCACAGCTTGGCGGAGAAGCCCTTACAAAATCATTTCCACCTTCCCTGGTGTGGCGGAGTCGTCGGGTCCTTTGACACCAAAGAGATCTTCGTTTTTGGTGAACTTCCCTCGAGATAAGCCTTGAATCCGACGGTATTCAGGTGCGAGCTTGCCGGAGTAACCGTGTGGAACCCCCTCCACACTCCATTGAGTCCCCCTCACAGAATCTTCTCCCTCTCTCAAACTCCACCCTTTCCTCACTCCCTTTCAAGCTCTCTCTTCAAGTTTCCCCCAAAAGTATGAAGCTATAATGGCTGCCAAAGATACTTACAAAGTGTCATGTCATAGCTTAAATATAAGATCTCAAAACGAGCTCATTAATACAAGTTGCCGACATTATCGTCCATGACGATACTAATATTGACCTGTACGATAAGTATAATTTAAGCCCAATCAGCTGGGACAATTTGAGACAATCAGAAGAAATTTGTTCTTATCGTCCAAGACGATAATTTATCTTCCTAGATGATCAGTATAAATTATGGAATATCGTCCTGAACATCGCCCTAAAAAAGAGCTGTCTGATGTCCATTCGTCTAGCATATCGGCCAGGACAATCTGGCGATCGTCCAGGACGATTTGATCATACAATCAAGTCATAATTGCTTTCCTTAAATTCCAGAGAAATTTTGGAAAAATTGTCTTAGATCGTCTTGGACGATATTTTATAGTCTTAGACGATCCACCTAGATGATGTCCAAAGATAAGTAATTCCTAAATAGATCTGGAGGCAGATTCTTTATGTTTTGAGCCTATCGTCCTGGCTGATAGAAAATCATCCAGAACAATGTTTTTTGCATAACGACGGCTGCTTTAAAGAGGATACCCTAATTAGGGTTTTTACTTTTAAACTGATCGTCCAGGACGATATAAAATCGTCCCAGACGATGTTTCCAAAAAAAGTAAACTCTAGGGAACAATCAAAAATCTTCCAAGTTACAAAGCATCAGGAGCCACACCAAATACAATAAACTCAAGAAAGGAAAAAGGGTACAAACTAACTCAAACCTAGTCTACCCAATCTTGAGCTGGTTCCAAATTGCAGTCTAATCGTGTGGACTTGAAATGTCAGTAGATAAGGCAGTCGTAGAGAAATAAGAGTGTTTGCTATCAACAAAATCATAAATCATGAAAACATATCCGCAACAATCTCTCCCTTTTTATAATGGCAAACACTATAATTTGAATTTTCAAAAAGGAACATTTTCTCCTAATCTCTCCCTCACTAGAATAACACTTTAGAAATATGGGAGATAAAAATATTTTTATTATTTTTAATTTTTTTTAAAGGAAAAAAAGATATAGATTTGACAACAGCATAAAAATTCAACAACAGTACGATCTCCCCCTTTGACATTATCAAAAAGAGAAGGGCACAAAAACAAAATGATTAAAAGATAGAAATAATCCCAAATCTAGTGAACAAAATAAATATTTTTAAAATGTGAAAGTTACCTCTTGGTTTTAATCAAAAACTTAGTAGAATTGTATTGACAATGCATGGCCCAGAAAGGTTAGAAATTCAGAGTTTGATAATCCCAACTCAAGTTCTTTTAAAAGCTTAAAAACTTTTTAATCCAATATCCAAATCAAGAAATAAATAGGAAATAGAAACATTAATTTTTCAAAACTCCTTTCATAGAATATATTTAGTAGAAGATCAATGCACGAATTTTTGAATCAGGAACCACGATTTTCAAGCACAAGTTTTGAGCATATCAAGGATTTTCTTAGGCTTTTAGTAGTATAAGAAAAAAATAAGCATATTTTTTGTGGGCTCATTTTATGCCCTTTATCACTTGAATGGCTCTTTGAGCATCTTTTAATTTTTAATACACTTTGTGTATTAGTATTATTATTATTTTCAAATTGGCGTCATTGCGCATCTTTTGGTTTGACATCATTGGCCACTTTTTTTTATTATTTTAAAAAAAATATGCTTTCTTTCTTATATTTTCAAAATCAAAGTGAACCCAAATTATTGACAACACGAACAACTTGATTAAGAAAATTTTAAGGTGGATTCAACAATCTTGTAAAAGATTCCTATGCGATAGAAAAAATGTAGGGAGATAAAAAAAACCAGTTTCAATATCCAATTTAAAATATGATGAAGAATTTGAATCAAAAGTAAAATAACCTCTTTTTAAGAAGAGAGAAAGAGAAACAAAATCATGAGTTTCCTTCCTCTGACTGTTTTAGAGAAGTCAATCACAACTTACCAAAGATTTCAAGAAAAAATAAGAAGTAGATTTTTCATTTTTAGAAAAGTGAATGTGTGTGTTGATCAGAGAAAAAATTTTATGAAACAAAAAAATTCAAAGAATAAATAAAAACAAAAACACAAAATATAAATCGAAACAAAATAAATAAACAAAAAAAAGAAAATAACTAAAAATAAAGCACAACACAAACACACAAATAAGGCTTTTAACCATTATCTTTCTCTTGATCCGATGCTTCAGAAACTAGGTCTACCCAAGAGATTTTTTGTTTTTCATTATCTCCCCAGTTTAAAATTTGCTTTGCTTTACCCTTTTCTTTTGCTGGAAGAATTCTTAAATTATGGCATTGATTTTTCATACGTCTAGGCTTCCTATAACGAAAGCAAATAACGTCAGAAGAAATATTAACATCCTTACCATTTTTACCTTTATTCCATTTTTGTTGATGCTTATGCTTTGGTGAGCTTTTTGATTTGCTTGACAAGTCAATGCATTCGTCACCAACTAAGCTATCTCTTTCCGTATCTTCAGCTTTTAGAACAATCGTTTCACCTGCATCCATAAGTCTTTGATCCAAACTTTGCTCGTAGGCAATGGGTGAGCTAATCAAATTATCAATAGAATATTTATTCAAATCTTTTGATTCATAAATAGTAATTACTTTAGCATCAAATTTATTTAGTAGACAATGATAAATTTTGTTAACTTTTTCAAAATTTAAAAATTCTTTTCCTTAAGCATACAACGATGTTACAATTTGGATAAACCTAGTATACATCTCTAAGATTGTCTTATAAGATTATTAGAATGTTACAATTTGGATAAACCTAGTATACATCTCTAAGACTGTCTTATAAGATTTCATGGAAAATAGCTCATAATCATGCATTAACATATTCAACTTAGATTGCTTGATTTCACTAGTGCCTTCATATATGGTGTGTAGTTTATCCCAAATTTTCTTACCAGTAGTGCACGTGAATACTAATATAAAATTTTCAGAATTTAAAGCACAGAAAAAATAATTTAAAGATTTTGCATTCAATTGAGCTTCGATTCACTCATCTCTATTCCATTGACTAAAAAGAATATCAATTTTAATTCCATTTAAAATACGTGACGGTAATGAATAACAAGTTAAAATCATATGTCACATGCAAAAATCAATTGATTGCAAAAAATAGATATGCGAATTTTCCAAAAATCAAATGAGATATTTTCAAATAAAGGTGGTCTGGTGATAGAATAACCTTCCGCAACATTATGATTTAAAAAATTAGCCATTAATCGAAATTCAAAAGCTTTTAAAAACTAGATCTTATGAACACTGCTTTGATACCACTTGAAAGTTCGTTAGGAATGTTAGACCTATGAACTGGTCCAAAGCTAATTAAGAGAGAGAGGTGAATTGGTAAAAAATATCTTTCAATCAAAACACAAATCAAAACTAATATGACCACAAAGAAAACCAAATGCGAAAATTAAATGCGGAAGTAATAAAGGAAAGAACACACCAGATTTATAGTGGTTCGGTCAAACCTTGACCTACGTCCATTCCTTGGAGGCACCCTCCAAGTATTGCACTAAACTAAGTGTCTCAATTTTATCCCTCATAGCTAGGCGGAGAAGCCCTTACAAAATCATTTCCAACTTCCCTTGTGTGGCGGAGTCGCCCGGGTCCTTTGACACCAAAGAGATCTTCTTCTTTGGTAAACTTCCCTTTAGACAAGCCTTGAATCCGACGGTATTCAGATGCGAGCTTTCCGGAGCAACCGTGTGGAACCCCCTCCACACTCCCTTGAGTCCCCCCTCACAGGATCTTCTCCCTCTCTCAAACTCCACCCTTTCCTCACTCCCTTTCAAGCTCTCTCTTCAAATTTTCCCCAAAAGAATGAAGCTACAATGGCTGCCAAAGACACTTACAAAGTGTCATGTCATAGCTTAAATAAAAGATCTCAAAATGAGCTCATTAATGCAAGTTGCCGACATTATCGTCCAGGACGATACTAATATCGTCATGTACGATAAGTACAATTTAAGCCCAATTAGCCGAGGACGAATTGAGACGATCAGAAGAAATTTGCTCTTATCGTCCAGGACGATAATATATCATCCTAGACGATCAGTATAAATTATGAAATATCATCCTGAACATCGCCCTAAAAAAGAGCTGTCTGATGTCCAATCGTCCAACATATCGATCAGGACGATCTGACGATTGTCCAGGATGATTTGATCGTGCAATCAAGTCATAATTGCTTTCCTTAAATTCTAGAGAAATTTTGGAAAAATTGTCCTGGATCGTCCTGGACGATATTTCATAGTCCTGGACGATCCTCCTGGACGATGTGCAAAAATAAGTAATTCCTAAATAGATCTGGCGACAGATTCTTTCTGTTTTGAGACTATCATCCTGACCGATACAAAATCATCCAAGACGATGTTTTTTGCATATGACGATATTTTTTTGTATAATGACGACTGCTTTAATGAGGATGCCCTAATTAGAGTTTCTTCTTTTGAACTGATCGTCTAGGACGATATAAAATTGTCCCGGACGATGTTATCAAAAATAGTAAACTCTAGGGAACAGTCAGAAATCTTCCAAGTTACAAAGCATCATGAGCCACACCAAATACAATAGACTCAAGAAAGGAAAAATGGTACAAACTGACTCAGACTTAGTCTACTTAATCTTGAGCTGGTTTCAAATTGCAGTCTGATCGTGTGTACCTAAAATGTCAGTAGATAAGGCATTCGTAGAGAAATAAAAGTGTTTGCTATCATCAAAATCATAAACCATGAAAATAGATCCGCAACATCAGCCATCCTCTATTTAGGGCGATGTTCAGGATGATATTCCTCTGATTTAAACTAATCGTCCATGACGATATCCTATCAGCCTAGAAAATATGACCAAAAATCTCCTAATCATCCGTAACCGACCAGGCTGATTTTACGCTAATCGGCCAAGCTGATATTTATATCGGCCTGGATGATAATGTCAACAAGTTGCATTAATGGGATTATTTTGAGCTCTTCTATTTAAGCTTTGATAAGACACTTGGTAAGTGTCTTTGACAGCCATTGTAGTTTCGTTCTTTTGGAGGAAACTTGAAGAGAGAGCTTGAAAGGGAGAGAGGAAAGGGTGGAGTTTCAGAGAGGGAGAAGATCCTTGGAGGGGGTTTCAAGGGAGTGTGGAGGGGGATTCCACATGGTTGCTCCGGCGAGCTTGCACCTTAGTACCATCGGATTCAAGGCTTATCTTGAGGGAAGTTCACAGAAGAAGAAAATCTCTTTGGTGTCAAAGGACCCGGCTACTCCGTCGCACCGGGGAATGTGGAAGTGATTTTGTAAGGGATTCTCCGCCTAGCTGTGGGGGCTAATGGAGAGACACTTAGTTTAGTGCAATACTCGGAGGGTACCTCCGAAGAGTGGACGTAGGTCATGGTTTGACCGAACCACTATAAATCTGGTGTGTTCTTTTCTTTATTATTTTCGCATTTAATTTCCACACGTTGATTTCTTTGTGGTGAATTTTGATTTGGTTTGAGTTTTGTTTTAAAGATATTTAAAATACCAATTCACCTCTCTCTTAATTAGCCTTGGGCCAGTTTATAAGGGGCCTAACATCTCTATCGAATTTTCAACATGACACCTTCATTACACTAATTACCGATTATTATAGATACCTTCAACCAGAAGGTTAGTGTATTCCCTAAATGGCCTAGGTTGATCATTTCCTGGAAGTCGTTAAATCATTTTTATATTTCTTTTTAAAATTTTTTAGCTTTTCTACTTTTTCTTAGTCTCTTCAATTTTAGCATCAAATACAAGTTCTACTAGTTGTTTAGTACTACATACGCAATAATAAGTAATACAACATAAAATGTAAAAAATAATATTGAATGGTAATAATTTATCAGTAAGCAAGGAAACACTAAGCATGTAATAATTAAAAAATATATATATTAAACTATAAATTTATTCAACAATATAAAAAATACAAAATATGATATTAATTTCAATAGCTGAGACTCCCTAGCAACTTTGCAAAAAATTTGCAAGATTATTTTTAGCTATGCAAATGCAAAGCTTCATGATTTATCTTACACACACTATTGGGTTCTTTAAATATGGTTAAATTTTGTTATGGTGTAAGTCTTGTCAATCTTATGGAGAATAACTAGAAATTTCTAAGTTCACTTTAGTACTATCTACATAACTGCTAAATTTATCTATCCTGATGGTTTAAACTGGTTGGTGAAAATTAAATTAAAAATATTCAAATATAGAAAATAAATTCTCTATTTTTAAAAGTTCTGAATCTACAATATTTAGAAGTACATAATTACGTTATAGTGGTTTTCTACCTTTTATTATTTTTTTATCATAGCATAAGTACTCTTTATATCTGTCGAACTCGTTGGAGTATTAGCTATGATCCCTTTTAACTACACTTCTTATATCTTCTTAAGACTCATAATACTAACCACCATAAGTATATGTTATGATTAGAATACATTTTAAAGTCTCTAACTGTTATTTTATTCCTCCATTAATACACTATATCATACTAGGTTTTTATTTATGTACAATCTATACATAAATTAACTGAAGTACGAAGAAATTAAAAATAGTATGAATTCTATGAAGATTAAACCTACTCTAAGCAATACATGCCTTGTTAAATAATCATAGATTTAGAGGAAAAGTTTAACTAAACATGGAGACAATGATACACAACACAAACATTTTATTTCACTCAATAAACAATAAATTACAAACTTTAAACACAAGTTAAATAAGAGATAAAAGAGTTAGAAATGACCAAGATTTAAGATAGAACTCCTTTGCACACCACTTTGATCAACACACCAATTACATATACCAAAGCCACTTCCTCTCAAGAACATCCTCTCACACTCACACGAAACGACTCCAAGATGTGCCAACCTCTTAACATAAAAGCTAATACTACTATTTATATTTTTTTAAACTAATTGAATTAGTGTCGCAGTGCTATCTTGGTGGCACTATAGCTCTGCTAGACGTGTACGTTAGTTCACCATTCGTCACGTTAGTTCACTTTTTCAACCGTCTCCTGCTGCGATGCTAGGAGATGTGGTGATGCGGTTCTTCCTGAATAGCGTATCAACACTAAGCTCTCTAACTGATTTTCGGAGAGCTCTCCTATACGATGCTTGAGTGAGCTTTGGTACTATGGTGCTATCTTTGTGGCGCTAGAACGTTGATTCAATTTTCATGATATTTTTACTATTTTTCTACACAAAATATAAGAATTAAAAGCACAAAATATTATAATATAAGCTATTTGGAATTAACAATTTTTCTCTTATCACATGCCACCATTTTTTTAAAAAAAAAAATTTATTTATCACCTAATAAACAATGGGGAAAATTGTTCATAAATTGAAGGTCTATAAAGAGCGTAAAAAGGTGAGAGGGATAATGCATGCATTTTGATTACAAATAAATTCATCTACACCTTTAATAATTTTTTAAAAATTTGTCATTTCAAAATCTAAACTAAAAATGAAAAAAACTCAAATGTCATTGCATAAATTATAAAGAAAATAATTCGATAAGAAAAAATGCATTTTAATATGATAAATTATAAAAATAAAGTTTAGTTCCTTTTTTATTGTATAATTCCTTGATATGCATTGACTAACGTAACTCATTATCGTGTACAATTTGAACTCAGTGGACGGAAAGCATAAGGATCCAAATGCAATTTGTCAACCTAAGCCCAATACAAGGCCCAATTGGCGGGCCCGCTAATGAGAATTTCTGTTGCTTTCTCCCAACGCAAAGTTTCCGTTTTCAATTATGCAAGTTCAACCAATAAAATGCATGTAATTAGGAACTTATGTATTTAAATTATTTTATAGGCACGCCCTCCCGTTTAAATATTTAATAATATAAGATATAATTATTTATTTTCTGATAAATTACTAATATAAAACTTTTATTACAATTGATCATAACAGGGGCGGAACCCGCCCTAATTTTAGAGAAGCGGGGGGGACTTATAAGACATATATGATAGGGGTCCAAGTTACCCCTGGTGGGGTTCGACCAATTTTTTCAAAATTTTTATGAGGGCAATTGCTTAAAACCTTTGTAATAAAGACTAAAAAATGAATGAAGAATGATACATTACAAAAAAATCATATAATCAATTTTTTTTTTCGGTGGGGGGGTGGGGACAATCACCCCCCTATCCATAAGGTGTTCCGCCCCTGGATCATAATTATATTAATTCCCCTTCAATATTATACCTGCTTTTTTTTTATTTTACTCTGCTATCATAAAATGACTCCTGAACTATATAAGTCACAAGCTATACAAATCACTTTACGAAAAACAAGGACCCGTTTGAATAAATAACTTTTTTTGCATCTTTCCACGTGTAGGTCCAAGATGCCGAGTTGTTTCCTGATTCGGCTTTCCAATGTCTCCGTGGTTGCATCCCTGTCTCTATTATAAATTTATT
Organism: Dendrobium huoshanense; assembly: GCA_016618105.1. Classification (NCBI taxonomy): domain Eukaryota; kingdom Viridiplantae; phylum Streptophyta; class Magnoliopsida; order Asparagales; family Orchidaceae; genus Dendrobium; species Dendrobium huoshanense. The sequence goes on from CM028356.1 coordinate 43,890,086, forward strand.
TTCAAATTTACGATTTCGAGAGAGCTAGAGAAAGCGGAAGCGACACGAGAAGCCATTTCAGAGACATTGAGCGAAGGAAGAAGAAAGGAGCTCAGGAAGTGAGATCAAAATGGCGAGAAGAGGATTTCTAATGTCCTGCTTCTTGGCCGAGGGCTCCTCGCGAGACCTCTCTGCGAGGCCCCGATATCCATCGATGCCGAGGTACCCGAAGGGGGTGGCTAAGGAGGAGGCGATGGGAACTGGAAAAGACGTAGAGGCGCCGCCGGAGGGGCGTAGGACGGTGACGTTCTCTGTGTACGGAATGGCGTGTTCAGCCTGCGCTGGGTCGGTGGAGAAGGCGATCAAGCGACTACCTGGCATCCACAACGCCGCAATCGATGTCCTCAACAACCGCGCTCAAGTTATCTTTTACCCCAATTTCGTCTCGGTAAGTCTTGATCTCTCTGTTACTCATTTTCTCACTTATACAATTTTGCTTTTTCTTTGTGGTCGGTGGATGATAGACGTGTAACTTTTAGGTATTGAACTCTAATTGATTAGTGAAGATGGTTAGTATTTTCTTATGTGGAATATCTTGTTTAATAACTGCTAATTAATAATTTGTTGAGATATTTATATTTAATTTGATGATTAAGCATGATTCGATTAGTTTCATGTACTATGTATTAATTTTGTTATCAATAATAATTATTAAAATCTTATTTTAGCTTACAGAAAATCTATAAGATTTTTACTTCTATTATTTCGATTAATTTCAGTATTTAATACCCTCAAAATTTAGTATATCCGGATTTACAGGATTGACTAAATCCTGCTTGAGTTGAATTCTACTTCAATCGAAACAGCCCCTTAGTATAATGTGATATTTTCGTTTTGGTGAGATCTTTTTTGGGTTGTTTAACGGTGATGAATGTATGATATTTTATTTTTTCGATTTTAGAAACGGGTGGATTTAAATGTGCTTTTATTTTTAACTGCAAGCTTCAGTTAGTTATAGGGTTCTTGTGATTAATATCTTTTTGTTTATCTATGAGTTTCTTTGTAATAATCTCTTTTCCTATTTTCTCTTCGTATTTCTTTTAATCTGCCATGCTTAATTTTGTATTGTTATGTTGTAATTTCGATTAATGTCATCTATAGTGTTTTTATTTAAGCGCGTGGTTGTTTCTCCGTGAACTGGAGATTCACTTCATGGTTCCCTCTGCTTGAAGATGGATGGAATGGATCTCTACCTGATCAGTATTTTTATGTCTGATAAGAAAAGCCGCTTTTTAAATTTTACAAGTTGAACTAAAACACGAAGGAGCATAGTGCTTAATTCCATTTTCATTTGTCGTTTTGATTAATTATTTTAATTTATTTCTTCCTTTTCCTTTTGAGCTCTGCCCATTTCATTAAAATGTAGCTTTAGCCAAATGTTTGTAGAAATATTAGATCCGTTATACGCGCACGTTATATATATATATATATGATACGCAATCACAAAATTATCTTGATTGGGCACGAATCTCGAGGCAAAATCAGTTCGGAAACTTCAAAAATTAATTTCGGGAGCATATGAACTCCGATTTCAGCGAGCTTACAGTCAAACTGAGCATCTCGAAAATACGAACCCAACGACACCAAGATCAACCCAATCCGAGCCCAAATGAGTCCGAATCAAGGGTTCAAAGCTCAGTTGGAAGGTTCAAACCTTAATTTGAGTTACCAAACGGTCTCCGATTTTGACGAGCTTATACTCGAATCGAACGGCTCGACGAGACGAATCCAACGAACCCAAGATCATCAAATTCCGACATCATTAAGGCCTTCAAATGACCAACAAACGGTGCATGATCAAAGGATTCGATATCGGCCGTCCATTCAAACCACTCCCAATTCGCCCTTGATCTCACGCCTATTTACGGGCTATGCCACTCCAGAAAAACTATAAATTGAGCCATCATTCTACACCAAGGGGACTCAAGTGAAAAGAGAGAAGAAGAAGAGGAGAAAGGGGAAAAGGAGATTCCTCACCTCCTCGACCACCGCCGGAGCTATTCCTGTCGCCTGAAGACGCCGGAACTCTGCCGGATTTTCAGGAAACGCCGGGAATTTGCACAACTTCCACGTGATGCTGAAATTCTTCTCATTTAACGATAGAGTTCCCTCCTGACGCCGAAACTCCGCCCAAGGGAGGCCGGATTTCTCCTCTGCCACCAACAGACGTTGAACTTCTACCCGACGTCGGACCTTCACTCTTCGCCAAGTCTCTACCCGATGCCAGACTTCTACCTGTTATCGGACTTCGCTGGACATCTATGCGAAGATGCATTTCTTTTCATTGCTGGACTTCTACCTGACGCTGTCCTACTGATCTTCGTCGTCAGACTACAGTCCTTCCGGCTTCCGGCGTCAGCCGACTACGGTCCTCCTGACTTATGTCGCCCGCCGACTACAGTCCTCCGTCGCCAGCTGACTACGGTCCTCCTAACCTACGTCGCCCGCCGACTACAGTCCTTCTAACAAAGTGAACATGTCAATAGTGATCATTTGTATTTACATCATGTAATGTACTCCATAAGATGTACATCAAGCTAAGACCTTCCACCAAGGAAGGGCCTCATTTGTAATCGACTGCAATACTAGTGGATTCATTCAAACTGGGCTAGGCCCCATGATTTTTCCCCCTTTTACAGGGGTTTTCCACGTAAAAATCTTGGTGTCTCATAAATGTTAGACCCTCTCTCCTTATCTGATTGCGTACCGGATTTTGGTACAATGCTAAGACGTTAAATATGATATTTATCTACCGCCGCGAATACTCCTGGACGCAACAATATATATATATATATATATATATATATATATATATATATATATATATATATCCCTTATATTGGTCATTTGGGACGTTCTTGTTGGTTAAGTTCTTTCATGTTTTGTGATATGTGCTTCTTTCATAAATATGATGATATTTTACAAGGGGTATTTATTTTTCATTAGTTTTTCTTTGTTATTGAAGGAAGAGAGATATACTTTTTCTGTTTGGTCATAGTAGATAAATGATTTGATCTTATATAAGAATTTGGGCTTCATTGAACAATCTGTGGGATGTTGGATTAGTTAAAGAGTCAAAAGTTTTTGTTATTTCCAGCAAGGTAATCAGCAAATTCATTACATCTCTCTAAGCTGCTAAAGTTGCAAGAAGCATGCTGATTAAAGATATATTTAGTGTTTGGTGATTGAAGATTATGCTTTAAATTTTGCGATGTGGAAGGTCATTCGTCTACTTTTAATGTTGTTTTATGGATCTGCTTTGTGTCATATGCTAGTTCTTTTATATTTTAGTAACATATCTCTATAGTTTTGTAATTATTTTTTCTGTATGGTATGCTCACACCTGTGTCTATTTTTTATCCTTTTCAACCCTCTCATTTTATATGTCAAAACTTGTGTTCCTTCTTCATTGTTCTCCTAAACCTTTTTTTTTTCAGTCCGGAAATGTACTTTAAATCCAGCATTTGGTTACCCAATGAACTTTTTTTTTTTTATTACAGAGCTTCTAATGAATGTGCATAATAATATTATGTACTTCATGCTCCACTCCTGTTCTTGACTGTTACTTTTTATGAAATGTTACAACTGCAGGAGGATCAAATTCGAGAAACAGTTGAAGATGCTGGATTTGAAGTTGCATTGATTCTAGATGATGTTAAAGAATTAACAACTCTTACATGCAGGCTGCATATTAAGGGGATGACCTGTACTTCTTGCTCCAGTACAGTTGAATCAGCATTACAATCTATTCCTGGGGTCCAAAAAGCTGTAGTGGCCTTGGCAACTGAGGAGGCAGAAATTCGTTATGATCCTAAGCTTGTAAGTGCTGACCAACTCATCAAGGGAGTTGATGATACTGGATTTGAAGCAATACTGATTACAGCAGGGGAAGGTAGGAACAAAATACAACTTAAAATAGAAGGGGCCTGCACTGAAAGGTCTATCAGAATGGTTGAAAGTTCACTCCAGGCACTCCCTGGCATAGAGGAAATTGTTACGGATCCTGTTCTTCATACAGTTTCAGTATCCTACAAGCCAGATCAAACTGGCCCTCGTAACTTCATTGAAGTGATTCAATCAATAGATTCTGGTCGTTTATCAGCAACAATATACTCAGAAGGAGGGGGGAGGGAATCGCACAAGCGTGAAGAGATCAGACAGTACTACCATTCTTTCCTCTGGAGCTTGCTATTCACGGTCCCAGTATTTCTCTTTTCCATGGTGTTTATGTATATTCCTGGCATAAATCACACGCTAGATATCAAAGTAGTGAATATGTTAAGCATCGGAGAGCTTCTAAGGTGGATATTATCAACTCCCGTGCAATTTATTATCGGCCGAAGGTTTTATACTGGTGCGTACAAAGCTTTGAGACATGGATCTGCTAATATGGATGTGCTGATAGCTCTTGGAACCAATGCAGCATATTTTTACTCTGTTTACTCTGTGCTCAGAGCAGCGACTTCTCGAGATTTTGAGTCGAATGATTTCTTTGAGACAAGTTCTATGCTCATTTCTTTCATTCTACTCGGGAAGTATCTTGAGGTACTAGCAAAAGGCAAAACATCAGAGGCCATTGCTAAACTCATGGACTTGGCACCAGAAACTGCAGTCCTCATGATTCATAACGAAGATGGAAATATAGTTAGTGAAAGGGAAATTGACAGTCGATTGATACAACATAATGACGTGATCAAAGTGATGCCTGGTGCAAAGGTAGCTTGTGATGGCTTTGTAATATGCGGTCAGAGCTATGTCAATGAGAGTATGGTAACTGGAGAAGCAAGACCTGTTGCAAAGAGGAAGGGGGATAGTGTGATAGGTGGCACTGTAAATGAGAATGGCATGTTGCATGTCAGGGCAACACATGTTGGATCTGAAAGTGCTTTATCACAAATTGTTCGCCTTGTTGAATCAGCTCAAATGGCCAAAGCTCCTGTACAGAAGTATGCTGATCGCATTTCCAAATATTTTGTACCACTTGTAAGTTCAACAATTACTTTTCTTGCTTTCTTAAAATCCATTCAAAAGTTAAAGAATTTGTCTTATTCATGTTAATTCAAGGTTTGCTTAATATACAACAACTATCAGTTGAACTTATCATTGTACTTGCATGTTGAGTAGTCTCTTATTCAATGGGCTAAAAGCATCAATGAGGTACGGTGCTAGAAGTAATCTTAATGTTAGGAAAGAAAAGGGTTGGCTAACATGGTCAAAGCCATTTAGAACAGTTTTTCCTAAACTAGATAATTTTATAGAGGATGAAATCAAAAGATCACTAAAGTAGGGTTAGATTTATTCTAATCAAGTTAGTTTTCAACCTGAAAGCCTATAAGGGCTAACCGCTAAGTATTTTTACATCAATATAATTTTTCAACCATCAAATATAGATTAACCTAAATTCTCATGTGCCTTATATGTTTCCTCCTCGCATAAATGCTCTCCATATCATCCATCACTCTCCTTAAACAAAAACTTTTCAACATCGTCTTCTATCATATGACAAGAGCCCACTTAATGATGGGAGGCACTATGGATTCGCTACTCTTAAATTTTGCTCAATGATGATTTAAGGCACTAAAAACCTTTGAATACCACAGACCCATAAACCATTTTATTGTAAACCAAATCATCGCCTATGATCACTTTTTAAGGGTAAAATCAAATGAGGATCAAAGTTGGGCTGGATATGCTAGTGTTGAAATCTATTTTCAACCCAAATGTTTAAGCTTATAGACAAGGGCTAATCTCTTAGTATTTGTGCACCAACCTATTTTCAACTATCTGAGATAGACTAAATCTGAAGTTCCATGTGCCTCAATAGTTAAAACTGTTACATCTTTGACATGGTGTGAATGCTGAAGGATCCTTCTTGTGAACGCCTTTTGCAAAGTTGGACCAATGTTGTTGCTATTGTAGGTAGCTGGAATTTACCTATGAGTGGGTTTTGTAAATACTCTTTCTCCATTCATTTATGCTCAATCGAATTTATGAGATAAATGTTTGCTAAATTATGTTATTTGCTTCATGAATAAGCTTATAGACAAATCAATAAGCATTCTCATCAAGTCATCTACTTCATGGAACCAGCCTTCGGTGATTTTATATGGCAGTCTCAAGTTGTATGTCATTTGCATGTATCTGGATGTATATATTATTTCTGATATATCTCATCTTTTTGCTGTTGGATAGTTAAAATACATTTTCAGCCACTCAAAAGCCTAAATTGACGGTTGTTTGGATTTTTTAATTTATGCGTGTTATGTGCAGGTCATTATTCTATCACTCTTAACTTGGCTGGCTTGGTTTCTAGTGGGAAAATACAATGGCTATCCAAAATCTTGGATTCCATCTTCAATGGATGGGTTTCAGCTTGCCCTTCAATTTGGCATATCAGTTATGGTCATAGCATGTCCATGCGCACTTGGCTTGGCAACCCCCACTGCTGTTATGGTGGGCACTGGAGTTGGTGCTTCTCAGGGTGTGTTGATTAAAGGAGGTCAAGCACTTGAGAGTGCTCATAAGGTATGGAATTAGTAAATTCTTCAATTGCATCTTTTATCAACGCCAATGCGAGCTTTAATTTTGTCTTCTTAGCTTTATAAGTACCTTATCTTGCTTCTGCTATGTTGTAGTCAATCATAGATTACATAACTCACGCATTCAGGTTCTGTCTTGGTCAAGGACCACAGTACCTGCTCGTGCACCCAAATATTTTAATGATTATGACATTACTTTGTGTAAAGGCTATTTTGGTGATTTAAATAAAGTCCTATAGGCCACATTGGAGGCAATCTTACAACAACAACAGCAGTAAGCCTTTATCCCACTATTTGGGGTTAGCTATATGAATACATTTTTTTCATTGTGTTTAATTAAGAGTCAAATTCTCATTTAAATAAAATAAGAAAAATGTCATTTTTAATATTTCATAGCTAAGTCTTTTTAGGTCTACCTCTACCTTTTTTAGCATAGTGCGGATCTAATATATCTACTCTCTTAAAGGGCATCAGAGGGCCAACATTTTATGTGACCAAACTATCTAAGATGACTCTCCCTAATCTTATCTGCCATTGGAGCTATGTTGACCTTTTCACATATATACTCGTTCTGCATTCTGTCTCTAAGAATCCATTTGAGCATCCTCATCTCTACAATACTTAATTTTATGTTTCTCTTTTAATGGCCAATATTTTACGCAATAAAGTATTCTAGGTCTCACAACCATCTTATAAATTTTTTCCTTACATTTGAGGAATACTTTTCTATCACACAACATATGCATACTGCTAATTCACTATCTAACTTGAGTTCTATTAAAAATATTCTCATTTGTTCCACCACAACTTTGAACCATAAACCGGAAATATCTAAAACGTGTACTATTTTTAATGACTTGATCACCCAATGTTACAATCACACTATTAGATTTATTACTATTAAAATTACCCTCAATGTATTGATTTTAGATCCACTCAAATGAAAACTTTTAGAAATTTTTAGACTCTAAGGTTGATATCTATAATTCAAGTTTTTCATCAAATCCTATAGTCTTATCAACAAGAAGAATATCATAAGCAAAAAGCATACACCAAGGCACATCCTCTTGCAAATGTCTAGTAAGAACATCCATAACTAAAGCAATAAGATATGAGTTGAAAGTTGATCTTTGATGTAATCCAAGTAAAATAGGAAAATGCTTGGTCAAATAATCATGTGTTCGAATATAAATAGCAGCTCCTATATCCTCAATGACTTGAATATAAGCATTATTAACTCATTTTTTTCTAGAGCTCTCTTGGAACTTTATCATATGCTTTCTCTAGAACAATAAATATTATATATAGATTCTCCTTACGCTCTCTATATTTTTCCATCAAATACCTCAACAAATGCATAGCTGCCATAGTATACAAATTCGGCATGAATCCAAATTGATTTTGAGAAACATTAGTAAACGGTGTAACCTATGCTCAATTACTCTTTATCATAATTTTAATGTGACGCATTAAATTAATTTCCCTATAATTCACACATTTTTGTGCATTAGTTTTATTCTTAAAAACATGAATCAACACATTCTTTTTCCACTCATCTGACATTTTTTAGTCTTCAAAACATTTATTTTGAAAATTGAATTATATGCAACATTGAAGGTTATGGCACTATGAAGTTAAGGATATATGGTGGTGTAACTTTATCATTGGTTGGAATCAGGTTTTTACCAAATTTGAATAGGAATATAATATTCTTGTGCTAGTAGTGTTGGAAGATATAAATTCTTTGGTGATTATGACACCTTTCACCTTTAAGGTCTGGAAGTGTGCGCTGGTTGTTTTGAAGGCAAATAAAGTTAGTGGAGTTTTCATTGTAAAGTGCAATTTCATGTGTTGATGTGTTGGATTTAACAATTATGGTGATGTCATCGAAGCAAAAATGATACTAAGTATATTGATTTTAAATAATAGAAAGGTATAGCTACTATAAAATATTTTTTTATGATCCTAGAAAAATAATACAACAACAACAGCAAGCCTTTATCCCACTATGTGGGGTCGGCTACATGAATCTTTTTTCTCCAAAAGGAAGAAGGTTACTATTTTTTGGTTTAGTTAGAGAAGGAAGTTATTGGTCATAGCTATTGCTATTTCTCATTTGGAGTTCTGTAATAGAGAGGAGATAAGAGTAATTAAAATCATATTGGCATCTTCGTTATTTAAAATTGGGCAATATAAGGCTCGTCTTTTAGCAAAATTCCTGTGAAAAATGCATTGAGGCATATGCATCAAGTTTTTTTATAAGGCATGTGTCTCTGTTTGGCTGAGGCGTGCCTCTCCTTGTTGGCTCTAGTCATACGCCTCATCTTATTTATATATGTTTTTCTATTAAAATATGCCTAAATTATAAACTACAGCCCCAACAAATCATGCCTTCATGCATCCCTGAGCCGCATCAGCTTCCTCTCAGCTGCCTCAACCTTCAGCTCGTTGCCTCCGCAGCAACTACTACCGTCATAGCCACTGCCGATGTTCACTTGGAAGCCGCATACTACGACCACCTTCTCATCTAAAAATCTAAAATTTTTAAGTATTATTCTTATCTTCATGTTGATGACAAATATTAATGAAAGTGGAAGATAATTGAAATAAATAAAGAAGAAGCATATTGCGAGCATTGGGCAGCACGGGATAAGGTTGGAGAGAGACCAATTTATTTTGATGACAACTCAAATAAAGACCCCTCGGTGATGACAGTACAAATGATTTTTGAGTCGTTGTCAACTATTTTAACTTTATTTGTGAATGAAATACTAATGATCAGGGAACTGGAAAAGAATTAATTTGAAGTTAAACTTGATGTTATATGATACTTTTATGCAATTCTTATATTTTTATGTTATTTTGTTATTGTAATATCTGGATTTTAGTTTTATTTCACACAATTTATCACTTGCAAATTTATGTTTTTTGTAATTTTTGTTTCATATGCATGTCAATTGGTTACTTTTTAGTTCAATAGAAAATTAATGTCATCTTTCCGGTGAAAAATGCCTTGATTGGCTTATACCTCATCTCATGAACAAAAGAAGCCTCAATAAGTAATTGCACAATTTTAAACCTTAGGCATATCCTTCTTCATGTATAGCCGTCATTTTTGCACTACTTAATTGTATTTCTGTTAATTTGATAAGTGGTATCTTTGTCACTATATCCAACTTTGTATGAAGTTTAAACTTTAATATATTTTTTTGTGAAGTTGGATTACTTGATCTCTATATTGTTAAATATGTAAACTCACTTAAGTCAAATCATGTAAATTTAGGTGTTCCTTTTTTGTGATGCTTGATCTTTTTTTGTAGTTTTTTGTTAATCATACTTACACTTAGGTAGAGATGCTCTCCTAACAATATAAACTCGGAAATCCATAGAAGTCTAACTCTATTTTCATTTAACATAATGATATTGAGGCTTTCAGTATATTTTTAGAATTTCTTGTGCCCAATTTGTTGGATGCTTTACTGCCATTTACACCGAAAGCTGATTTATTTTTGTAGGTGAACTGCATTGTTTTTGACAAGACAGGCACTCTTACAACAGGGAAGCCGGTTGTCATTAGCACAAGGCTTTTGAAGAATATGGGCTTGCGTGATTTCTACGAATATGTTGCAGCTGCTGAGGTTGGTATCATTAACCTTCAACAATACTGGAAAACTTATTTTTGTTATAAACTTTCCTAAAATAATTTGGAATCTTAATATAGTGATGTTGAACAAAATATGAATTTCTGCAGTACTACTTTCCCTGCCATTGAAGCATAAGCCGATGATGTTTATTTTCAATATTCATCAGCTTATCTGTAATCTCAACTAATTAATTATATTCCAACGAGTTGCTGTAATATTCCTCTCAAAATATAGGCTTTCGTACTAACACCTTAATACATACTAAACAGGCAAACAGCGAGCATCCCTTGGCGAAGGCCATTGTGGAGTATGCAAGGAAGTTTACATTAGAAGAAAAATATACTTGGCCTGCAGCACGAAACTTCATGTCTATCACGGGTCATGGCGTCAAAGCCATAGTAGGAAACAAAGAGCTCATAGTAGGAAACGAGAGTTTGATGCAGGACTCTAGCATTGAAATCCCAGATCAAGCTTTAGAACTTCTCAAGGAAGCTGAGGAAATGGCACAAACAGGAATCCTTGTGGCCATGAACCAGGAGATTGTGGGAGTGATTGCAGTTTCTGATCCCCTGAAACCTGGTGCCCAGGATGTCATAAACATTCTTAAGTCCATGGATGTGAGGAGCATTATGGTAACAGGCGACAATTGGGGCACTGCAAAGGCCATTGCCAAAGAGGTTGGGATAGACACCATTGTTGCTAAAGCAAAGCCTGGAGACAAGGCAGAAAAAGTGAAAGAACTTCAGGTATTTTGACTTTGCTTAAGATTTCCGTCATCACAATTGTCATTAATTATGGTTCTCCATTCATTCCTACTAAGTTTTAAAAGAGTTTTAAACTTTCTTTTATGCATATTTGTCCTATCTTTATCTTTGTTATCTTTTAGCCATTAAGCTTAACATCTAACTCATTGGTACATCTTCTAATCTCGGGTCGCCCAATTAATCTAAGTAGTATAATCACAATTGAATGTTGTGTTGGTACTTCTCTTATTATCTTTCTTAAATAATCATTTATCATTTTTTTTATGTATCTATCTTAATATCCTTATTTATTTTATAATCAATATGTCTATTAGTGACTTCTGAATCACTTAATACTCAAACCTTAATCTTCTCATTTATGCCGTATATGAAGATGTCTGGGTTAACGGTGGCCATGGTTGGTGATGGAATCAACGACTCGCCGGCACTTGTATCTGCTGATGTAGGTATGGCAATTGGTGCCGGCACTGACATCGCCATTGAAGCTGCTGATATTGTTCTCATGAAAAGCAACCTAGAGGATGTTATAACTGCTATAGATCTTTCAAGGAAAACCTTCTCCCGGATTCGCATGAACTATATGTGGGCGCTTGGTTACAACATCATTGGCATTCCTATTGCTGCTGGAGTTCTATTCCCTTCAACAAGGTTTCGATTGCCGCCATGGGTTGCAGGCGCTGCTATGGCAGCTTCATCAGTCAGTGTTGTCATGTGCTCGCTCTTACTTAAGAACTATAAAAGGCCAAAGAAGTTGGAAACCCTTCAGATAAAAGGCGTCATGGTCGAGTGAAATGCTTGCTGGAATGAGATCTTCCGAGTTTTAAGCTCTGTAAATATGTACAGAGGTTTGCTTCATTGGCTGATAGAAAGTTGGAACTACATGTTTTGCTACAATAAGTTCATGATTGTTGAATCTAAATGATTGTCGACTACACTATAACAAGCATCATTGGGTGGTAATGTGCATCACAATTATCATCCTGTCATTCCGAACTACATTTTTTATATACTTGGATGTATTTGGTTGTATTTTATTTTCTTTATCATAATAAAATATAATAGAAACTCTAGCACACAAAACAAATAGAACACTTGTTAATAAAATAAAATTTTTTATAAGATTATCGAGTAGAAATGTGAAATAATAGAGTTTAAATACAATAAATCTTAAGATATACATAAAAAATAACTTAATTCAAGATGCATGAACTCCTTAGGGATAACATAGTTTTCCCATTTTTGTTCTAAGGCCTGAATTTACTAAATTTGGGAGTTTAGAAGATCTAGAGGATTGAAGAAGACGAAGCGCAGGAGTAAAAGCTGGAGAAAGCAGCGGAAAAAAGCATGCTTTTCGATTGACTTCAGGCAGTCAGTCGTATCGAATTTAAAATGAGAGAGAGAAAGGAAGATTGCACTGCTAATACGCTACTTAATGCGAAATTGAAGCAACAATGAAGAAATGACGATTAGGAAAAGCAAAACTTGATAGGCTTGCGGCTGTCTGAAGAGCATATACAAATACCAATGAGAAGAAAAATCATATAATTACAACAGGCAAAGGCTAATAAGATTATTTTTTTATTAGAATGTTGTATTTTATTAACTAAATATGTATAAAGCTATGTTTTCCGGACCTTCTAATTCAACCTTGGGTTTGAATGGCTTCAACTTTGAGTTTTATAAATCGACTTGGGTTGTCATTGGTCCTACAATTTGCCATGCCGTGAAGTCTTTTTACCACAATGCTTACATTCCTCGTGCTGCTAAGGCAATAACCATCATTGTCATTCCTAAAACCAGTCATGTAGAGGCCATCTAAGACTTCAAGCCAATCTCTCTTATGTTGATAAAATTGTTACTAAAATATTGGCCACTAGGATGAAACCATTAATGCCCTATATCATCAAAGGAAATCAAACTGGCTTCATTCATAATAGGATCTTTAGCCAATGAGATCCTCTTCCATTCTAGAAATACTGCTAAGCTTAAACTTTTATATGCTAAACTTGATATCAAAAAAAGCATTTGATAGTGTTTTCAAAGATTTTTTTTATTGTGAGGATGGTGCAGAAAGGTTTTTCTAACATGTTTATCAAGTGGATTGGAGCCTATATTAATGATATCTGGTTTTCATTATGCATTAATGGGACTCTCGAAGGGTTTTTTCCCTCTTCTGCTGGGTTTAGGTAGGGGTGCCCTTTAAGCCCTTACGTTTTTTGTAAAGTCATGGATGCTTTTTCCTGTCTCCTAGATTGCCCATCTAATGATGTTATGTTTAATGCACTTCATGTGGAAGGGCTTCAAATTTCTCACCTCATGTATGCTGATGATCTCATTATCTTTGGAAAAGCTGAAGTTCATAATTGTGGGATTCTCTGTCAGCTGTTTAATCAATTCTTTGAGGTTTCTGGTTTAGATGTGAATTTTTGGAAGAGCTCCCTCATTTTGCCCTCAAACTGTCAAAATGCAAATAACATTTGCGCTATCCTTAACATCCCCTCCACTTCCACTTACATATATTATCTTGGAATTCCTATATCCCCTTACAACCCAAAGCTATCTAACTTTTCTAAATTGATGAAAAATATTACTCATAAACTCTCTAGATGAAAAGCTAAAGCTTTATCTTTTGCTGGTAGATTATAATTTTTATGATTCACTTTTTGGAACATGATTGCTTATTGGATTCATGGTTCCATTCTATCGAAAATCTTTATTAAGCAAATTGAGAAACTATGTGTTAAATTCCTCTACTTTAGTGATATTGCTACCCGCAAACTTCATCTTATCTCCTAGAAAAGCACTTGTAAGCCCAAAGTTTTTGAAGGTCTTAGTCTTCCCTCCTTACATTCTTTACAATTAAACTATAATTGTTCTCTTATTGAGAAGATTTAAAACTGCAGCAGCTCTCTCTCTACTTGGATCTTCTATAAATATTTGTCTCATTGGAAATCACCTGCATCTAAAGCTTCTGATATATGGAAAACTTTTGAAAAGTGCCAGATTAGCTAAAGGAAATTTTCACTTTTAAGGTTTTATCAAATTCTCCCATGTCCCTTTATTGGGATCATTGGTATAATGGGAAATTGCTGGGTGAGGTCACTGATATGCATTCCATCTTAAATCATTTTCCTATCAATTCTAGAATTTCTGTCATCTTAAAGGATCATGATTGGGAGCTGCCTTCAGATTTGTCTGCTACTCTACTCCAAACCCCCTCTGTCATTCCTATTAATTCGAATGGTAAAGGTTGCCTGTTATGGGGCAATGGGAATGAAAGTATACACATATCTTACCTAGGTTATTTACATATGGTTAACATTAATATGAACTAGAATCATTTTGTATGGCACAAGCGTTATGCTCTAAGATTTTTTTCTTACTGTTGGATGGGGTTAAAGGGAGGGCTTATGACTGTTGATGTTCTTATATTCAGGGGAATTTTTGTTGATGTCATCTGTTCTCTATGTCATTCCTTTATTGAAACTACCACACATCTGTTTTTCAAATGTGACTATTCTTTCTCAGTTATAACTAAGCTTATTCCTAAGATGAGAAGTCTCCTCCTTAGACCCAATATCCTTCAGGCATTTGAATTCACTAGTGAGAATCAAGCCAGGGTTAAGCCCTTTTATTATCTTTTAATTTGCTGCTCAGTTTATCACCTTTGGAGGGAAGGAAATGATAGAATTTTTTGCATTTCTTATGCATCTTCTTCTTCCTTATGCCAAAAGATCAAAAGTGACATATTCTCGAAAGTTTTGAAATGCAAAAAATGGCCAAAACTCTATTGGACATGCTTTAGTTCAAGGCTCCTCTCTCGGTTGGGACATTTTCTCCTCTTTTCTAGTGCTGTTGTGGCTAGATTCTTAGTGGGATATTTCATTAGTATGGACAAGGATGACTGAATTGCACATTTTCTCCCTTTGGATGATAGTAATGGTTGAACTCCAATCAGGTCGATTGAATGTTTGCAATTCCTCAGCCCTATGGTTCAAATTTTTCAATCTTATCATTAGTGTTTTTGTGGTGGTTGCAGTTTTGTAGGTGTTATTTTTTCTCTTTTGTAACACCTTTTTTTGTTAGGTTTTTTGTCTCTTTCAATTTTGTTTGTGCTTTTGCACAATTCTGTTTTATTTTTGTTATTCTCTTCTCTTTTAATACATGTAACTATTTTACATTAATGGAAATGGGTTAAGCCCATAATTTTCCAAAAAAAGAGTGCAATTTAATAATTAATTAGATAATGAATTTATAATAAATATGATTTAATTAATATCATTTTAGTTAATTGAGAATTAATTGGATTTAATCCCTTTCGTACCAAATAATATTTTAGGATTTAACACCCTCAGTAAATCTGAATTAATGAGGTTTATAAAATCTTACTTGAATCCAAACTGCCCTTAGGATTTCTATTCTACTCTTTTGAGTTAATCAAATAAGTTAATGAGGTTTCAATTGGAGCAGTTTTTATTGCATAAGCAACATTTTATTATAAAAATTTTTAAAAGCAACAAAAAAATAATTAGTAAAAGCCATTCAAAATGAAGCATAAGTTTTTAATTCCTCTATTATTCTTTGGCTTCTCTGACTGCATATTGATTCAACTTCTGTCAACAATAACAAACAATAATATCAAGCCTTTATCCCACTACATGGAGTCCGCTACATGAATACTTTTTCTCCCTTGTTTTCTATTAAGAGTCAAATTCTCACTTATATCTAGTAAAAAAGGGTCATTTCTAATATTTAAAACCAAGTTTTTAAAATAGGTCAAATTTAATACATCTAGTCTCTTTACCGGGCCATCGGAAGGCCGTCGTATTATGTGCCAAACCATCGAAGGTGACTCTCATTATCTTATCTGCCACTGCAGCTACTCCAAATTTTTCACGCGTATGCTCATTTTGTATCTTGTCTCTGTTGACCTCTGAACATAGAGTCAAAACCCAGCTCAAACCTCAACTAAAATCCCTAAATCCATACAAAAATTCTGTTCAAAGAGCTTACGTCGTACAAATCGGTGTTGAAACAGTCACTTCTCCGCAAAATCCTCTGTAATACTTGTAGCCCGCCTCGATTGAGGGTCCTGATATGTCGTTAAATAGCAAGCTAATGAAGCCTTTGGGCTTTGCTCTTTTTTTTTTTTTTTTGAGAGGGGGGGGGGGGGGGGGGGGGGGGGGGGGGGGGGGGGGGGAGGAGGGGGAATTAGGGGCAGAAGCCCATTCATTGCTAAAAAAAGATTACATGTAAGTAAGGAAACTGAAACTATAATCCAAACATCTCATAGAACAAAAAGAGATTTTGGATTCTAAAGAAAAGAAAATTACAATTTAATGGAATATAAAGCAACAACGGGTTGGCTGTAAGCCAATAAGGACTCATATAGATGTTCAAGTTGCTCGAAAGGGTCAAAATACGTGAGGAACAGAAATTGAGCATAGCCCCTGGTTGCCCAGAAGACCATCCAAGGGGCAGGTGAAAGATTTCAGCGATCATCATCATCCTTCCAAAAATGTTACTCCCAACGAGCTGATACAGCGACAGATTCTTCAAAATTCCAGAAAAAAACCCATAACTCAGTCTTCAGGTTGAAAGGGGATAAGCAGAGGACAGGAAGAACATCTTCACCCAATATCCAGCATACATCATATTTTCCATCCATGAGTTTTAATCATAATAGCTTTCCTGATTTTAGAAATAGTTGTGGCTTTGCAATCGATAATGCCACCAAATAACCGATCATTTCTTGCCCTCCAAATAAAGTAAATCATCGAAGAGGCAATAAGAAGATAGTAATTTCTGGTATTAGTGGTGAAACCATGTTCCCAAATACTGTCATAAAGTTGGTGGATGTTTGGCCTCATAAAAAGGTTGTGCATCCAAGGGAGAAGTGCTTTTGCAATGTCGAAAGTAAAATTACATTCGAAATAAAGGTGTGTTATAGTTTCCTTCTCACAGTGGAAAAAACAGCACGTATTAGGGACAGAAATACCATGAACAGCAAGCACGTCTGCTATTTTTAAACCCCCACGAAACGCTAGCCAGGCGTAAACTGAATAACGGAGAGCCAATTTTTTATGCCAGATGTATTTATACCAAGACACCTTATTCATGGAAGCAAAAAACTAGGAATTAAAATCACCGAATTTCGGGTTTTGATTATCAAGCCAGTAATGATTCTCCTATTGCTTATCAATAGAAACAGATCTAATAAGAGAAACAAGGTGATTGTCAAAACAGTTAGGAAGGGCCCAGTTATCTCTCTGAATAACCTGCGAGATTTTCCAATCAAATAGATTGGAGTAGCTGGAGATATTGCTCAGGTTTTTGATGTAATCAGCAACAGAGGAGCCACTACACCACGGGTCCCAAAAGAATGATAGATTGCTGCTAGCATTAACAGAGTGTAATACAGCTTTTAATTTCATTTGCCTTCTTACACAAAAATTCCCAATATTTGGATTTTTAAATGTCAAAATTTTCAAAGAATTTATATGCTAATAAATAACAATTCTAAATAAAAATTTATCAATTTTTATGAAATATTTTATAACTATTAAATACCATAATATAATTTTTTTTTTATAATGTACTATCATATTTTAAAATAATCTGGAAAAAAAATTATACTTCATACAAAACAATTTTTTTCTAATAATAATATAACTATGATATATTTTTAAGATTTAATTAAAAAATTTAATAAATATGTAATTACATATCATGAATAGCTATTTATATTTCTCATGAATAAATATTTATATTACTTACCACAGTTCTGATAAGGTGCAAGAAGATCAACAACCTTGATACCAATAAAAAGGATTTGCTGCTCTGTTGCTTGATCAACAAAGGCAGGAGCCTCACGCTGGATAGGAAGTAATTGGCCTTTATTTGCTCTCCAATAACATTCATGATGCGGCCAAGGGTAGACTTATCCACAGGTACGGTAATAGGTGATCCGGTGTTCAACACCCTCTTTCCCCGGTAATCGATGCTTCTCTGTTCGGCGAGAAGGCGGGAGAGGAGGAAACTGGTGGTTTAAGGGCGAGAGATCGGGGAGGGAATGAGAGGTCTGGCTTTTTGGAGATGAGAAATACCAAGGGGAAGCGAGGAGTAAGGAAGCGAGGATCTCACGTGAGGCCATGTCAAGGGAGAGCTAGGTTAAGCAACTGCTTATCCGAGATGGATGAGGTCGAAGAGGATGACGGTGGTAGTCGCGAATATTTGCAGGGGGGGTTTCATCATTTTTCTGCCGAAAGAAGCGGACCGCGGGAGAGAGTGAAAGGTAGTGGGAAGCAATTACGTGCCGCCAATTTTTTCTACCGCTATTCTGCCGCAATATGCCCAAACAACAACGATTTCATAACCTTTTATACAGTAAAGCAACAGTGCCACCGTCCCAAACGCGCCCTTAGACTTCGTTTGGGACGGCTTTCTTATTGCTTCTTAAAGCAGTTTCTTAGTAAAAAAAATTAATTTTAGTACTAAAAAGCTACTTTAAGAAGCAGAAAAAAAATATCTCAAATGAAGGCTTAGTCCAAATATTGTGAATAGTCTGAACTCCTTTAGGGCAAGAAGAGGAAAACAGAGTGATTACATCACTGTAAGATTTAACAGTCCCTAAATCCTGGATTTAGCCTAAATCCAGCTCAAATCAAGCATAAATCCTACTGTTTAAACAAGATTTAGCTTACATCCTGCCCAAAACTCTACATAAATCATCTATCCCGAGCCTATCAGCATAAATCTTGTTAATATCATATTAAGATCTCGCTTAAATTAAATAGATTTAATTATAATTAATTTTTTTAATTATAATTAATAATAAATTAATTATAATTAATTATAAATTAATTATAATTATTTATTTCTAATTATACTTAATTTTTATTAATCATAATTAATTAAATTTAATTAATTTAAATTATACTAAATTATTAATTAGTCATATATTAATTATAATCAATTAAATTATAATTAATTATTATTAATCAAAATTAATTATTATTAATCATTATTAATTATACTTAATTTTTTAAGTTATAATTAATTAAAAGAAAAGAAAGATAAGTGCTTCCTTTTACCTCGATATGCATGCCAACTCCAGCGATGTCCCTTCGTGCAAGTATAAAGTTCTAAACCCGAAAACCCTGCCCTCGACGCTTGCAATACTGTGAACAACCACCCATCCTCGCTTTTCTTAGCACGGTGAGAGGAAGTTTGTTGTGGAGCTTCCCCCTAAAATCCTATTTTTGGCATTCGTAGCGCTCAAAGGGACCCCCTATGCATGCTTTTCTTAGAGTGGTATGAGGGAACTCAATGTAATGCCTACGATGAGATAGGCGAGCCTTGTGCTTGCTTTTATTAGCATGATGAGAAAAAAATATAGGTACCCATTTGTGCCTTGTCGTCGGGCAAACAATTATATTTTCAGACAAGTATTTTTGAAGACCCATGCACACCTTTCTTGGCATGATGGGAATGAAGACTACTGTTGTGGTGTCACCCGACAGTGACCTTGCACATCTTTCTTGACGTGATGAGCAAGCTAAGAATTATTTAGTTTCCTCTAAATAGGGGATACACTAGGAGGATGCCAAAATTTCGTCTGAAAATGCACGAGACTTGGACAATTGCAATGGACAAGAACTCGAACCTAAATGAATAATGAAATGAACTTAAATTGGACTCGAACTGCACTTGAACTTGAAAAAATGGCAAGCTGAAATGAACTATAATGAATTTAATGTGGACTTAGATGAATACAAAAGATTTTGGCTTGGATCCACAAATTCATGTAAAGAAGTTGGATAGCACTAATTAAAAAAAACTCTTAATGAATATGGCCGCTTTCAAAGGCGACAAAGAGCTTGTAATAAACAAGTACCCAAACATGAACTTGACAGTCGATATGCCAAACTCGTGCAAGAATAATTCAGTCATGATTGATAATGAAATTCATATAATTGGTGATTTGAAATTATTGCAATGATTACAAGGAGCATATAACGAATACAAGAACCAATTGAAGGTTTATTTACAAGCAAGGGTTGAATGAAAAATGTAGTGATATGTCTATAATCAATCACACAAAATCTCTAATAAAACGTCAAAGAGTTATCATGCCGACTGAGATGCAAACATCAATGCAGAAACTTACAATATAAGCCACAAGATATCTTCAAGGGAAATGAAGGACTTGTGATGATTCGACATAACTCCGGCGAGTAATGATGAACAACATGCAAAGGGTATATCATTTTTACATGCAAGATGAGAAGATTGCGATGGAGATAACCTATTTGCTATCAATATAAATACGATCATTCACGATGATATCTACAAGAAAGAACCAATAGTCAACAGGCAAATATGTATGAGTCATCATATGGGATTTGTCATATATATGAGACCTCAACTATAAGTAGAAGGAGAGATTTGTCGTGCAGATGCCATAGTTCGCCAAATGTAAGGGCAATAGACTTTTGATGAAAATGACAATACCACCATACAACAATAAGTGACAATCATCTATGAGCTATGAAAAATTCTTTATCATGTTTGACAAATTATCCACAAATGACATTGAAGGACATATAAGCTAATGTAGTAACTTTCCAACCACCATGCAATGTGTGAATACCAAGCACTCTCTTCTGCATCTTTAGAACTCATTTGCCTACACCGCCTTCTACAAGATCTCAACATGCCCATCACATCTCCCACACCGTTGTTTTGCGACAACACGTCTACCATCTCCATTGCAAAAAATCTTATCCTTCAAACTCGCACATTAAAATAGATCTCGATTTCACACAATATCACATTACCTTCAAAGCTTTAACCATTCACCACATCTCAACCACTGATTAGCTCACAAACATACTCATGAAAAAAGTTTACCCATTTCTCGCTTTGATCACCTGAGGGACAAATTGGAGATTCAAACCTTAGAATCCACATTTTGAAGGGGACTAACAATAGAAACTGTACATGTGATGTGCTATCCCATGTGCACACTACGTTCTTTATGAACCATCCAAAACTGAATAACAAACTATTAAAATCCTCACCACACATCAAGTTGCTATTCATTATTCACTACCTATACATACCAATGTAATCAACACATATACGGTTAATGAAAATTTAAAGAAATTCCAAAATCTACTACTGTATTCTTCTTTGTTTTGCAACCTGCACATTTACTCTAAACATATAGTTTGAACTTTAAACTTTCTTGCGGATCTGTTTTCATGGTTTATGATTTTGATGATAGCAAACACTCTTATTTCTCTACGACTGCCTTATCTACTGACATTTCAGGTCCACACAATCATAATGCAATTTAGAACCAGCTCAAGATTGGGTAGACTAGGTCTGAGTCAGTTTATACCCTTTTTTCTTTCTTGAGTCTATTGTATTTGGTGTGGCTCCTGATACTTTGTAACTTGGAAGATTTCTGACTGTTTTCTAGAGTTTATTATTTTTGGTAACATCGTTCGGGACGATTTTATATTGTCCTGGACGATTAGTTCAAAAGTAAAAACCCTAATTAGGACATCCTCATTAAAGCAGCCGTCATTATGCAAACACATCGTCCTGAACGATTTTGTATTGGCCAGGACGATAGGCTCAAAACAGAAAGAATATGTCGCCAGATTTATTTAGAAATAACCTATTTTTGGACATCATCCAGGTGGATCGTCCAGGACGATCCAGGTCAATTTTTTCAAAATTTCTCTAGAATTTAAGGAAAGTAATTATGACTTGATTTCACGATCAAATCGGCCTGGATGATTAGCAGATCGTCCTGGCCGATATGCTGGACGATTGGACATCAGACTTTTTCAGGGCAATGTCGAGGACGATATTTCATAATTATTACTGATCGTCCAGGAAGATATATTATCGTCCTGGACGATATGAATAAACTTCTTCTAATCACCTCAAATCATCCCGGCTGATTGGACTTTAATTGCACTGATCGTATAGGACGATATTAGTATCGTCCTGAACGATAATGTCGGCAACTTGCATTAATGAGCTCGTTTTGAGATCTTCTATTTAAGCTTGACATGACACTTTGTAAAGTGTCTTTGGCAGCCATTGTAGCTTCATTCTTGTAGGGGAAACTTGAAGAGAAAGCTTAAAAAGGAGTGAGGAACGGGTGAAGTCTGAGAGAGGGAGAAGATCCTGTGAGGGGGGACTCAAGGGAGTGTGGAGGGGGATTCCACACGGTTGCTCCGGTAGGCTTGCACCTTAATACCGTTGGATTCAAGGCTTGTCTCGAGGGAAGTTCACCAAAGAAAAAGATCTCTTTGGTGTCAAAGGACCCGACGACTCCGCCGCACCGGGGAAGGTGGAAGTGATTTTGTAAGGGCTTCTCCGCCTAGCTGTGGGGGCTAAATGAGAGATACTTATTTAGTGCAATACTTGGAGGGTGCCTCCAAGGAGTGGACGTAGGTCAAGGTCTGGCCGAACCACTATAAATCCGGTGTGTTCTTTTCTTATTATTGCTTCCGCATTTAATTTCTACATCGTTGGTTTTGATTGTGGTAAATCTTGGTTTTGAATTTAAGATTGGGTTTGTTTTAAATACTGATTCACCTCTCTATCTCTTTATTAGCCTTGGGCCAGTTCATAAGGGGACTAACATTCCTAACAAACTTTCTAGTGCTATCAGAGCACTTTCAAACTTCACAAATCTCTGAAATATAGTTTTTTTTTTTACTTTTTCATGAATAAAAATGAAAGCTCTGTTTTCTATAATTGATATTTGTTTAATCTCACAGGTTTGGTACAATAAAATAAAATTACATTCAAATTTATATATAACACTTCTGATAATATCAAAAACTTAATTTGAAGCATTGGTATTACTGTGTGTCAGAATATTTGTGGTGATAGAGAGATTAAGAAATTGTTGTTTTAATATTTATATGAAGATCCATCAACACACATAGACATGAAAGGAGTGCAAGAATTATAAGAGAAATAAGAGTTTTTATATGGAAAGCTTGAAAGAGAATAATCATGAGATATGATCCTCCTGATTCCACTTGTGTTTGTTTTAAGATATAAATAAATCCTATTTTATTGAGAAAAATGTTGATATAATATTATAAATTTAAGAAAAATTAACATAAAATGTTGAAGCAAGAAAAAAACGGAAAACAATTTTCCCCCATTCAATGGAATGTGAAAACTATTTTAAACATTCTATTGAACGATGAAAACTTTTTTCCGCATTATATTGAATGTGGACCACATTCTGAGAAATCAAAAAATAATCTCACGTATTTCTTAATGCGGAATTTTATTTTATGTATTTTCTCCTTTTTATATTATCTCTTAAACCTGTTTTATTAAATTAAAAGCCCATTGCATGCTTTTTTTAAATTCTCTTGAAAGATTTAGAAATCATTTAATTATCTGATTAATCTAATAAAATATTTAATTATGTTTCAAGTGCTTCATTTGAATTTATTCGAACTTAAGATTGACCACTTTTAGTAGAATTGAGTTCATCTTATCATACACTCAATTCAATTTTAAGTTTGCTAAAATCGGAGTTTGGATGGTCATGAATTTAATTTTGAAGTTTATAATTCAAATATGTATTAAGATTCAAGCCTAATATATGGAATTTTTTATGACATATTAGATATAAAAAATTTAAAAGCTCAAAGTAGTCCCTCAACTATTCATATATAACCGATTTACAGTTTCCAACGATCATTAAACTATGCAAAATTGATCACAATTTAACCTTTGAGGAATCATTTGAGATCAATTAATGTTATATAATCGGGCGGTTAAATGTAAGAAATATGATACTCTTAGATAACATTGAGCATATAAAAATAGTCTGGGAAACTATTTTGAACTCTTTCCCTATTCCTATAGTATAGAGTATTATTCCCATGATTTTCTTGGAATTAACCTGACCATATTGGAGACAATTTTAATCAATGATGTCACTGTCTCCTAATATAATACACAATTAGCATGATTATTATAATTCCAAAATATAAACCGAAGACTACATCTCATTAACCACAAACGTGGAACACACATCATATTGACGTCTTATTCAAACGCCAGTTATAAGATAGGCCATAAGACACTATTTTATGCATATTTTTTTCTCATATTGACAAATCTGTCTATTAATTGCTTTATTTAATTGTGCTTATATGATTTAATTCTTCCCGCGTCGCCGTCAACCCATCCTACCGTTTACTTTCGATTGATCAAGAAGAGAAGAAAAGCAAGACATTTCTTTCTCATCTCCATTTAAACTAATTTAGAACTAGAAAAAAAAAATGATTATGGATAACAGAAGGTGAAGAAGACAGAGAAACTGAAGACAGGAGAGATAAGAGGTAAGAATTTATTTATTTATTATGCAAAGGAGAAACAAAAGGAAATCTATGTTGATTGATGGAGATGGGAATGATTCCCACGTCTATGTTGATAGGAAGGTCGGCCTTCCTCTCTACCACAGAAGCAATTCTGAAGATTCCCTTATCTCTTTCTCTTCGTCTGTTTCTTCTAAATCGTTTTTGCTTTAGGTTCTCTTCTTGCTCTGCAGAAGGTAAGCTGCAGGCTTCAAAGCCACCTCTCTCTCTTTCTTAGGACTCTTTTATTTTTTTAAATAATCATGCAATGATGATTCGGTGCATTTATAATTTCAGATATGACTGTTTTTTGTGTTTGATAATTTGCTACAGTATTGATTTACATTTCAGAGGTGATTTCTGTAGAAAATTTTATTGATGTTAGGAAGATGCAGCTCATTATGTTTTCAAAGATTGCTGTCCTTTGCATTATAGAAATACTCTTTTGTAAAATAATAGAAAACATCTATTATTTGGTTTCTGTAACTCTGAGAAATATAAATTTGTCATCAGAAACTGAAAATAAAAAGAAAATTCAAGCATATCATAAGTAATTTACAGATTGTATTTCACGGTATACTTATTCCCTTTGAAGGACTAAGGAACTTTATGCTGCTTAAATAAAATTTATGATCATGGATTGATCAAAATTTTCATCATCCCATTTGCTGTGCTTTTTAAGAGTTATTTTACAAGGTTTATAAATAGTCAAATTACCCTTTTTTCCTATCAGAGTATTGTATAAAGGAACTGAGCAAGAATTCTTAGACAGGATCGGAAATTAGAAGTAATTTTAAAGATCAAGGACTATAATTAAAAATTTTAAGCTGGCTAATTGTATTAAATTCTCTACTAATCAAAAGTTGCTTTTCAGATGAATAGTTAATCAATTTATGCAGAATCAATCAAGGTTGAAGGCAGCTAATTAACTGCAAACCATTTTTTAACACTGTGATTAAGAAGAAATACCTTCATGTTCCTGTATGACCATTGTTTCTGAGAAGATCAACTTCACTGTTATGCAACAGAGCTTTACTTCAATGTATTTTACTTAGATATATAATCAAGCTTGCAGTTTTTTTTTTTTTTTTCAGCTTAAAACTTATCAAGACAAGCATTTGTGGATTGCATAGATGTTTATATAATCCTTTTTTGAAACTCATGAGCTGATATAGTACAAACAGAAACTTTTTTATTTTGCATACTATATATATTTTGCTTGTCAGAGAGCCAATTTTTAAGCTCTGTATAATTTATATATACACTATGTTGCACCGATACGGATACGGCGACACGGATACGATACGATACGGATACGGGACACGTCAATTCTTAAAAATACAGGATATGGGTACGGCGCGGACACGGCGTTATAATTTATAAATCATACATAAAAATTAAGAAAGCAATCAAAAGTCAAAACATAATATTTGAAATTATAAAAAAAAATGGCAACAACATCATTTGTAGCATTATAACTTATAATATCAAAATATAAGTATTAAATGTCTAGTACAACAACAAAAGCATAAACATAAATTATCTAGCACATGAAGTTTCAACTATTCAATAGAATGGAATGATATAATTATCTTCTTCATTGGTTTGTCTTTGAACTTCCATATCATCTTCAATAAATATCATAGCTTCTAATTCAGGCTCATCAAGTGAAAGATTAATAATTTTTAATATTTTCATATGATCAAGAGACTCAAATCCATCTCGAAAATGAGAAAATCTTGCTCGCAACCGCGGAAGTAAATACGACACGTCTTTTTTTCAGATTTCTTTTTGTACGCGTGTCCTTTTGAAATTAAATAGTATTTTAATTGGATACGGCTTTGGCGTATCCGACACGTATCGGTGGAGTATCGGGGGCGTATCCGTGTATCGGTGTATCGGATACAGCACGCCTTCATAAATAGGTGTATCGGTGCAACATAGTATATACATAGATTAACAGCACCTGGATTAATTAAAATGTTTCAGAAAGCAATTAGTCTGATTTAGGCACCAATTACTGATATATTGTTAGCTATTATTTGCATAGCCATGGGTATACATTAGTTATCCATATAGGAAATTTTAAATTGAAGTCATCCATTGTTCTTGTCTCTAAAAAATATAAGTTTTTGTAACAGCTAACCTCATTTTTCCTCCTTTTGGTTCAGGCGGTTTGCTTCCATTAGTTAGAACTCTTTATTCAGAAAGAATAAAAACATTTAATTTAAATGAGCAATCTTAAGCTGGGAGTAGAAGTTGTCAGTGCTCATGACCTCAACCCAAAGGATGGCCATGGCTCCTGTAATCCCTGCGTTGAGCTCCATTTTGATGGCAGAAGTTTCGAACCACTGTCAAAGAGAACGACCTCAATCCTTATTGGAATGAGCTGTTCTACTTCAGCATCTCTGATCCCTCTTCCCTCCATAATTTAGCTCTCCAGGCATTTGTCTACCATGTAAACAAAAGCGCTCGATCCAAGACTGCTATAGGTAAGGTCCAGATTTCTGGCACCTCATTTGTTCCCCAATCAGATGCGGCTGTCCTCTACTATCCCTTGGAGAAGAACAACGTGTTTTCTAGTGCAAAAGGAGAGCTTGGGCTCAAAACATTTTTAATTGATGATCCCTCTTTGAGGTCTTCCACTCCTCTCCCTGATACTGAATTCTTTCAAGATTATCAGTCTGAAGATGGAATTCCATTTCCAAATTCAACTTCTAGATATAGAGAAAGCCGAACAGATTCAACAAATACATTCCATCACCTCCCAAGAGAGCAAAGCCAGCATAACTCTTCAGTTTTCACAGTTGATGAGATGAAGTCAGCTCCTCAAACACAAGCAAGATTTTTCTCTCCTTCTTCTTCACAACAGCCATTTGAGTTCCAGCTCAAAGAGACAAGACCAATACTTGGAGGAGGACAGGTTGTAGGAGGTAGAGTGATCCCCGGAGAGAAGCCAACCAGCACATATGATCTTGTTGAGAAAGTTGAGTATCTCTTTGTTCGGGTTGTAAAAGCTCGAGATTTACCATCCAAGGACATCACAGGAAGCCTTGATCCCTATGTAGAGCTGAGACTTGGAAACAACCGAGCGAGAACCAGACACTTCGTGAAGAATCAAAACCCAGAGTGGGATGAAGTTTTCGCCTTTCCCATCGAGCGGCTTCAATCCTCAGTCCTTGAAGTTTTGGTTAAAGACAAGGATGTTATCAAAGATGATTTTGTTGGAATGGTGACCTTTAATCTTACGGATCTCCCTCGACGAGCACCTCCTGATAGTCCATTGGCTCCAGAGTGGCACTGGATGGCTGATGAGAAGGGAGGAAAGGCGAAAGGAGAGCTTATGTTAGCAGCATGGATTGGAACTCAAGCTGATGAGTGCTTTTCCATTGCTTCACATACAGATTCAACGGCAGGACCAACTGGTTCTTTACTCAATTCACAGATTAGATCAAAGGTTTATCATTCACCAAGGCTTTGGTATGTCAGAGTTAATGTCATTGAAGCACAGGACATCATAATAGCTGACAAAACAAGGTTTCCAGAAGTGTTCGTGAGGTGTCAGATTGGAACTCAGGTTTTCAAAACCAAGCCAATCCAGGCAGGGACTATGAACCCTTTATGGAATGAGGAATTCATGTTTGTTGCTGCAGAGCCATTTGAAGAAACCTTGCTTCTGACAGTATTTGATCGTGTTGCTTCAAACAAAGAAGAAATCATTGGTCGAGTTCAAATTCCACTTGCCACTGTAGAGAAGCGTTGGGATAATAGAGAAATTGACACAAAATGGTACATTCTGGATAAGCATGGTGTAACTGAAGAAGACAAGGAAAAGAAAAAAGACAAGTTTTCCAGCAGACTTCATTTAAGAATCTGCCTTGATGGTGGCTACCATGTGCTTGATGAATCAACTCATTACAGCAGTGATCTAAGACCAACAGCTAAGCAGCTATGGAGGCCATCAATTGGGTTACTTGAGCTCGGAATCCTAAATGCTGATGGTCTCCAACCCATGAAGACAAGAGAACGGAAAGGCAGCTGTGACACTTACTGTGTGGCTAAGTATGGCCAGAAATGGGTTCGAACTCGCACTGTGTTAAACAACTTAAGCCCAAGATACAACGAGCAATACACATGGGAGGTTTATGACAATGCCACTGTTCTCACAGTGGCTGTGTTTGATAATTCCCAGCTTGAAAAGGGCGGTGATGAAAACAAAGATGCCAGAATTGGCAAAGTCAGGATTAGACTCTCAACTCTTGAGACAGGGAGAGTTTATACTCATTCATATCCTCTCCTTGTTCTTCATAACTCTGGCTTGAAGAAAATGGGTGAGCTTCATCTAGCAATCAGGTTCTCATCAACATCACTTCTCAACACAATGTTAATATACACCAAGCCACTACTGCCAAAATTACATTACCTTCAGCCAATATCCATGATGCAGCTCGAAATTCTTCGCAACCATGCAGTCCAGATTGTGGCTTTAAGGCTAAGTAGAATGGAACCACCATTGAGAAAGGAAGTTGTAGAGTACATGTCAGATGTGGAATCACATCTATGGAGCATGAGGAGAAGCAAAGCCAACTTCTCTCGGCTCATGTCGGTTTTCTCTGGAATAATTGCAGTTGGAAGATGGTTCAGTGATGTTTGTTACTGGAAAAATCCTTTAACAACTGTGCTGGTTCATATCCTGTTTGTAATGCTTGTTTGCTTCCCTGAGCTTATAGTGCCAACGATTTTCCTTTATTCCTTTCTGATTGGAATGTGGAATTATAGACTCCGGCCACGCCATCCTCCGCATATGGACACAAAGATTTCACGGGCTGATTCAGTGCATCCTGATGAGCTTGATGAGGAATTTGATTCATTTCCTACTACCAGAAGTCCGGATTTGGTAAGGATGAGATATGACAGGCTGAGGAGTGTGGCGGGGAGAATACAGACAGTTGTGGGGGATATTGCGACTCAAGGGGAAAGATTGCAGATGTTGTTGAACTGGAGAGATCCAAGAGCAACGGCTATATTTTTGGTGTTTTGTGTTTGTACAGCAATGGTTCTTTATGTTACTCCATTCTCAGTGTTGGTTGTGGTTTCTGGTTTTTATATGATGAGACATCCGAGGTTCAGGCATAAAATGCCATCTGCAACCATAAACTTCTTCAGGAGATTGCCTGCAAGAACAGATTCTATGTTGTGAGATGGAATTTTGATTGAAGAAGCTTCTATTATCAGTTTAGCTGTTTTTTTCTTAAACTATTTTAAATTGATGGTTTTCTATGTTGTTTCCATCAGATGATCTGGAACAACTATGGTGGCATATAACTGTATAATTTCATTGTAAGAACAAGTTAAGTTCCGATGAAAGAATTTTTTATGCAAATTTAGTATATGCAGATCAATCTTATTTTGGCGAGTTTTATTTGGGAGGTTTTTGGAGATTTCCGAGTAAATTTTGATTGCCTTAGATAATTGCAATACTGACAATTCTAGAATTACTGGCGACAAATGGTTCTTGAGTTTAGTTAGTTGGTTCATACTTCAGACTGAAACCACATTAAATACTTCGGCAGTTTTACCATTTTTATCATGTAGTCCAACATTTAAATGCATACTTCAGACTGAAACTACATTAAATATAAAATGACATGTAGCACTAAGTACAAATAAATTTAAAAAGTGGAGAATTCATAGAGCAAATTCTGAATGATTAGGATAAAAATTATGACAATGATGATGATTGGGAGCCATCGATTAGCTCACCTATGATGATTGCATCATGTTTATACACATGTCTAGTAAATATCTAAGGTTGACTCAATTTAATTGGGCATGCATTTGTTGACCCATATTCTAAAGGCGTGCGAAAGAAAGATGAAATCAGCAATTTAAGCGATGTGCATCGGCACGGTGCATCACTTGAATGATCAAATGACCTTTGATTGCAAAACGGACTTAGCCGTTGCAATCAGAGCATCGAATTTGCCTCGTAATCAAATCGTGCTAAAATGGTCAAAGTTGACAACCAACACCCAAAATTGATACGCAATATTGCCCCAACGATGCCCAATTGTGAAGCGGATTTCGTCGTTGCATTCGAAATGTCAACATTATTCAAAATCATTTATAATATTGCCCACTGAAATTCGGTTGGAGAAATCGGTGCAAATCGCGAGGCAACAACGCATAACCCGAGGCGTGGAAATTTTGCCTCATTCTCGTCACCTCCATGATATTATTATTATTATTATTAGTCAATAATAATAATAAAATATATAATAAAAAAAAAATTAATCAAATCTTAAATTACCTCATATCCTGTCAAAGAATCCCATAGATCGGGCTGAAATTTCTAGAAATCCGATCCAAATCTCTGCCGGAGCAAATCAGGTAGCTTCCCGTGAATCCTGCGTCTCAATCTCATGCAAGCCCAACTTCGTCGTTAAGAGGGAATCAAATGAGAACTTCATTCATTTTTGTTTTTTTCACTCCACGAACTCTTCAAATCCCTCGTCTCTTTCTGCGTCGCGTAGAGAGACCCAACCGATCTGCACAGCAAAACTCCTCACACGAACAACCATCCCCATACAGCCGCAGCTCCCTTGCTCTGATTTCCCCTCTCTTGTTCAAAGAGATCCATGCGTCGAACCACAAGAAAATTCTGAAACTCCACTTGCAGCAAACCTCCTCACAGTCATCCAATTATCTTGCCGCAACCTTCTCTCGAAATCCACAAACACCTCATGTAAATCTTGATCCTCTCAATACCGCATATAGCCCCGAATCTTGCCTTTTCCTGTGCCAAATACCACAGCTCTCAAACCTCTGCATCGATTTCCCCCCTCAGTCTCAAATCTCTCTACTTCCCTGCCGATTCCAGCCAAACTCCATGACATCACTCGTTATCATCTTGCCGCTAACAACCCCGATCCCTTCTCTTGAGCTACAAAATGCCTCCGATCAATCCCTTAGTTTTTTTTTCTAAACAATGTTTGCTAAAGCCTCAAATCCCAACCAACACACATTCCTCCAATCCCACCTTCCTACCGAGCTACGTGATTCGATTCACCGTCTAACCTACAGATACACTTACCTGACCCCCTCAATAAACCTAGCCACCTACTACTTTGTGTTCCAGAAGAAATTATTATGTGCTGACATCGAACACAGCTTATCGTTTAAAAGTCAATCAGGTGCAGCCACATCATCCGGTACAGAGCAATACCGAGCTTAGTACCGAGATCGGTACCGAGCAATACTGAGATGAGTAGGGGTGATGTGAGCATTTTCATTAGGCTCTGCACGGCATTCAGTTTCCGTACATAATAACTCATCATGTTTTTGTTCCAGCAACTTGCAACTCCCCCTCATAACTACAGTTGAGCTAATCCCTCTCTCTCTCTCTCTCTCTCTCTCTCTCTCTCTCTCTCTCTCTATTATTATTATTATTATTATTATTATTTAGTAAAGAAAGTGAGAAAAAATAATAAAAGAAGGAAAAAAAAAAGAGAAGATTTTTTTTGTGACTTTCATCGATGGTGTCCCGCCAATGTCCTCGACACCATCGTCGCCAGTCTTCTTGTTAAGGTATAAATGTCCTTAAAACTCAAAAGCTCCAAATATAGCTTTCGACGCTCGTAGTGCACCACCCATATATGCTCTTTGAAGTGTGGTGGGAGGGAATCCAGTGCGGCGCATGTGGCAAGGCAGGTAGGCCCATTACACACTTTTTGTAGCGTGGCGGGGACAAACCTAAGAATTTGTGTATATACCATCATGCTAGCGAGGGAAAATTACATTTCCAAACATGTAACTTGATGACCCATACACACTCTTTGTAACGCAGTGGAATTGATGAACCACAACCGTGGTGTTTCCCAAACACCTACCATACATGCTCTGCGTAGCGTGGTGGAAAGGCCTAACTCCACAAATTTCTTCTAAACGGAGGAGACATCGGGAGGCTATCAAATTTTTTAATGAATAGAGAATCTGAACTTAAGCAAATCGACGGTGTAGGGGATAGAACTTATAAATACAAGGAACAGAACTTCACTGAAAATAGGGAATCAAGCTTAATATTTAACATAAAAAAGTGGAAACCATAAAATGATAAAAATCAAATGCAAGCATACAGACAAGAGACTCATGATGAACAAAACCCTTTGTGCACATTAATGATGAATAAGGGATTTGATTAAATTGCATAATTCAACTAATCGCAAATCAACATTCACAAACATCACAAGCAAATGTGCATGATGTAGCAAATGATGAATGTAAACATCCATTAATGGTTTAGCCTTAGATGAGAATCAAGGACCCTTTATGCACACAGTAGTTCACGTGAAAGTACTAACAAGCGACAAGCAATGAGTGTAGTAACGCCTTATAATCGACATAAAAATTAAAAGTGAATATATTTAGCCTTGCAAGCAATAAAATTAGAGGGAATATATAATTTGATTTGCAATCAGATGTACAAAGTCCCTAAATAATACTATAAGCGACATATGAATGACGACATTTAATTTATAATGTTCACATAAGTCATGTAGGAAAATACAATGATCCCTACAAGAAGCAATAATAGATATATTGCAAGGATTGTCGATCTTCTGTAAATGTAGATATTCACAAAACATATCATCTACAAGTGAGGGAAACATAGCTGCAGTACATACAAACACGCCCGAAACTACTGTAGTAAGAGGTAGTGAATGTCATAGAACCCTTACAGTCAATAATCTCTCATTAACAGACATGCAAAAATATGCTTGTAAAAAAAACATAGAGATACAAAAAAAATGAATGTACGACATTCTTATAATCGACGTCAACCAACTTGCAAAAATGTTTACTGTACCTCTGTAAGTGATCAAGATCGACGTACGATAAATGAGAAAGACTCCTTTCAAATACAGATGAAAGGGTGAGTGCAATGAACACAATTCACTGGAATTCAACATTAAATGAGCATACTAGCCCTCTTGTAAGAAATAATGATAGGTACGTTGTAGGTGGGATGGGTCATGTGAATTTAAATATAGACCTAAAATGTTAATATGGGCTCCAAAAATTCAACCCCGACCTCCCCTGCTTGCTTTCTTTAGGGGAAATTTTAACGATATTAAGTTATGGGGTAAATTTTGGGAAGGTATATGGGTTTGGAGATAAGACACTACCCAGAGAGTTAACCCTCATTTTGTGAGGACTTTATGATCTGAGTTCTGGTTTCCTATAGGTGCAAGACCCTATAGTTAATTACTCATAATAATAGGAGATAACTTTCAATTAAGGCTAGTTGTTAATCAGATACGTACAAGTATGTGTTATCTAGCATATAGTAGTAACATGGGTTAAGGTATTTAAAAATGTGAAAAGTTTGATATATAAAACTGGAAATTTCACCATATTGTACATAAAGCGGATGGTTGGGGAATAGATGATGGATCCGATCAAGATCCCATGGTTCTGTCATCCCGAGTCATCGTGGTCTCTACTCTATTTAGTCAAAGATGGTAGTCAACCCAACTTGATAGAAGGATCCTTGTCGACAGCCATGGGTTACTTCGTCCAAGAGGACCTTATAGACCTGTGGTGGGTATTTTGCTAAGGGTGAATCCACCTTAGCTAATAGAGGGCTTTGTGCCCTATCGATTATATTCTATTGATTCATATATCAAGGATTTTATGCCACTAAGGAACGTATTAGCTCTGGCCAGAAGTGATATCTCGTGGTGCCATTTGGCGGCAAAACCACTCAATTTAGATGGCCCCATGTCATAACCGTTTATCATGTAATGTCATTTGGAAGCTAAACACCGGTCAGAGGACACATATTACGTCCTTATTGGTAGGAGATTGTTTGAGAATAGATCCTAGTGATATTTTTGACTAGGCATTAGCTCCATATGAGCCGAAGTAAATTTTAATTTATCCACTCTGATAAACTGTTATGGAGGGTGGATGGATTTTACTTTAAGTGTTTGATAGTATTAAATTTCAATTTTAAATATTTGAATTTGGAATTTTTTGGATATTTGGGATGACATTTTAAATTATTTGGAATAGACCCTCTAGTTGAGATTTGCATTCAACACGACCATCATCAGGGTGTTTGGGGGTTATTTTTATTTGTGGATTGATCCTTATCGACTTTGTCAAGCTATCCATAGCGATTCAGGTTCGTTGCTAACTTCACAATTTTGTTAATGATTTTTCTTTGTTGGAGGCCTTGAAGGCCTTATATGAATATCTTAAATAGATATTTTGGTCGACACTCTGACCGTATATCTGTTTGATATTCGAGCTGTGTCGACTCCTATCTATCCATATAGAAGATCGGGCTCAAACTATATTCATTTATGGACCCGCATAACATCCGTAGACGTCACGTGTGTACCAATAACATGCTCGCCAGGGCCCTTACGGGTGTTTGGGGGTAACCTTTTCATCTCCTACTTACCTGCTTAGGAGGATCAAGGTCAAATTTATTGATCCATGCAGCATATTTAAATATCACATGTGTTCCCATAACACGCTCATCGGGGCACATGCTAGTTTTAATTATATTTACCCCTTTTGTATATCTATGTGTATATAAATTACGGTGCAAGTATGTGGGCATTTTGAGATCTAAGTTATATGGGCGACCACCATTTGAATATAGTGTTCTATTTGGAAGCTCGTGCATGCCTTCTGTCTGCTTATATACGGGTTGAAGATCTAGTGGCATGTTATAGCAGCTTGTGGATTGAGTTGTTTGCTGTTTTGTACAGGTAGACTGTTGTGCACTACTTATCTCTTTATGTAGGTATATTATAGTGCACTAACGAATCTCCTACTTTTGCTTATAATATTGTTATCTGCTAATGTTCCTTTATACTTGCTTGTAAATGGTGTACTTATATGTACGATAAATTTTCTACAAAAACCCGCAGGGACTTGAACTTATTATAGTCCTTTGGAATT
The DNA here is from genome assembly GCA_016618105.1 of Dendrobium huoshanense. Lineage (NCBI taxonomy): Eukaryota > Viridiplantae > Streptophyta > Magnoliopsida > Asparagales > Orchidaceae > Dendrobium > Dendrobium huoshanense. The sequence goes on from CM028356.1 coordinate 43,925,458, forward strand.
TTACTCGTGGAAGATTTCTATCATGTATGAAAAATCTCTTACAAGGGCTCATAGGTGTGTTTGCATCTGTTATATTCCTTATGCATTTTTCTACAATCTTTAGTCCTTGTAGTACATCTGATATTGCTGCATGTAGGCAGTTAAATGTATTCATTCACGAACTGAAATTGACTACAAGATACTGCATTTACTAAAGTCTTTTTGCATCTACCCACATATGGTATATGGTGTTCACATTTGTATTCAAAGATAACTTGTATGTATTGCAGATGTTTTATCCTTGCTTGTAGAAGGCTAATATATTTGACTGATTTTGAGTGGTTATCGACTGTGGGGATAATTTAGCATCCACTGCACATGTCTTCCAGTGCAGCTTGTGGGGACTATCGTCAGCATCCCCAAGATAACTGTCATTGGTTTGTACGGGGATTTGTTGCATTTATAGTTGATTTGTCATCATAACTCTCTTTTTCTATGTTGATTTTGAGAGTATCCTTACAGACACTATGTTCTGATCATCATGGCTTGGATGGAAGTCATAGTATTTATTGCGTTAGGTTCATACATGTTTGTAGATAACATTAGCATTATCATCAATTAGAGATTTGTACTTTATGGATGAGTAAGTTTCAACATCACAGATCAATCATCATGACTCAAAAATCCCTATGTAATGAAACCAGAACTTTCACCATTTTCGTGTTGCTTACTAGTTGAATTCCACTTGCAAACTCCTTGCCTTTGTTTATTGTTCATCAAGTTCAAATCAAGTTTATGCTCCAAACTTCTTCTCCAATTTGTAAATTTAAGCTATTGTCATTTTATTCAAACTTTGCATTCTAATTGAAATGGTAATTCCGCTATTATCATTCAAGACAATTTTTTTGTATTCTTTTAAGCTCATTTGTATTTGTTTAAGTTTAAATTTAGTCTCTTTAGTGTCAAGCTTAAATTCCTTGGGTTTAAATTCTTTTGCATGAAGTCTTCTATGGTCCAACCCAAGCCTTTGCTTGAGTTCAAATGTCAAAATCCTTATTCATCTCGTTTGATGTTCACATACAAGTCCAAGTCCCCTGTAAGTGTCCATTCAAATTTGAATTTAATATTTATAAGTTCAATTAATGTTCAAATTGAATTAGAGTTTCTTTTATTTGTTCAAGTTAGAGTCCAAGTTCAAGTCCCTTGTAGTCATATTGAGCTCAACCTTTTGTCCTTAACTTGTTTAGTTAAGTTCAAAGCAGGTCCCTTATTCATTGGAAAATCTAGCAACCTCCCGGCATCTCCCTCATTTAGGGGAAAGAACAAGAGTCATAGCATGCCCGTCATATCAAGAAAAACATGCACGGTCGGTGTCATGGGCGGTCGTAATCTTCATCATCCACCACTCTAAGAAATGCGTGCATGTGTCTTTAAAATCACCTGTTTGAAGAAGTATTTTTTCACCTCATATGGGTACTTTTTTTTTGAAAGCTCTGAGAACAGCTTCTAATAAAGGAGAAGACAAATTATGTAAATCAAATTTGGAGGAAGAGTCAAATGCTGTTATCAATAACAGTATTGAAGAAGTTGCTGGAAATAATATGCTGGAGCAAGTCATTACTGAGGGCACAATTCAAATTCCTATTGCTAAAGGTGGGAAGAAAGAAGTGCATTCTGAAGAAGGTTGTAGCTGTGTTGAATTCATCAGCCAGAGAAAGACAGAAGAGGTGGCTGCTGCGGGAAGTGCTGAAGGAATTCCTTCTTTCAAAAACAAATTTGATGCTTTGGGAACTTTGGCTGAAGAAGGGGAGAAATTGGTAGAAAATATCACTCCAGTAATTCAATTTCAAGAGGAAATTACAACCCATAAGAGTTTGCCGGAAGCTACAGATCCTAATAAGGATGGAACCAGATTAATTGAAGATAGATCTTCAACTTTTAAAAACAAATGCATGAAACAGTTGAAAGGCCTAGGACCCATCAATTTGAAGACTAGAAAAAGAAAAACGAATAGTAATGTTAAGGAGGAGGGGAAATCTTCCCCACTAATCCATCAATGAATTCCATTTTGATTTGGAATTGTAGAGGAGCCAAAAAAAAGAAGGCTTCTCTCTACCTCAAGGAGGTGGTGAAAGATCAAAATGTTTTGTTTATCGAGTTGTTATAAACCAAAATGGTTTCTATTGAGCTTAAAGATGTGGAGTCTCTGATTGGCATTGACTGGGATTTCAGTTATATTCCTTCAGTCGGTTTATCTGGAGGTATTCTAGTGCTTTGGAGGATGAAGTTGGATAAATTCAGCAAAATTGACTCTTCTTCTCAATTCATAATTGGTGATTTAGATATTCTCAATAAAGGGAAATGGAGGATTGCCACTATCTATGTAAGCAGAGATGTTTACAATAGGAGATCTCTTTGGAATGGGTTGGAACCATATATCACAAATGATTAGCCTATGGTGATTGGAGGAGACTTTAATTGTCTTTTATCCAAAGAAGACAAGAAGGGAGGAAGGAGATTTTCATTTTCTTTGGGTCCTAAAGTGTCACAACCCGACCCGAGACGAGACGGATCCCGCCCGCGCCGGATCGCGACGAGAATAGCTAACCAGGATCTAGCTTTGGAATTTGGTTCGGAACTAAATCTTCCAAATGTTTTAATTCAACAGACAACAAACACAGAGCTACTAAAAACATCAAATGCAGTGGAACTAAACATCTATCTGATTTCATTTCCTCAAAATAATCATCTACAGAACAGTACATGGCTTTCAACAGAAAGAAAGACAGAAAAGAAAAGCCATGACTGTACAAAAATCAAAAGTACAAAAGTACCTATACTGATCAGACTCTGAAATATAGTCCTGGACTTCCTTCCCTTTCCCAGAACCTGAAAACCACCAGAAAGCAAGGGTGAGCTCAACAGCTCAATAAAGCAACAAACCTCCAATCAAAATCCTCAGAATCGCAAAACCAACACATCAGACAAATCCGTACAGAAATCAAAACAGATTCGGACAGATATCACATCAAACAGAACTGTACAGAAACGGAAGTCGTATCAAATCAGAAACAGAACAGATCAGACATATCAGATAACAGAATCAGAATCATACAGATCATATCAGAATATCACATATCAGATATTATGTAATTCATAGCTAAATTCCCTGACACTGACTGAATCTCATAGGATCCAGACCCCTTATGCCTCCCTTTTGTGCTCACGGCACCAGAATCAGATCAGATGTGCTTATAGCACCAGAATACATATATAGTGCTTATAGCACCTAAACAGATTTCCTCGGATCCGAAACAGAATAGATATCATATTTCATATTGAGCTCATTTCAGAATTCCCAGATACTAACTGAATCTCATAGGATCCAGGCCCCTTATAACTCCCTTTTTATAGCATATACAGATAGCATATCAATTCAGAGAAAATCCGGACAAATCAAAAATTACCCAAAAATCGGGCAGCACAACGGCAGTATACAAAATTTACACAATTTTCCTGAAAATCAAAATTCACCAAATTCGCACAGAATATAGATATCAACATTTCAGAACATTTATTCTACTGCACAGATAAATTCCAATTTCACAGAAAAATCCGGTCGACTAAAAACACAGTCGAATCAAAAACACCCATACAAAAATCTTCAAAATATAGTCAAAACGTGCACACCCGGCACGGCAACGATATACAGAAACTTACGCGGTAAAAACTGAACCGGTAAAAAGATACGGACAAAAATCACGAATAAAAATCAATTCCGGACAGATAATACCGCCAAACTCGACGGTTCTGAAAATTGAGAAAGGTGGAATGTGCCTTACCTCGTGCACAGCAATTTCCTCAACAGTCACTTCGAACGAAAACGGCTCCGCGTCTTCCCGAAATCAACTTTTCCAAAATCTTCTTTTTCTCTCTCCTCAGAACAGTAAATCAGATATTTATTTTTTTTATTCTCTCTCTTCAAATGAGCTGAAATCAGCTTTATAATACACAGATCGGCCCGGCCGATCGCGACATCGTCCCGGGACGATCCGACCAAATGGATCGGCCTGGTCTCCACTCAGGGCTGTTGTCTGGACGATATTTTCTACAGTGCCAATCGGCCTGGCCGATGTCTCCAATCGGCCTGGACGATGCCTGCAGAAAATCACCTGGAGCAAAACTGGGCAAATTCTGGAGCTGAACTTCCACTGATCGTCCCAGGACGATCCCAGATCGTCCTGGACGATTCTGGAGCAGATCGTGGTATTACAATCTCCCCAACTCAGAAAAATGTCGTCCTCGACATTATCCAATCCAAACTCAGTCAAAACAAGTACGGGTACGACCGTCTCATATCAGACTCCTTCTCCCAAGTCGCTTCCCGTGCAGTCCGGTGCTTCCACTAGACTTTAACCATCGGAATCTCTTTATTTCTTAACTTCCGGACGTCGTATGCCAAAATCAACTCTGGCTCTTCCTTGTACGCCAGATTCTCCTGTATCTCAATCTCATCGGCAGATATCTTCTCCCCAGATTCTGAAACCCACTTCCTCAGAGTGGATACATGAAACACATTATGCACGTCAGGCATAGAATCAGAAAGCAATAGGCGATAAGCAGATTTTCCAATTCTTTCCAAAACTTCAAAAGGTCCAACATATCTTGGACTAAGCTTGCTTACCTGACCAAATCTGCTCACACCCTTCATCGGACTGACTTTGACATACACAAAGTCACCAACCTGAAACTCAACAAATCTGTGCTTCTGATTGTAATACTTCTGTTGTCGATCTTGAGCAGCTTTCAATCTCTCTCTTATCAAACTGATCTTCTGAGCAGTTTCATCAGCAAAAGTGGCCCCCAAAGCCTGTCTATCTCCAACCTCCGTCAGAGTCAAAGGAGTACGGCACTTCCTGCCATACAGAGCCTCGTACGGTGCCATACCGATACTGGACTGAAAACTATTGTTATAGGCAAACTCAATCAGCGGAATATGATCTTCCCAACTTCCGCTAAAGTCCAGAACACAAAGTCTCAACAGGTCTTCCAATACCTGAATAGTCCTCTCAGACTGCCCGTCGGTCTGAGGATGAAAGGCTGTACTGAAATGCAGTTTCGTACCCAAGCCTTGCTGAATGCCCTTCCAAAGTCTGGAAGTAAAACGTCCATCTCAATCAGATACGATCACACGAGGCACACCGTGCAATCTGACTATCTCCTTCACATAAACATGTGTCAAGCGATCAACTGAATCCGTCTGTCTGATCGGAAGAAAATGGGCTGACTTCGTCAATCGATCTACAACTACCCAAATGGCATCATGTCCTTGTCGTGATCGAGGAAAACCCATCACAAAATCCATTGTTACCTCCTCCCACTTCCACTCAGGGATAGGCAACGACTGCAACAGTCTACCTGGTCGCTGATGCTCTGCCTTCACCAACTGACAGGCTTCGCATCTCGACACAAACTCTGCCACATCCTTCTTCATCCCAGGCCACCAGAACAAAAGCTTCATATCAGCGTACATCTTACCACTGCCTGGATGAACAGTGTAGCCTGAATGATGAGATTCGTACAGAATCTCCTGCCTCAAATCTCCAAACACAGGTACCCACAACCTGTTCTTACAGAAAATAGCATCAGAATCAGAAATTCGAAGTTCAGGAGTCTTACCAGATCCAATCTGTGCAATCAACTTCGAATAATCAGAATCTGACTTCTGGGCTTCTTGAATCCGCGCTTCCAAAGAAGACTGAATACTCATCTGAGCCAACTTCAAATCACTGGAGGAAATCACCTCCAACTGCAATCGCTCCAAATCACGTATCAGAAACTCATCACAAGTAAGCTGCAAACCTGACAATCCAGAAGATTTCCTGCTCAGAGCGTCCGCTACCACATTCGCCTTCCCAGGCTGATACTGAATAGTCAAATCATAGTCCTTGATCAACTCGAGCCACCTTCTTTGCCTCAAATTCAAATCCTTCTGAGTAAAAATATACTTCAGGCTCTTATGATCAGTAAAGATCTCACATCTGACGCCATACAGGTAATGACGCCAAATCTTCAAAGCAAAAACAACTGCAGCTAACTCCAGATCATGCGTCGGGTAATTCTTCTCATGTGGTTTTAACTGTCTCGAAGCATAAGCAATTACCTGACCATGCTGCATCAGGACACATCCCAGTCCTTTCAGTGAAGCATCACTGAACACCTGAAAACCCTCCGTACCTGACGGAAGTGCCAACACTGGAGCTGAAGTCAGACAATCCTTCAATCTCTGAAAACTAGCTTCACACTCCGGTGTCCAAACAAAAGGAACTGACTTCTGAGTCAGTCTCGTCAGAGGAGTCGAAATCTGTGAAAAGCCCTTCACAAATTTCCTGTAATATCCGGCCATGCCCAAGAAACTACGTACCTCAAATACCGTAGTCGGCCTTGGCCAATCAGCAACTGCCTGAATCTTCTGGGGATCTACAGAAATGCCTTCTCCGCTAATCACATGCCCCAGAAAAGAAATGCTCTTCAGCCAGAATTCACACTTGGAGAACTTGGCATACAGCTGATGCCTCCTCAAAGTCTCCAACACAATCCTCAAATGTCTGGCATGTTCATCCTCAGATGCAGAATATACCAGAATATCGTCAATGAAGACGATCACAAACTGATCCAAATACTCCCTAAACACTCGGTTCATCAAATCCATGAAAATCGCAGGCGCATTGGTTACCCCAAAAGGCATAACCAAAAACTCGTAGTGCCCGTACCGAGTACTGAAAGCTGTCTTCACCACATCAGCTTCCTTCACCTTTACCTGATAATATCCGGATCGCAAGTCAATCTTCGAAAATACTGAAGATCCGGAAAGCTGATCGAACAAGTCATCAATCCGAGGCAAAGGATACTTGTTCTTGATCGTAACCTTGTTCAAATCTCTGTAATCAATACACATACGGAGTGTACTGTCCTACTTCTTCACAAATAAAACAGGTGCTCCCCATGGTGAAACACTAGGACGCACAAAACCTCTGTCAACCAACTCCTGAAGCTGAACTTTCAACTCAGAAAGTTCTTTCGGTGCCATCCTGTACGGAGCTTTCGATATCGGAGCGGTACCCGGAAAAACATCGATAGAGAACTCCACATCTCTATCCGGAGGTAAACCAACCAACTCCTCAGGAAAAACATCAGCAAACTCCCGTACCACAGGGATCTCAGAAACAGAACCAACCTCTATGTTCAAATCCCACACCGAAGCCAAAAATACCGGACATCCTTTCTTCCACATTCTGCTCACCTCCAACGCAGAAACCAGACTGGAGAGAACACCTCGTAATCCCTGAAATACAACTCTCTCTCCAGCCATAAGCAAACTCACTTGCTTCTTCAAACAGTCTATCTGGGCTTCATACTGACTCAGTCAATCCATGCCCAGAATTACATCATACGATGAAATCGGCAACCGAATCAAACTTGATTTCCACTTCTTGCCAGAAATCTCAATCTCACACAAACAAAACTGTCGAGCAATCAAAGGATTCCCAGCCGGTAAAATCACAGACAAAGAAACCGGTAAAACCATCGAATCCAAATGTAAAATCTCAAAACAGTGCTCGGACAGAAAAGAATGACTCGCTCCAGAGTCAAACAAAACACGACAGGGCTGATCAGAAATGTAAATCGTACCTGTCACAACATCGGGAGCATCTCGAGCCTCCTGCTGACTCAAACTGTAAACTCGGGGCTGAACTGGAATAGGAGCTGAAGCAACAGAACTACTCTGCTCCCTCTGAACAGTAGGTGGTCTCCGTGGTCCAGAACTAGGTCCACCACCTCTACCAGCAAATCCCTCAGGGCGTGGAGGAACAGTCCTCGGTCTTCCTGCTGCTGAACCAACAGGTCTGACGAAGCTCTCAGATCGCTGATCAAATCCCATCTGTGGACACTCCGCAATCCGATGTCCTGACTGACCACATCGAAAGCACAGACCAGCCATCCTATAGCACTGGCCAAAGTGTCGTCGTCCACAAGTCTGGCACACAGGTGCCGTACTAACAGATCCAGAACTAGTCGTACTGGTAACAGTACCAGACGATCCTCCGCTCCTTCTGGAATCTCCGGATCCAGAACCAGCTACGAATCTCCTCTTCCCAGAGGAACCACTGCCAGAAACCTCTCCTCCAAATCTCTTCCTACTCGCAGTCCACCGTTGCTGAGTAGCCAACAGGTCATTCTCTATCAGACGAGCTCGCTCCACAAGCTCAGAGAAATCGGTGATCCGGAACGGTATCAGGGGCTGCCTCAAGGTATCTCGCAATCCCCTCAGAAATCTGTAACACCTCTCAGCAGAAGTGCTAACCAGCTGCGGAGCGTACCTGGCTAATGCAGTAAACTCAGCCTCGTACTGCATCACCGTCTTGCTCCCCTGAACAAGTCTTAGAAAATTCTCCTGCATCTGCTGTCGTGCAGAAGGAGGAACAAACCAATCTTTGAATACCTCAGTGAACTCTTCCCAAGTAATCAAAGAGTTCAGTCTGCCCTGAAATCTGGCTGCCTGCTGGCCGTCCCACCAGTGCTCAGCCTCTCCGTCCAACAGAAAAACTGCCAACGGTACCTTCCTGTCTGACGGACACTGCATCCCGTCAAAGGTCTTCTCCACTCTCCTCAGCCACTCCTCAGCAACTCTGGGCTCAACAGCGCCCTCAAACCTTGGAGGCTTCAACCTCAGAAATAACTGCAAATGTCTGTCCAAGTCATCAGAGCTGACAGTAGAAGCTCTACTCTGAGTCTCGCTCATCATCTGAGCAACCAGCGAAGCAAACTGAGAAAGCGTATCAGCACCGACCACTGGGGCTGTACTCCCCACTGGTGCTGCCTGATCGGCACTCTGCCCATCTGTCATGTCTGGGTCTGGCTGATCCATACAGAAAAATCCAGAAAATCCGGAAAACTATCACAAAAACAACACAATAAAAAGCCGAACAAATCAAAACTACCTCCCAGACAGACTTACAGATCACTTCCTATAGCTCTGTTTCACAAAATTCCCAAATTCCAAAACCATTGCTCTGATACCAAAAACTTGTCACAACCCGACCCGAGACGAGACGGATCCCGCCCGCGCCGGATCGCGACGAGAATAGCTAACCAGGATCTAGCTTTGGAATTTGGTTCGGAACTAAATCTTCCAAATGTTTTAATTCAACAGACAACAAACACATAGCTACTAAAAACATCAAATGCAGTGGAACTAAACATCTATCTGATTTCATTTCCTCAAAATAATCATCTACAGAACAGTACATGGCTTTCAACAGAAAGAAAGACAGAAAAGAAAAGCCATGACTGTACAAAAATCAAAAGTACAAAAGTACCTATACTGATCAGACTCTGAAATCTAGTCATGGACTTCCTTCCCTTTTCCAGAACCTGAAAACCACCAGAAAGCAAGGGTGAGCTCAACAGCTCAGTAAAGCAACAAACCTCCAATCAAAATCCTCAGAATCGCAAAACCAACACATCAGACAAATCCGTACAGAAATCAAAACAGATTCGGACAGATATCACATCAAACAGAACTGTACATAAACGGAAGTCGTATCAAATCAAAAACAGAACAGATCAGACATATCAGATAACATAATCAGAATCGTACAGATCATATCAGAATATCACATATCAGATATTATGTAATTCATAGCTAAATTCCCTGACACTGACTGAATCTCATAGGATCCAGACCCCTTCTGCCTCCCTTTTGTGCTCACGGCACCAGAATCAGATCAGATGTGCTTATAGCACCAGAATACATATATAGTGCTTATAGCACCTAAACAGATTTCCTCGGATCCGGAACAGAACAGATATCAGATTTCATATTGAGCTCATTTCAGAATTCCCAGATACTAACTGAATCTCATAGGATCCAGGCCCCTTATAACTCCCTTTTTATAGCATATACAGATAGTATATCAATTCAGAGAAAATCCGGACAAATCAAAAATTACCCAAAAATCGGGCAGCACAACGGCAGTATACAGAATTTACACAATTTTCCTGAAAATCAAAATTCACCAAATTCGCACAGAATATAGATATCAACATTTCAGAACATTTATTCTACTGCACAGATAAATTCCAATTTCACAGAAAAATCCGGTCGACTAAAAACACAGTCGAATCAAAAACACCCGGACAAAAATCTTCAAAATATAGTCAAAACGTGCACACCCGGCACGGCAACGATATACAGAAACTTACGCGGTAAAAACTGAACCAGTAAAAAGATACGGACGAAAATCACGAATAAAAATCAATTCCGGACAGATAATACCGCCAAACTCGACGGTTCTGAAAATTGAGAAAGGTGGAATGTGCCTTACCTCGTGCACAGCAATTTCCTCAACAGTCACTTTGAACGAAAACGGCTCCGCGTCTTCCCGAAATCAACTTTTCCAAAATCTTCTTTTTCTCTCTCCTCAGAACAGTAAATCAGATATTTATTTTTTTGATTTTCTCTCTCTTCAAATGAGCTGAAATCAGCTTTATAATACACAGATCGGCCCGGCCGATCGCGACATCGTCCCGGGACGATCCGACCAAATGGATCGGCCTGGTCTCCACTCAGGGCTATTGTCTGGACGATATTTTCTACAGTGCCAATCGGCCTGGCCGATGTCTCCAATCGGCCTGGACGATGCCTGCAGAAAATCACCTGGAGCAAAACTGGGCAAATTCTGGAGCTGAACTTCCACTGATCGTCCCAGGACGATCCCAGATCGTCTTGGACGATTCTGGAGCAGATCGTGGTATTACATAAAGAGATGAAATCTTTTATGACCTCTAATGATCTTCATCAGCTAGGATTTATTGGTCCTAGGCTAACTTGGAGTAACAACAAAAAGGGAGTTGATCAGATTATGGAAAGTCTGGACAGGATGTTGGTCAATTCTGTTTCTGTGAATCACAATCAGCATTTAGTAGTTAAGCATCTCCCCAGGATTGCTTCGGATCATTGTCCAATTCTTCTCAAAATTTCAAACTTCTCTTCTAAAGGTATGAAATCTTTCAAATTTGAGGATGTTTGGGCTTCTTACCTGGCATCTTATGCAGTAGTGGAAAAAGCTTGGAAGCAAAGGGATAGTGGAACTGCAACTGAAATTCTCAATTACAAATTGAAAAGATCTCTTAAATCCTTATTCTTTTGGAGTAAGGCAAAACTTAAAGACTTGAACCTTCTCAAAGACTTGCTCAAAGATGAAATTTTAAAGCTTCAAACTAAGGAAGCTGAAGTTAGTGGGCTTTCTCAAGATGAGTATTTTTTGCTAACAATTAAAATTAATGAGCTTAATTCTACTTTGGCTCGATTAAACACATGGTGGAGGCAAAGATCTAAAGTAAAATGGATAGGGGAAGGTGATCAAAACTCTAAGTTTTTTCACTCTATGGCTAGTGCTAGAAAGAATACAAATTTCATCCATTATATTAAAGATAGTAATGGAATCATAGTGGAGGAGCAAAAGCAAATTGAAGAAGTGTTAATTCAGTTTTTTAAAGATAAATGGCGTGATAGGGGATGCTTGCTTGAAGGTTAGCCGGAGAATCATCACTTTCTGGAAGAAGAAGATAGGAGTTATTTAAATAGTAACTTCATGTTAGAAGAAGTTGAAAAAGCTATAAGTGAAACTACGGACTTCACTTTGTTGACCTCATTTTTGTATGAGGTCTTCAATAAGATCCCAACCCAATCCAGACTCAAGTCAATCCAAACTCAATCAAATCCAGACCCAAATCCAAGGTCCTAAGGCTTGGTCCTAAAGGCCTTTTCCAGCAAATCTTCCAGAATTTTAAAACCTAGTGAAATGAACTCAGATTCAAGCTCTGTCAGTTTCATACTGATGGGGCATGTCTCTAGTATCAACCCTCCAAATTTGAGCCCATTCTGAGCTCTCTAACCCCAGTTACTAAATTAAATTCCAAAGGCTATAAAACCTTCAAATATTTACAGCCCATGCCACTGGACCTGCTCTTCACTAAACCCTGACCTTAGAGACTTCCCCAAAGTCTCTAATCACTTTCAAACCTTCAATCCTGACTCCCTGAACATTAAACTGCCTCTGGGCTGGCTCAATTTGACCCCTATTTAGCCAGGGGTCAAAATGACCAAAATACCCCCATAGGACTCAAACAGCGATTTCAAACCAAATGAGCTCCAAATTCAATGCAACCACCTCCAGCAAGTTCCAAATGCCAAACCAAACCTGTTTGACCCATTCCCAGCCCTTGGGTCAACCTGGTTGACCAAGTCAACAGAGTTGACCCAAGAAGGCCCTTAAGGGTTCAAATGGTGATTTTGACCAAATTGACCTCTCCAGACCCTGGGACCACATTCGATAGATTCATAATCATGTTCTGAACCTGTCGAATCCATTTCCAGACCCTGAACTCAACCGGTTGACCAAGTCAACCAGTTTTGGCCTAAAAGCCCATTAAGGGCCCATTAAGCCCATTTAGCCTTTTTTTTTTTGAATTATTCAAGACCTTGGGATCACCCTCTAATCCCCCTAATCAACTTATTTAGATTGCTTAGGTGTCATTTCCCTAAGCCTTGATTGAGTTGACTGGTCAAACCAATCAACTTAAGGCTTAAGGAAACCTTTGCAGGGTCAACCCGACCTATCCAACAAACCCAGCCCAAACCAGGTCCATCCAGCCATTGGGGAGGGATCCTATAGTTTGTTTAGACCCCAACTCAACTCCCTTGACCACCCTTGACCAGTCAACTGGTCAACTAGAGCTCAAATGAGCTCTAGTGGTCAACCCGACCTATCAAGCAACACCCAACCCAAACCAGGTCACCCCAGCCACTAGAAGAGACTCCATAACCTTCTTTAATGCCAGCTCAGCAGGCTTGACCCCCATTGACTGGTCAAACAGTCAATGGGAACTCAAATGAGCTTCCTTGGTCAACCCAACCAAACCGACTTCTCCAGCCCAGGCCAGGCCCATCCAGCCCCTGGATCCGACTCTAGAACCTTCCTAAGGCCCAGCCCAACACCCCCCAAGCCGCTGGCGTGGCCCTAGACCCGAGCTACCCAGCTAGTGGTCCCCCCTTCATGTGGAGACAAACTTCTGGCCACCTCAGCCAGTACAGCCACTCCTCTGCCTCCTAACGGCCTGATACATGTGTCAAGCATCCCAGAGACCTACCTGAGCAATCCTAGCCGTCCCTTTTGGCTCCAGCAGCTGGAATAGGGAAGAGAGGCGGGAAGAGCCATTACACACAACTCTTGCTTCCCGACTTTTCCCAGAGCTCTCTAGCGTTTCGTTTCAATTCCTCTGAGTTATACCTTCTTCCCCCCATCGTTTCCCGTCGTTTGGACATCGCCGGCGGCAAGGAGCACGAAGGACCGTGAGCTATTCCGTCCAAACTCATTTAACTCTGCTTCCAGTGATCCTCCAAGCTCGAAACCTGAAGGAAATCAACACGTGGACAATCTACAAGTTCAGCCGTGTTAAAATCAACCAAATCGATCCATCCTTCGGTGAGAAATCTTAAACCCTAGGCGTTTTCATAGTTTCCTAATTAACTCATGTAATAGTGCATCAAATGCCAATAAAACCATTCCCCAATCTTCTTTAGAGCCTATTACGCCTCTGTTTAAAATTTCAGATCATTTAGTTAAGTATTTTGTGAAAACAAAGATAAAAACGAAATTAGGGTTTTCGGTTTTAACGGAGGAAGAAGACGGGTCACTGGCCGTTGGATCTGGCCTGTTTAGATCAACGGCTGCGATGGGACCCGATCCGCTGTTCATTATATCCCGTTAAAACCCTGGTTCAACCGTATCGTCAATGGGCTAAATCTTAGCCGTTGATCCAAACCGCGGGGATCAGATCTGCCATCCGATCCTCCAGGATCGAGTTCGATACCGCGGGTAGGATCTCGACCGTCCGATTTCTCCCTTGATCAATCTGACGGCACAGGCCCCTGCCGCGCTGGATAAGTGGCGGGCCCCCGCGTGACCGCCGCCATTTGCGTGGCTTTCCCCGAGCACGCCGCGTGTCCCGGTCAGCGCCGCCGGTTGACTGGGAAATTAAAATGCCTGAATTAATCTAAGAAATCCTCAGAACTTCAAAAATTCATAGGAATTTCAATTCTTGTCCATTTTTGGAGTTCTTGGGCTCGTTTTGTTCGTATTTTCAAGTACTTTATTATAAAAATGAGTAAAAATTATTTTGAGCAGTAATTTATTAGTAATTTCAGTAATACATATAACCCTATTCTATTTTTAAATAAGTATATATATAATATCTTGAGTTGAATTTTGGCAGAGGTATAATAGGTTCCAAGGTCCATCTCCTGTAATTTTCCCAAGGCTGTTTGATGCAATTTCAACTGATTTAGGAATTTACAAAGATCTAAGCCAAATTTTGATTTAGATAATTGGAAATTCATAAGTCATCCAAACTAAATCTCATCATAGCATGTTAGAGTTCTATGGGATAAGTGTGAAGTTATCTTTCCACTGAAAATAGGTTTAGATCCATGATCATATAGAACTCAATTAAATTTTATTTTCCAAGAGCATGTTAATCTAACTTGAAATCTAACAAATCTTATATGGTCATGCTATGGAATTGAGTTAGTTTTGATTAAAGATATATTTACGTATATCTCTAATAAACATAACCTAATTTCATTATATATTCCTTTACAATTAATTATTTAAGCTCATAGGTTAGCATATAACCTATGATTAAAGTAATTCATTGTAAAACTCCTTCCATAGAACATTAGGTGCACTTCTATTTTGTTCATGGTTTGTTATGTTTGTAATTTAGTGTTTCAAAGGGTTAGAAAGACTTGATTGCCATCCCATAATTTAGTGACATTTAGGAACAACAATTAAGGACTTGGTCTTAGCCAACTTAGCCAAATCTAGGAAGAACTACACTTACATCCCTTTTGGGATTGAACTAAAACATAGAAAACTAGTGTCATTACCCCTCTAATCAAATACACTTCGATTTGACATTAATTAATCCTATAACAACTAGTAGATTAAGGATTCTCTCCTCTCCTTGATTTCAATAAATTCAAATAAATCAAATAAATAAAAATCTCCCAAATTCTAAATCAACCTCAACTCACTTTAATCAATCCAACATTATAAATTCAATGTTTTAAAACCAAAATTCTAATCTCAAATTTTACTAATCAAATTAAACCTTCAATTAACCCTTAATTACCCTAAATCTTCCAGAAAATGTAATAAATCAAGATTAAATCCAAAAAATACAGATAATATCTCTAATAAACCTTTAATTCTTCATAATTTCTGAATTCTATTAATTAAAATCTATTAATAATTCAATTAAATTCTATATTCATTTAACTTAAATTAATTAGATAATTTGATTGATTAAGATTTATCTTAATCAATCAAATTTGATAATTGATTTAAATTAAATGAATTCGGGTCTTTTATGCCTAAAGTTTGATTCCTTCTGGAGGACTTTGGGCATTTTGACTTTTAAAGACCCTTAAAACATTTAAATAACAAAGAGATCTCCTATGGATTGTGCTTGACTCCTTTTAGGAATGCACTAATCCATTTGGATTTGGAGATCTTCAAATAAAGAATAATAAACTACTGACCTTATACGATGTGCTAGATTCCCTCGGGAGGGCACGTTGTATTATATTTATAAGGTCCCTTTCTCTCTCCTTAATAAATTATAAGGATTCTCAAAATAAATACCTATCTTCTGTCTAAGACGGGTATTTATTCTGAAAGTCCTAGGATTTATAAATTGATGATTTCCTGCACTTAGGGAATTATCAATCTATGAATTCTTTATAACTAAATTAAATAACTCTAACATTTAAAATTGAAATAATTCTTAATAAATTCAAATATACTTTACTTAAATTTTAATTAAATTTCTTTGACCTATAATAAATCAATCCTAATAATACATGTAATCTGAACAATAAACCCATTAGGATTTACCAAAACTACACAGCTTTCTTCACACACTTAGATGCTTGCTAGGACAACCAACTTTAGCTTAAGTTAGGCCGGTGGATTGTTGTGGTTTGCTTGCGGGTGTCTTGCCTAGAGGGCACCTATGTGTGATTGCTTACTTTTCTGTACTGCATTAGCATGCATATTTACTTTTCTGTCTGTACACCAGAGAGCGGAGTGAACGAAGTGAGGGCCGTGTACTTTACTTTTCTGTCTTTACTTTCCTGCATTTATAACTGTACACAACGCACTCATAACATGCATCATTATATAACTGCTTTATTTTCTGTCTTTTATATTACTGCAACAGTAGAATGTTTTTAGGATCTGATGTACTGCTTTTCATTTCCTAGAATTGTTGTATATAGATTGAGTCTGTACAGCGTCTGGAGTCTGTAAAAGAATTAAAGATAACTGCTTATAAATATACAAATGGGGCTCCAAAAAGTAATGTCCTCCTTCAGAAGGATGTTCCTTTTTGGAATTCCATAGAAGAATTGGAGCCTGAAGACCCTAAGCAGTTATATTTAATTCTATTTTCTCGTAGGCTTAGAACCCAGGTTTGTTGTCGGTGGATCCTGGCCACCATTACTTTACTGCAAATTCTGGGGTGTAACCGATGAAAATTATATTAATAAAATCAGCTCTTTCATATATAACTGCTTCATACATCATTTGCATACGAGTAGATTTTTGGTTTTTGTAAGCATATCTCCTTGCATTTATTTTTCAGATTCTTTAATAAACTCCTTGATTCCTAGGATAGAGCTACCTTAACTCTTGCATCATCGGCGAATTGTTGTGATTAGGATTGTTAGCTGGCAGCCCACTCTAGGCAGGTGGTAAGTCCAGATTGTATACACCTCTCTCTGCACATTCCTCTTTCTAATCAATTCTAACTCTTCTAAATTCAATTATATAATCTAAAGCCTGATCGTGGAAATTTAATAGCCCAAATATTTAATTAAATTTATATATAATTTTGGAAATTATTTAGTCTTCATTTAAATCGAGAGTATTCTCTTAGGAGATGTAATTAACTACAGGGGCTTGCCCCTGTAGGGAGTCTAAAACCCAGAATAATCTAAACCCTACCAAAGTTCCTTTCTGAGGCAGGGGAAAGATCTGTGGACGTAGATTAGGCTTTGTTCATATTTAGGAGTTATTTCTATAATTAATGAATAGATAGGTAGTTGATTTGTTTTCACTAACAAATCAAATATCTTCTATATTTAATTATAGAAATGAACTTACAATTTGTTAATATAATCAGGTCGATTAGAGAATGTACTCGTCATCCCTTCAGGATGATTTGAATATTCTCTATACTACACCTGATTAGGAGAATGAATTGTACGGCTTCTCCCTTTAAAATCAATAGGAGGATATTAGTCTGTCCTTCGAGGCGGTATAATACCCGACTATGTAGATTTAATTGGGAGAAATATATCCTAAATATAAATAAAGTGAATCATGTGAGAAGATAAAATTCCTATTTTCAAAAAGAAAGCCCTGCTCTATCTATATTTTTATTTAGATCCATTCCTTATAATCGAGAAATAGATAGGTATTTCGGTTTACTTTCATAAGTAAATCAAATATCATCTATATACTTGATTTTAGGAATGAATCGACAATTCACTAATCTAATTAGGTAAATAGGGAAAATACGGATCGTCCTTTCGAATGATTTATATATTCCCTATGTCATACCTGCTTAGGAAAGCGAATTGTCTGTTCTCTTTATTTAGAATCAATAGAAGGATATCAGTCTATCTTTCGAGGCGGTCTGATATTCGACTATACTGATTCAATTAAAAGAGAATATTCAAAAATATAAATAAAGCAGATTATTTTTCATAAATAAAATAAGATAAATTTTATTTCTAAAATTATTTTTTTTAAAAGTCTATTTCTCCCTCCTTCTTTTTCTCTATTTAAAATACCATAGATTTATTATACAGTATAAATTCTATTATACTATACTAAATTAAATATTTACATAAGAGAATTATATTTAAATAATAATATAATAAAATCGATGATTTTTATTTTCTCACAGATTTTTCTGGCGACTCCGCTGGGGATAGACTTCTCTCTCCATTTCAAATGAAAACTAAATTCTTTCTCAAAATTATATATAATTTAATTAAATATTTGGGCAATTAAATTTTCATCTAAATTTTTGTTCCTCGGTGTCTGCCACTGTCTTTGTAGATACTTTCTGTACTTCTGTGATGTTGTTCTGACGAGTGTTTTATACTTGATTTTCTTACCGCTATTTGATTTTATCGATAGTCGTAGTCTCCTTAGCCTTTCCTATAAGGCTGAGCAGTTGAGTTAACAGTCAACACTTGTGTGGGCTCTATAGCCTGCCGAAGTGCTGCCCGTTTTTCTTCTGATTTTTGAGTAGCTTTAGCGAGTCTACAGTCTTTCAGACTTTTCCTTTATAGATTTGGGTCTGTTCAGTCCGCTTTTCTTTTTCTACTACGATTCTTTTCGTAAATTTTTCTGATTTGTTTTGACTTTGTTATTTTCGAGCCGTATTTTGTTTTCAATATGATTGAGAAATATATCTGAACTGCAAAACTGCTAGAATTCTGATAAATCGAGTCAACCCCAGCCTTTATGTCTTTGTATGACATATGCATGTTTATTTCTACACTGTTTGCATGTTTATGGCCACGCGAGTGACCATCACCCATGGTTACCAGAGCTTTTCCTAAAAGCCTGGCGGACGACCACCCGGAAACGGAGGTTAGGTCCTAGGTCTGGTAGGGGTTATGCCGCCCGTTTGTTGTCTCACATTTGTATGTCATTTTGTGTGATTAGTCACTTAGAATTCTTTTCGAGTCTATTCATATTCATAATTGACTTTTTTCTTTCTATTCATTATATTTAATGCTCTCTTTTGATGCTTATTTTGGAGTCTCGATATTTTGGCTTTGATTTATCAGTTGATTTTGATTGATTGATTTTTGCTTATGCTCTATAACTGTGTAGAATCCCTTAAATCGAGTCAACCAAGCCTATATGTCACTTGTATGACATCTGCATGTTTACTTTACACTGTTTGCATGTTTATGGCCACGCGAGTGACCATCACCCATGGTTACCAGAGCTTTTCCTAAAAGCCTGGCGGACGACCACCCGGAAACGGAGGTTAGGTCCTAGGTCTGGTAGGGGTTATGCCGCCCGTTTGTTGTCTCGCATTTGCATGTCAAATTATAAGTCATAGTCTTTTACACCTTTAGAGTCCTCTCATTTTATTTGCACCGGTTTTGGTTTTATTCGGTACGCCGAGATCAGGCTTTAGATTATAAATTTTCTTTCACTCTTTCCCCATTCTTAATTATGTATATATATGTTTAATTATACATTTGAAATTCTTAGGGACAAGTGTCCTTACAGAATGTTATCTTATTCTAATGTTCAATCTCTTTCCTATCAAATATCAATCTACTCTAACTCTTCACTGTGTGATTATATCTCTTTGGTATGGGTCCTTAAACGGATCATTTCTTATAGAATCCTCAATCCTTTCCTTCTTTTATCAAAAACTTCAACGATACTCCAGTCAGTGCAACTAGCAGTAATCAGATTATTTGCTGACATTAGCAAAGATCAGTTTCTGATTGGAATTATCTTTATACTACAGAAAATGTCTGGAAAACTGATCTTTAACATCAACATCACCGCTGCCCAGTCTGCTGAGGGCAACCAGATTCAGTTTGGGTCTGGATTCGAAAATCTGCAAGTCATTGTTGGAACACCACAAGCTGAGATGGTGACTCCTGCCATAGAATCTGTTCGATCAGCCCCTGTTCAAAATAATCCTGAGAGTGGGTCTGCACCTGCCCCTGCAACTGCTAAACCTTCTGTTTTCACCCGTCTGACTTATCCTCAGTCGGCTGCTATAGCTAAAGGCAAATCTCCCATTGTGGTTGACTCTCCAACCTTTGGAAATTTTGAGCTGGGATCCTCCTCTGCCGTGCCTGAGATCACTAAGTCTCAGCGCCGTAATATGATCCGCCGTGCAAAGCGAAGGGTTGAGAGAGCCCAAGCATCAAGAAACAACCCTGCTACTGCTGCCCCAACCGAAGCATCAAAAAATCTGACCCCTGAATTTACTGAGGTGTTCTTTAACTCACCTCAGCTGGCTGGTAGCAGATTTCATCCACTATCTGCAGCCGCAGGAGAAGAAAGCATAGTACGTATAGCTCATTCTCCCCCAACACCCTTTAGGGATGATCCAATCATCCCCTCACTGCATGAAAAGAAAAGGAAATTCAAGAACTTGCTGAATGGGCTGATTCAGGACTGTGCCATTGATTATGGCCAGTCAAAGACAGAATTCCTGAGGAGTGTAAAAGATGTTATTTACACTGAGGTCCATCCTCAATCGAGAGGAAAAAGAGGAGATTCCCCTCCCACTAAAAGGAGGGTACAATTCCAAGAAGCGGGTCCTAGTCGACCAGTGACTGCATCTGATAATCAGAGACATTTCAAGAGCTTTCCTTCGCAAGATCAATATCAAGGTTCTGGTTATCATGATAGCCAGCAGACTCTGATTAAATCTCTGGGATATGGAGCATTAGCCCGAAGAAGGTATAATCCCATATCCCCTGCTTCTCCACGCCACTCTGATAATCGTCCACTTAAAATTTATGACAATCCACCTACTCAATACTCGTCAAGAGCTGATTCTAGTCGCTATCAGGGTAGCAAACCCTCTTCTGGCTTTGATATGAGAAGACTGAAATTTCCAAATCAGTCTTCTTCATTATCTAACCAAGAGAAGGTTTGGCGGCCCAAGATAACCCCAACTCCGACTGCTTTGATGAAGTTGAAGAAGGAAGCTGCTGAACAGAGATCCAGGAAAGGGAAATCCGTCATGGAATCATCCCCTTCTAAGGAATATACCCCCGTCGACCCACATAATGTGGGAGATAAGTCAATAGAAGAAATGGTCAATCACTTGAAGGAAAGCATTCGTCAAATCGATGAAGAAGAGGCGGAAAATGATGAAAATACGGACCAGGAGATGTCCGGAAGTGTCAACATGGTTGACACCCGTTCTTCTTTACAAAGAGAAAAAGAAAAAGGCAAAGAAGAAGTAGGACCAGCTGAAGTTGAGGAAGATGAAGAAGATACCGCAGACTCTACTCATCATCTACGAGAACAGTTAACTCAGAAGGATGAGCAGATATTAAGAATGGAGAAGAAATTAGAGGAGATGATGTCAATTATCTCCGTAATGCAAGCCAGCAATCCTCCTATACCAGAAATCCAGGTTAAATCTTCTCCAAATGAATCAGTACACCAGAATTTGAAAAATAAGTCGGTTAGAATACAAGCCGTTGATAAACCAACAGAACAACCAACTCCTGCAGAACCATCAGCACTACCGCCTATTGATATTAATCAGATGGTCGAACAACAAGTCAAGGATGCTATGAATAAAGCTCACAGCACATCATCTATCTCAAAAGGTAGACCCTATCCAGAGGAATTTGATTCGGTTCCTTATCCGAAAGGATTCGTTCCTCCTTCCTTCAAGAATTTCGATGGCACGGGAAATCCTAAACAACACTTAGCTCACTTCAGAGCTAGTTGTTGCAATGCGGGAGGTAGTGATGCACTATTGTTTAGGCAATTTGTTAGCAGTCTATCTGGAATTGCATTTGATTGGTATGCTGAACTGCCCAATGGGTCGGTCCATACCTTCAATGATTTAGAAGCAATGTTTGTCAAGAGGTTCGCCGGTGCAAAACATCATATCACAGTTGGTGACCTAGTGGTGGAAAGCCAGAAACCAGGAGAAAGCTTGGTAGATTATATCTTAAGATGGAGGAATCTTAGCATGAGGTGTGAGCCACAGCTGCAAGAACAACATGCTATAGAGATCCTCCTGAAAAATATTCATGGCCCGATTGCATTCTTACTCAAGGGTTTTACAATCAAAACCTTTGAGAAGTTGTTAAACAAAGCCTCTAATCTCCAAGAAGAAGTTTCTCAACTTCCTTTTTCAAAGGAGTCGATCTCTTTAGAAATGAAGAAACTCAAACCACAGAAGGTCTTAGAGAAGAAATCAGGAACGGTCTCTGCCGTAGATAAAGGGAAGCAGCCAATGCAGATTCAAGCAGAAAGTCCTAATCGACCTCCCCAATATCAACAATACAACAGACCTCAGGTCGATCAGCAGACTAGAACTCGACCCTATCTGACTCAAGAACAACAAAAAGAGAAATTTGATTTCTTTATGAACAAAGTCTATCCTTTTAAGCGAGAAGCAATTAGGAAAATGTTCAAGAGTTTAGTTAAGAAACCAGGATTCAAATTACCTGAGCTCAGGAGACCGGAAGAAGCTGCTAAGGCAGGCCAACCAAACTTCTGTCCGTATCATCGCATGTCAGGTCATGAGTTAGAGGATTGCATTACCTTTAAAGAATGGCTAGACAGAAATCATAAAGACGGTACAGTTGTGATTCCCAAGGAATACTTGGTAGATCCGAGCCAGGGATCGGCTAAGTGTATATTTGGTGAGCCTTCTGCACCTCTTTTCACTTTGAAATCTGATAATGAATGGGATATTGTCCTATCTCATTCTTCTAAAAAGACTCTTAATAAATTATATCGTTCTTCTTATCAGGAACCTCCGAGAATTCAGAATCCAATCCAGGTTGATTCGATAGCCCGAAAGTCGGAGAAGAATAAGGCTCCAATCATAGAGCCCAAAGAAATGCAAGCTGATCAAGTTCCGCTAGTCCTGGAGAAGAAGCAGAAGAAAAAGGCAAAGTTATATGCTGATAAATTAGTTGTTTCTGAAAATGGTGAGCATGTGTCGCTCAAACCATTAACTCTGTATGACTTTTATTTTGTTCCTCCTGGGACTAAGAAATCAATGAAAAAAGATTCTGCGTATATCATGTTTGTTTCTGCTGATGAATACTCTGATCATAATTTAAACAATAATGAGAATAATTTCCAAGATACAAATATCAATGAAACAGATGAACAGTTTCAATACTATTATGATAGTGACTCCCCTATTCTCGATGTCGAGGGTGATCCTATTAATATAGAATTGGAACTATCAGATTCAGATACACCGCCAGAGGAAGTTCAAACAACAATCAACGATCAACAGATAAAGATAACTGAAAATGCTTCATCCGAAGAAGTAGTACAAGTCAATCTCCGTAGTGGTAAAGTTTTACCTCCACGACTTGCATCTACTGAGAAGGAGAAGCAAGTTACAGATAATCCTGAAATTTCTAATCAACCACAACCAGTGCAAGGCCCAGATTTACAGAATACCGAGATTTCAAAGGTCGACTACAACGTTTTAGCGCATCTTAGGAAACTGCCGGCGAAATTGAGTATATACGACGCTCTGGTTCTTTCTAAAGAAATGAGAGAAGCTTTAATTAAAGCTTTACTCGATCCAGAGATCTGTATGTCTCAAATAGCTTCAATGCAGTCTGACAAAGAGGCGTTATACTTCAAAGAGGTTCCCGGTGTTACATTTTCAGATGAAGATCTGTTATTAGGGACAGCGGATCACAATCGCCCGCTGTATATATCCGTTAATATTGACAACTTCAAAGTAGCTCGTGTGCTTGTCGATCCAGGTGCATCAGTCAACATCATGGCGCTCAAAACTCTTGCATACTTGAGAGTTGATACTCATAAGCTCAGTTCCGATAAAATGATGCTGCGGGGATTCAACGAGAAGGGAGAGAGAGCCTTAGGTTCAATAACCTTACTGTTAGATTTAGAAACTTTCAAAACCGAAGCAAAATTTCATATAATAGATTCCGAAACTTCTTTTAACGCTCTCCTAGGTAGACCCTGGCTCCATGAATATAGAATGGTGCCTTCCTCCTTACATCAGTGTATCAAATTCTCCCGAGATGGAGTAGAACACTGTATCAAAGGTGACTTGCAACCGTTCTCGATTCACGAAGTCGGTATATACGAAGATGCTTCATACTATCTGCCTAAGAAGCAGACATTGTTCTCTAAAAATCTCAAATTGGCTGAAGTAGAAATACAAGAAGTGAAAGAAAGAAAAGAAAAAGAAAAAGAAAAAGAAAAAGAGAAAGAGAAGGAGAAAGAAAAAGAAAAGGAAACGAAAAAAGAAAAAGAAGAAGAAAATCATCCCGACCTCGAACACGATATTCGTTGGGCACCTGCTCCTCCCTTACAAAGAGGTGGTAGAATGTCACAATGGTCTAGAGGGAGAGGTCGAGGATGGCAAAATAGAGGAATTTATGAAAATGCGATGCAAAATATACAAATAGGGGAACCTGCAATACATATTGATTTGGAATCCAGTTCGGAGGACGAATCATATGTGCTTGAGAAAGACTCACAGGTTGTAGAATATAGAAGATTTCTAAATCAGCCAAAATTTGAGATTTCTATAGAATCTGATAGTGACGAGGACAGGGTCCAAGTCACTAGGGAAGATAATTCAGACTTATCTACTATGGAGAGATTAAAGAAATATGTGGAAAATATTACCCTAACCCCTTTGTCCCAAAGTGATGTAAAGAGGTTGGAAGTGAAAGCTTCTCTTCCTCTAAACCCTGAAACCAAAGCCAATAATTTTATACCTTCTACTAGCAAACCCCCAGAGACTGATGTAACCCTTGATGATCCTTTTATGGATGAGATAATAGAGCTGCCTTTTGATTGGTATTCGAACTCTACAAATAGATTTGCTAAACAAGGTTTAACACCGTTGAAATGGACTAGAGGCAAAGCCCAACAATTTGAATATATATGGAATAGAAAATACCATAGACGATTTTCAAAACATGGTATTGGTTTTGCCACTCTATGTTCATTCGACGATGATGAATATTGTTTAGTAATTTCTAATAATTTCGAATCTGATAGTCTTTTCTCAGCGAACGTTAAATCTTTTAACGAACTCTGCTTAGAAACTTCAGATGATATCGATGATTTTCAAATTCGAAATGCGCCTCCAGAACTCGAAGAAGAAATCAGATCTACAATCGACGATCTTAGAGAAATAAATTTGGGTACTGAAGAAGATCCTCGTCCGACTTTCATCAGTTCTTTATTGAATGAGGATGAGGCAAATGATATGATCCAACTTTTATCTGAATTCAAAGATTGTTTTGCGTGGAGCTACGAAGAGATGCCAGGATTATCCCCGGATGTAGCAGTGCACAAGTTAGCAATTCAATCAGAAGCATTTCCGGTAAAACAAGCACCCCGACGAATGCGACTCGATATCGAGCAACAGGTCGTCATTGAAGTGAAGAAACTAATCGATGCAGGCTTTATTAGGGAGGAAAAATATCCAACTTGGTTAGCTAGCGTCGTGCCAGTCAAGAAGAAGAACGGTCAAATACGTGTTTGTATCGACTTCAGAGATCTGAATAAAGCATGTCCTAAAGATGAGTTTCCACTCCCTATACCGGAACTCATGGTAGATATCGCTTCCTCTCATGCGATATTCTCCTTTATGGACGGCTCATCCGGATATAACCAAATTAGAATGGACCCTGAAGATGAGAAGTATACCGCATTTCGAACACCGATAGGAGTTTATTGTTACAAAGTCATGCCTTTCGGTCTAAAGAATGCGGGAGCGACTTATCAAAGGGCAATGACGAAGATTTTTGACGAACTTATCCATAATCAAGTGGAATGTTATGTCGATGATCTAGTCATTAAGAGTGTTGAAAGGAATGATCATTTATATGATTTGAGGATCGTATTTCAAAGAATACGAAAATATGATCTGAAAATGAATCCTTTGAAATGCGCTTTCGGCGTCACTTCAGGGAAATTCTTGGGTTTCGTGGTTCGACACCGTGGAATCGAGATTGATCCGACTAAGATTAAAGCGATATTAGAGATGCCACATCCTAAGACACTCACCCAATTGAGATCTTTTCAAGGCCGATTAGCATACCTTAGGAGATTTATATCAAATCTTTCGGGCAGATGCCAGCCATTCGCAGCATTATGCAAGAAAGATGCTCCGTTCAGATGGGATCAGAATTGCCAAAAAGCCTTCGATAATATCAAACAATATTTTATTAATCCTCCAGTGCTTGCAGCTCCTATACCAGGGAAAACTCTGATTTTGTATACAACAGCTCTAAGTGAATCTCTTGGCGCCTTATTAGCTCAATCTAATGAGGAAGGAAAAGAGAATGCACTATATTATCTGAGTAGACGTTTACTTCCCACTGAAGTAAATTATCCTCCGATTGAGAAACATTGTCTGGCTTTAATCTTCGCCGCTCAGAAGTTAAGGCACTATATGCTTTCTCACAAAGTAAATCTCATATCCCGAATAAATCCTTTGCAGTATTTGATGACTCGGCCAACATTATCAGGGAGATTAGCCCGTTGGTCAATGATTTTATCACAGTTTGATATCACATTTACTCCTTTACGAGCAGTCAAAGGACAAGCAGTATCAGATTTCTTAGCAGCCCATCCTATTGAGGATGATTGCCCGATAAATGATGAACTACCAGATGAACAAGTCATGGAACTCGAGATAAATGAGAAGTTCACCTGGGAATTCTATTTTGACGGTGCTGCTTCTATTCAGCAAGGAGAATCAGATGAAATTTTGCCCGGTCAGGCAGGAATCGGTATTGTATTTGTTACACCTGACAGAGGTACCATGTATTACTCCTATCACCTGTCAGAACCACGTACCAATAACGAAGCTGAATACGAAGCATTAATAACTGGCTTAGAATTGACTATCCTGAATGAGATCAAAGAAATCAAGATCTTCGGAGATTCACAGCTTGTTGTTAACCAAATAGCAGGAATCTTTAAAGTATTAAAAGATACTTTGATTCCTTACCATCAGTATGCAATGCATCTTTTGGAAAAGATCCCAAATGTCACATTATATCGAATTCCCCGAGGGAAGAATTCTACAGCTGATGCTCTTGCCAAACTGGCTAAAGCACTGGCATGCCCCGAAGAAGATTCAATCCCGATAGAAGTGCAAGGCCGACAGGTTCTTTCTCCTATAGATCTCGAACACATAAATAAAGAATCTTCGACTGAGGTGAAAATTGTTTTGGCAGTAAACGACGAAGGTTTAGATTGGAGAAAATCGTTCATCGAATACTTGCAAGAAAACAAGCTCCCTCAGGAGAAATCAGCAGCAGATCAAATCAAGAGAAGATCACTATCCTACAGTTTGATTAATAATATCCTTTACAGAAGATCATTCGATCAGATGTGGTTGCGATGTTTAAATAAATCAGAAGCACATAAGATCGTAGAAGAAGTGCATGCTGGCTTATGTGGTGCACATCAATCCGGTCCGAAAATGAAAATGAAAATCAAACGGATGGGATACTATTGGCCATCAATGATAGATGACTGCATGAAAATTGCACGTCATTGTCATCAATGCCAGGTGCACGGTGTAATCCTTCATCAACCTCCAAATGTTCTACATCCAACTATTGCTTCTTGGCCTTTCGAAAGTTGGGGTACCGATATCATTGGTCCGATAGATCCCCCGTCCTCCAGAGGTCATAGATTCATTCTAGCAGCTACGGATTACTTTTCCAAATGGGCAGAAGCTGTTCCATTGAGAGAAGTTAAAGCTCAACAAGTTCTAAAATTTTTCAAAGAGAATGTCGTGTACCGATTCGGTGTTCCTCGTCGGATCATTTCGGATAACGGTCCTTCATTCAGGAGTACTAAGATCAATAACTTTGCTAAACGACATAATATCGATTGGAGATACTCCACTATCTATTACCCTCGGGCAAATGGATTAGCGGAGGCCTTCAATAAGACTCTGATTCAAATCTTAAAGAAGACTCTGGACGACAATAAGCGTCAATGGCATGAGAAGTTGGTTGAGGCTTTATGGGCATATCGTACCACATACAGAACTCCAACTCAATCTACGCCATTTGCTTTAGTCTTTGGTTCAGAAGCGGTCATTCCTTTAGAAGTCCAACTGCCCTCGCTCAGAGTTGCGGTAAACTACCAGATCACTACAGAACAGAATGCAAAACTCAGATTGGAAGAACTTGAGGGTTTAGAAGAGAAGCGTTTGCAGGCTCAACAGAACCTCGAGTTATATAAAGCTAAGATGATACAAGCTCACGACAAATTAGTTCGTCTCAGGACTTTTCAAGTAGGAGATTTGGTGTTAGTTCTTCGAAGACCTATCTTATCTCATCGGAAGATAGAAGGAAAATTCGAACCGACATGGGAAGGCCCCTTCGTAGTGGAGAAGGCTTATCAAGGAGGATCTTATCAGCTAATAGATTGTAAAGGCAATCATCCTATGTTGCCTATTAATGGACGATATCTCAAGAGATATTATGATAGCTGATGTATTTAGTAAATTTTGCAAGGAAATAAATATTGAGATCTGAAATTGCCAGTGCTAATATTATCATCTGAATGAGATAATTCAAACTTTAAGTATAACTAGAGTCATTTGGACTCTGATGCCTGCTTTTGGGAATCGATCTCCCATCCCGATTCTGTCTTTTTCTGGAAATCGATCTTCCAGTTAGAGTTCAGAATCAAACCTTTCCGATAATCGATCTATCGGTTGGGTCCTGATGCCTGCTTTTGGGAATCGATCTCCCATCCCGATTCTGTCTTTTTCTGGAAATCGATCTTCTAGTTAGAGTTCAGAATCAAACCTTTCCGATAATCGATCTATCGGTTGGGTCCTGATGCCTGCTTTTGGGAATCGATCTCCCATCCTGATTCTGTCTTTTTTCTGGAAATCGATCTTCCAGTTAGAGTTCAGAATCAAACCTTTCCGATAATCGATCTATCGGTTGGGTCCTGATGCCTGCTTTTGGGAATCGATCTCCCATCCCGATTCTGTCTTTTTCTGGAAATCGATCTTCCAGTTAGAGTTCAGAATCAAACCTTTCCGATAATCGATCTATCGGTTGGGTCCTGATGCCTGCTTTTGGGAATCGATCTCCCATCCCGATTCTGTCTTTTTCTGGAAATCGATCTTCCAGTTAGAGTTCAGAATTAAACCTTTCCGATAATCGATCTATCGGTTGGGTCCTGATGCCTGCTTTTGGGAATCGATCTCCCATCCTGATTCTGTCTTTTTCTGGAAATCGATCTTCCAGTTAGAGTTTAGAATCAAACCTTTCCGATAATCGATCTATCGGTTGGGTCCTGATGCCTGCTTTTGGGAATCGATTTCCCATCCCGATTCTGTCTTTTT
Source organism: Dendrobium huoshanense (assembly GCA_016618105.1). NCBI lineage: Eukaryota > Viridiplantae > Streptophyta > Magnoliopsida > Asparagales > Orchidaceae > Dendrobium > Dendrobium huoshanense. The sequence continues at coordinate 43,954,714 of CM028356.1, forward strand.
CTGGAAATCGATCTTCCAGTTAGAGTTCAGAATCAAACCTTTCCGATAATCGATCTATCGGTTGGGTCCAGATGCCTGCTTATCCGGGAATCAAGTTCCCATTTAAAATTCAATCTCATCCCTTTGAGAATCGATCTCTCAATTGGGTCCAGTTATCTATTTGATAAAAATCAATCCATCAACCAAATTCGCAGTCTCTAAATTTCGTTAATTTACCTCGGTCAACGCCAACATATGTGATTTATTCTTCGAATTTATCACACATGTTGGGGGTCCATTTGTTGACCTCATTTTTGTATGAGGTCTTCAATAAGATCCCAACCCAATCCAGACTCAAGTCAATCCAAACTCAATCAAATCCAGACCCAAATCCAAGGTCCTAAGGCTTGGTCCTAAAGGCCTTTTCCAGCAAATCTTCCAGAATTTTAAAACCTAGTGAAATGAACTCAGATTCAAGCTCTGTCAGTTTCATACTGATGGGGCATGTCTCTAGTATCAACCCTCCAAATTTGAGCCCATTCTGAGCTCTCTAACCCCAGTTACTAAATTAAATTCCAAAGGCTATAAAACCTTCAAATATTTACAGCCCATGCCACTGGACCTGCTCTTCACTAAACCCTGACCTTAGAGACTTCCCCAAAGTCTCTAATCACTTTCAAACCTTCAATCCTGACTCCCTGAACATTAAACTGCCTCTGGGCTGGCTCAATTTGACCCCTATTTAGCCAGGGGTCAAAATGACCAAAATACCCCCATATGACTCAAACAGCGATTTCAAACCAAATGAGCTCCAAATTCAATGCAACCACCTCCAGCAAGTTCCAAATGCCAAACCAAACCTGTTTGACCCATTCCCAGCCCTTGGGTCAACCTGGTTGACCAAGTCAACAGAGTTGACCCAAGAAGGCCCTTAAGGGTTCAAATGGTGATTTTGACCAAATTGACCTCTCCAGACCCTGGGACCACATTCGATAGATTCATAATCATGTTCTGAACCTGTCGAATCCATTTCCAGACCCTGAACTCAACCGGTTGACCAAGTCAACCAGTTTTGGCCTAAAAGCCCATTAAGGGCCCATTAAGCCCATTTAGCCTTTTTTTTTTGAATTATTCAAGACCTTGGGATCACCCTCTAATCCCCCTAATCAACTTATTTAGATTGCTTAGGTGTCATTTCCCTAAGCCTTGATTGAGTTGACTGGTCAAACCAATCAACTCAAGGCTTAAGGAAACCTTTGCAGGGTCAACCCGACCTATCCAACAAACCCAGCCCAAACCAGGTCCATCCAGCCATTGGGGAGGGATCCTATAGTTTGTTTAGACCCCAACTCAACTCCCTTGACCACCCTTGACCAGTCAACTGGTCAACTAGAGCTCAAATGAGCTCTAGTGGTCAACCCGACCTATCAAGCAACACCCAACCCAAACCAGGTCACCCCAGCCACTAGAAGAGACTCCATAACCTTCTTTAATGCCAGCTCAGCAGGCTTGACCCCCATTGACTGGTCAAACAGTCAATGGGAACTCAAATGAGCTTCCTTGGTCAACCCAACCAAACCGACTTCTCCAGCCCAGGCCAGGCCCATCCAGCCCCTGGATCCGACTCTAGAACCTTCCTAAGGCCCAGCCCAACACCCCCCAAGCCGCTGGCGTGGCCCTAGACCCGAGCTACCCAGCTAGTGGTCCCCCCTTCATGTGGAGACAAACTTCTGGCCACCTCAGCCAGTACAGCCACTCCTCTGCCTCCTAACGGCCTGATACATGTGTCAAGCATCCCAGAGACCTACCTGAGCAATCCTAGCCGTCCCTTTTGGCTCCAGCAGCTGGAATAGGGAAGAGAGGCGGGAAGAGCCATTACACACAACTCTTGCTTCCCGACTTTTCCCAGAGCTCTCTAGCGTTTCGTTTCAATTCCTCTGAGTTATACCTTCTTCCCCCCATCGTTTCCCGTCGTTTGGACATCGCCGGCGGCAAGGAGCACGAAGGACCGTGAGCTATTCCGTCCAAACTCATTTAACTCTGCTTCCAGTGATCCTCCAAGCTCGAAACCTGAAGGAAATCAACACGTGGACAATCTACAAGTTCAGCCGTGTTAAAATCAACCAAATCGATCCATCCTTCGGTGAGAAATCTTAAACCCTAGGCGTTTTCATAGTTTCCTAATTAACTCATGTAATAGTGCATCAAATGCCAATAAAACCATTCCCCAATCTTCTTTAGAGCCTATTACGCCTCTGTTTAAAATTTCAGATCATTTAGTTAAGTATTTTGTGAAAACAAAGATAAAAACGAAATTAGGGTTTTCGGTTTTAACGGAGGAAGAAGACGGGTCACTGGCCGTTGGATCTGGCCTGTTTAGATCAACGGCTGCGATGGGACCCGATCCGCTGTTCATTATATCCCGTTAAAACCCTGGTTCAACCGTATCGTCAATGGGCTAAATCTTAGCCGTTGATCCAAACCGCGGGGATCAGATCTGCCATCCGATCCTCCAGGATCGAGTTCGATACCGCGGGTAGGATCTCGACCGTCCGATTTCTCCCTTGATCAATCTGACGGCACAGGCCCCTGCCGCGCTGGATAAGTGGCGGGCCCCCGCGTGACCGCCGCCATTTGCGTGGCTTTCCCCGAGCACGCCGCGTGTCCCGGTCAGCGCCGCCGGTTGACTGGGAAATTAAAATGCCTGAATTAATCTAAGAAATCCTCAGAACTTCAAAAATTCATAGGAATTTCAATTCTTGTCCATTTTTGGAGTTCTTGGGCTCGTTTTGTTCGTATTTTCAAGTACTTTATTATAAAAATGAGTAAAAATTATTTTGAGCAGTAATTTATTAGTAATTTCAGTAATACATATAACCCTATTCTATTTTTAAATAAGTATATATATAATATCTTGAGTTGAATTTTGGCAGAGGTATAATAGGTTCCAAGGTCCATCTCCTGTAATTTTCCCAAGGCTGTTTGATGCAATTTCAACTGATTTAGGAATTTACAAAGATCTAAGCCAAATTTTGATTTAGATAATTGGAAATTCATAAGTCATCCAAACTAAATCTCATCATAGCATGTTAGAGTTCTATGGGATAAGTGTGAAGTTATCTTTCCACTGAAAATAGGTTTAGATCCATGATCATATAGAACTCAATTAAATTTTATTTTCCAAGAGCATGTTAATCTAACTTGAAATCTAACAAATCTTATATGGTCATGCTATGGAATTGAGTTAGTTTTGATTAAAGATATATTTACGTATATCTCTAATAAACATAACCTAATTTCATTATCTATTCCTTTACAATTAATTATTTAAGCTCATAGGTTAGCATATAACCTATGATTAAAGTAATTCATTGTAAAACTCCTTCCATAGAACATTAGGTGCACTTCTATTTTGTTCATGGTTTGTTATGTTTGTAATTTAGTGTTTCAAAGGGTTAGAAAGACTTGATTGCCATCCCATAATTTAGTGACATTTAGGAACAACAATTAAGGACTTGGTCTTAGCCAACTTAGCCAAATCTAGGAAGAACTACACTTACATCCCTTTTGGGATTGAACTAAAACATAGAAAACTAGTGTCATTACCCCTCTAATCAAATACACTTCGATTTGACATTAATTAATCCTATAACAACTAGTAGATTAAGGATTCTCTCCTCTCCTTGATTTCAATAAATTCAAATAAATCAAATAAATAAAAATCTCCCAAATTCTAAATCAACCTCAACTCACTTTAATCAATCCAACATTATAAATTCAATGTTTTAAAACCAAAATTCCAATCTCAAATTTTACTAATCAAATTAAACCTTCAATTAACCCTTAATTACCCTAAATCTTCCAGAAAATGTAATAAATCAAGATTAAATCCAAAAAATACAGATAATATCTCTAATAAACCTTTAATTCTTCATAATTTCTGAATTCTATTAATTAAAATCTATTAATAATTCAATTAAATTCTATATTCATTTAACTTAAATTAATTAGATAATTTGATTGATTAAGATTTATCTTAATCAATCAAATTTGATAATTGATTTAAATTAAATGAATTCGGGTCTTTTATGCCTAAAGTTTGATTCCTTCTGGAGGACTTTGGGCATTTTGACTTTTAAAGACCCTTAAAACATTTAAATAACAAAGAGATCTCCTATGGATTGTGCTTGACTCCTTTTAGGAATGCACTAATCCATTTGGATTTGGAGATCTTCAAATAAAGAATAATAAACTACTGACCTTATACGATGTGCTAGATTCCCTCGGGAGGGCACGTTGTATTATATTTATAAGGTCCCTTTCTCTCTCCTTAATAAATTATAAGGATTCTCAAAATAAATACCTATCTTCTGTCTAAGACGGGTATTTATTCTGAAAGTCCTAGGATTTATAAATTGATGATTTCCTGCACTTAGGGAATTATCAATCTATGAATTCTTTATAACTAAATTAAATAACTCTAACATTTAAAATTGAAATAATTCTTAATAAATTCAAATATACTTTACTTAAATTTTAATTAAATTTCTTTGACCTATAATAAATCAATCCTAATAATACATGTAATCTGAACAATAAACCCATTAGGATTTACCAAAACTACACAGCTTTCTTCACACACTTAGATGCTTGCTAGGACAACCAACTTTAGCTTAAGTTAGGCCGGTGGATTGTTGTGGTTTGCTTGCGGGTGTCTTGCCTAGAGGGCACCTATGTGTGATTGCTTACTTTTCTGTACTGCATTAGCATGCATATTTACTTTTCTGTCTGTACACCAGAGAGCGGAGTGAACGAAGTGAGGGCCGTGTACTTTACTTTTCTGTCTTTACTTTCCTGCATTTATAACTGTACACAACGCACTCATAACATGCATCATTATATAACTGCTTTATTTTCTGTCTTTTATATTACTGCAACAGTAGAATGTTTTTAGGATCTGATGTACTGCTTTTCATTTTCTAGAATTGTTGTATATAGATTGAGTCTGTACAGCGTCTGGAGTCTGTAAAAGAATTAAAGATAACTGCTTATAAATATACAAATGGGGCTCCAAAAAGTAATGTCCTCCTTCAGAAGGATGTTCCTTTTTGGAATTCCATAGAAGAATTGGAGCCTGAAGACCCTAAGCAGTTATATTTAATTCTATTTTCTCGTAGGCTTAGAACCCAGGTTTGTTGTCGGTGGATCCTGGCCACCATTACTTTACTGCAAATTCTGGGGTGTAACCGATGAAAATTATATTAATAAAATCAGCTCTTTCATATATAACTGCTTCATACATCATTTGCATACGAGTAGATTTTTGGTTTTTGTAAGCATATCTCCTTGCATTTATTTTTCAGATTCTTTAATAAACTCCTTGATTCCTAGGATAGAGCTACCTTAACTCTTGCATCATCGGCGAATTGTTGTGATTAGGATTGTTAGCTGGCAGCCCACTCTAGGCAGGTGGTAAGTCCAGATTGTATACACCTCTCTCTGCACATTCCTCTTTCTAATCAATTCTAACTCTTCTAAATTCAATTATATAATCTAAAGCCTGATCGTGGAAATTTAATAGCCCAAATATTTAATTAAATTTATATATAATTTTGGAAATTATTTAGTCTTCATTTAAATCGAGAGTATTCTCTTAGGAGATGTAATTAACTACAGAGGCTTGCCCCTGTAGGGAGTCTAAAACCCAGAATAATCTAAACCCTACCAAAGTTCCTTTCTGAGGCAGGGGAAAGATCTGTGGACGTAGATTAGGCTTTGTTCATATTTAGGAGTTATTTCTATAATTAATGAATAGATAGGTAGTTGATTTGTTTTCACTAACAAATCAAATATCTTCTATATTTAATTATAGAAATGAACTTACAATTTGTTAATATAATCAGGTCGATTAGAGAATGTACTCGTCATCCCTTCAGGATGATTTGAATATTCTCTATACTACACCTGATTAGGAGAATGAATTGTACGGCTTCTCCCTTTAAAATCAATAGGAGGATATTAGTCTGTCCTTCGAGGCGGTATAATACCCGACTATGTAGATTTAATTGGGAGAAATATATCCTAAATATAAATAAAGTGAATCATGTGAGAAGATAAAATTCCTATTTTCAAAAAGAAAGCCCTGCTCTATCTATATTTTTATTTAGATCCATTCCTTATAATCGAGAAATAGATAGGTATTTCGGTTTACTTTCATAAGTAAATCAAATATCATCTATATACTTGATTTTAGGAATGAATCAACAATTCACTAATCTAATTAGGTAAATAGGGAAAATACGGATCGTCCTTTCGAATGATTTATATATTCCCTATGTCATACCTGCTTAGGAAAGCGAATTGTCTGTTCTCTTTATTTAGAATCAATAGAAGTATATCAGTCTATCTTTCGAGGCGGTCTGATATTCGACTATACGGATTCAATTAAAAGAGAATATTCAAAAATATAAATAAAGCAGATTATTTTTCATAAATAAAATAAGATAAATTTTATTTCTAAAATTATTTTTTTTAAAAGTCTATTTCTCCCTCCTTCTTTTTCTCTATTTAAAATACCATAGATTTATTATACAGTATAAATTCTATTATACTATACTAAATTAAATATTTACATAAGAGAATTATATTTAAATAATAATATAATAAAATCGATGATTTTTATTTTCTCACACACTTCTCCTGGTGAGGATGGAATATCTTACTCCTTTATTAAATGTTACTGGTCTCTTATTAAAACTGAATTCTGGGAAGCATTAAATTCGTTTTTTTCAAATAGCTGAGATGGATGTTAATTGGAAAAGAACTTTTATAGTTCTCATTCCCAAAATCAGTAACCCAAATTATGCTCACAATTATAGGCCTATTAGGCTTTGTAACACGGTTTACAAGATTGCTTCGAAGGTTATTCTTAATAGAATGAAAGGTATCATTCTGAAACTCATCACTACAGAGCAAGCTGCTTTTGTTAAGGGGAGATCTCTTCAAGACCATGTGTTGATTGCTCAAGAACTTTTCCATAAATTCAAACTCCTAAAGCTCCTAAAGGTCTGGTGTCTATTAAATTAGACATGGAACAGGCTTATGATTCTATGGGATGGCCAACTCTTCAAAAGGTTCTTTCTTATTTTGGATTTCCTGAATTCTTCTCAAAATTAATCTTGGAATGTGTTCAAAATCCCTCTTTCTCTATATTGATCAATGGGAATCCATCCAGTTGGATCAAAGCAAGGAGTGGGTTCAGACAAGGTTGTCCCTTGTCACCATATCTTTTTATACTTTATTCACAGCTTCTTACTAATGCCATTATGGAGAAGGATGAAATTGGTGTTCGGGTTAGCAAGAATGGTCCAAGAATTTCACATCTACTTTATGCGGATGATATCATATTCTTTGCTGAAGCAAAACTTAAGAATGTGAAAGCTATTAAAAGTATTGTTAGCAGGTATTGTGATTGGACTGGCCAAAATGTTAATTCAAATAAATCAGGAATCTTATTTGGTAAAGCAGTCAACAGCCGGAAGAAGTGGAAGATTAAAAGGATCATGGGATATAATGAAGTTAAAAAGTTTAATTATCTGGGATCCAAACTGGCATTAACGAGGCTTTCAAGGATGGATTTCCAATTCTTATTAGATAAGGTCCTAAAGAAGTTGAACAGTTGGGGTTTAAAATTCATTTCACTTGCATGTAAAATAACTTTGGTTAAGGCTGCCATTCTTGCTCTTCCTTCTTTTCATTCCAGGATCTCTTTGGTTCCAAAAGCTGTGCTAGGTGAAATTGAAAAACTCTGTAGAAATTTTATTTGGGATAAGTCCAATGAGGGACATGGCTTACATTATATAAGCTGGAATAAACTATGTGATCCTATTAATTCAGGAGGCAGAGGTCTGCAGTCTTGTTCCAATAAAGTGGGTCCTTTAAGGTCCAAAATTGTCTAGAAATACATGAAAGATGAAGAATCATTATTGCATAAAAATCTGTTTCCTAGATATGGATCTTGTTGGAAGGCTGTGAACAAGAATAATTCCAATTCTTCAGCTTGGAAGATAATTAAAGATGGAAGCAAATTCTTGAAGAAAATTGTGAGATGGGATGTTGCAAATGGTCATTCTATAAATGTATTTGAAGATACATGGATTTTAGATAAATGTCTTAACAGATGGCTGACTTTTGTCAATTCCATAGAAGATGTTGATGGAGTTTTAACGGTGGAAAAGTTTATATCTGGAAGTCATTGGAACTTGCTAGAACTTCAAAAGTTTTTCGGTAATGACCTGGTTGAACTCATCTGTCAAATTGAAATTAAAACAGAGCATTCTGAAGATCATTTTGATCTTATTCACATGGAATCTGGTAGAACTATCACTTCTATGGTAGCTGGTATAAATTCCTCTCCTTATTCTGATAATACATTATGGAAATGGCTCAAAAAAATCTAAATTGAATGCTAGAGTGGAGAATTTCTGCTGGAGACTTTTTAATGCATTACCAACCAATTCATTTTTATCATATAGAAGACTTCAAACCAATACTTACTGTCCTAGAGGCTGTCATGAAGAAGAGAATATTTGTCATCTAACTTGTAGATGTCAAAAAGTGGCTGAAGTCATTCAAATACTGAATATGTAGGGTTTTCATATCCCATTATTTAATTATAAGGAGGAGTTGTTTGGTTGGTTGGTCAGACAAAATGCTTTTTTTCTAGCTTATTGTGTAATGCCGTCTATCTTATTTGGAAGGAGAGAAATGAACTTGTTCATGGAAAAAATGAAAGGAGTTCTATTTATATAGCTGCTGAGGCGGTCAGCTTTGTAGGAGTTTTTAATACTCCTAATTTCATCAACTCGGGCCAGTTGGGTACTAATCAGCTTTTGTTGTTTAAAGATCTTTGGTACTCTCCTCCACCCGATTGGATCAAGGTGAATGTAGATGCAACTTTATTTCCTTCTTATAAAGGTGGAGTTGGAGGTGTAATAAGAGACCACAAAGGAAGACTTATAGCAGCTTATGGAAGACCCTAAATGCATTGGGATATCACTTGAAATTTCTTGCTATTGCTTATGTTAAAGAAGTTTTCCAAAATCGGATGCATGGATACAAAGGTATAATCATTGAAATTGATAATGTCAATATTATCAAATTCATCCACAATAATATAAAAAAGGCGTCAAAGGTATGGATAAATTTTCTTTGGTTGATAGTTTTAATTTTGTTATTTTCAACTGTGTGAAAAGAGATTGTAACAAGTTAACTGACCTTTGTGCTAACTTTGGTGTTTTTTCTAGCTTTTTTTGGGAAGATATTTTAATTGATAAGATTCCTCCTTCATTTGTATACATTTTGAAGGAGTCTTTAGCTTGTACTTAGTTGGGGCTCTTTTTCCCCTTTTTCTTTTTCTAGTAATGCTTATTGCTTTCTTCAAATATATATATATATATATATATATATATATATATATATATATATATATATATATATATATATATGGGTACTTTTTTTTAACCCTGTTGTACTAAGAAAAGTAGGCACAGGGATCCCCCACCTCACTACATGCATCGCAATTAATTAATAATAATACTAATTAATAAAAATCAGTTAAAATTAATTACTAATTAATTACAATTAATTAGTAATTAACTTCAATTTGAGTTAGGATTGTGAGGCTACAAGATTTATGCAACATTTGAGCAAGATTGATGAAGGAGTTGAACATGATTAAAGCTAAATCATGTTAAATTGAAGAATTCATGCAGGATTAGCGTCAGGATTTAGGTTAATAAGCTATCGAGATACATGATTATGCAAGATTGAACAGGCTAACATAAATCTTGTTGCAAAAAAATTAAATCCCCAATTGCCTTTTTCTTGCTAGGTTGATTTACGAGATTTAACCGAAGAAGCGCGCGAGCTTTACCTTCATAATAAGCGGCTCCTGTTGCTACTTCCACTCAAAATGTCGTAACTTCTGAATTGACCGTAGGGGAACGTCGTCAAGGGAGGTGATAAGAAGGTCAGAGGTTTCGACAGAGAGGGAGGCATCGGTCGGGCTGGGTTCGACAAGGTCGCGTGTGGTTCGACGGGTAGAGGGAACGTAACGACTGAGAGCTATGGTTATATGTGGTTTGAATGAAGGAATTAGGGGAAGTAACAGAAGTTATATGCATAGATTTGTCTTGGTTGGAAGAGGTCGATGGTCGGGTCAGCCTCGAGCTTCAGTAGGTGGAAGGATAGAAAGGTTTCGGTGGTGAGAGGGGCTTGGATCGAGTTCGGTCAGATGGGAGGAGACGTCGGATGGCTTGTGGATGTGGAAGAAGTGTCAAACGAGAACTTCTCTCTCATTTTAACAATGCAAGATGACAGCGATTGAGGTAGGAGATCGTGTAAAATAATGCTAAGACGCCGAATAATAGAGCAGGGTACTGTAGATGCGGCTGGTTTGTACAGTTAAATTTTTTTCTTTTTGGATTTGCTGGCAGAGGTCAACAACTATCTATAAACAAAATGCACAAAAGTCATAATAAATGCAAACACCTTTAAATGGCACTAAAAATGCGCATTTAATGCAGCTCGCCCACAAGTAATAATAGGAAGCATAAGCAAAGAGATCACAACAAATGCAGATGGAATACAACAATTGCAAGCACCTACGTGTCACTATAGGAGATTCTCCAAATACACAACATGTTATATGCAAGCAAATACAAAAGAGCTATGATAAATTCAAGCACCTACAAGCAATGGTGGAAGATTCACTCTGAATATGATGCAACAACTATTAGCTCCTGAATACACCACATTGAACCATAAACATTGTTAAATAAAGCTTGCAACGTGCAATATCTCGCTCACAAGAGGCAATGAGAAACCTATAGTGCAATGCTATGATTCACCTGCAAGAAAAGGCAAGGAAATAGTAATAAAATATATTAGCCACTGAAATATTGAGGTAGCAGATTTGCGACGCAGGACTGCCACATTTAATAGATCAATTTATTTATAGACAACATGTGGAAGGTTCCTGATACGTCGTATAATGTATCTGTTAACATAAATACAAGCATGTAGGTTGAATCTTAATGAAGATGGCAATATGCAAAAGATGAATGATCCAAACTATATTGTTAATACGCTACAAATTAAATTCAACATGCCGCTTCACCATGCCAATGGATTTGTAACACTTGTATAAGCATACTAAAGGCATTTCTCAAACTTTAAATGACTTGTGTGAATCTTAGTGACAATCACATAGCGCGAATAATTATATTTAAATGTTTATACTCGCATAGGCCCCAACAATCATGTAGTATGCACACACGTGACATCTGAGGAAGTTGGATAAGTAAACTAATAAACTTAAGTTCAAGCTCAATCTTCCTATGCAAGTAGATAGGAGTCAACACGACGTAAAATATCAAACAAATATATGATCATTGGGTTGATCAAAATATTTATTTTAATACGTTCATTTTAGACCTTAAATGTCTATAACAAAGAAAATTCACTAACAAAGGCATAAAATCTACAATGAGCTCGATCCTCTATCAGCAAGTAGATATAGTCGATTGGTTTCAACTGAGAAAATGAAATTTCCCATAAGAACCCCGACGATGGCCATATTAACAAAAAATTTCAATCAGAGGGGACCCCAAACATTCAAAATGCCTCCAAATTCTCATAAAATACACTCAATGATGTAAATATTTATAATTAAAATAAATTACAAAAAATACTTAAAGCAAAAATACACATCCACCATCCGCAATAGTTTACCGAGGTGGATAAATCTGAATATTACTTCATGTTAGAAAGAGTAAATATCTAGATGAGAAAGTCATTAAGATTCATTCTCAAATTGTATATTGCTAATAAGGATGTGGAATGTGTCATATAACTGGTGGTTTCACTACCAAATGGCACCACAAGTAAATAATTATGATCGGGACCCTCTGACCAGGCGGTTTTGCCATCAAATGGCACCATTAATTATGATCATGGTCATAGCCCGTTTGTTCCCAAACGATGTTAAATTATTGGGTAATGAATCAATAGGATATAATCGATAGGATATAAATCCATATGTTGGCTAAGGTGGATTTAAATTTATCTACATAGACAAACATTCACCTCAGGCCTATAAGGTACCCTTAGACGAAGCAACCAATGGCTTCCAATGAGGATCCTTTTGTTAGGTTAGGTTGATTACCTCGTTTATTTCATGCCATGCATTTAAACATTGATGGTTGATATTTGTTTTGTAATTATTGTGAATTGATTAACATTCATTATTTATTTGTATCAATGTCTTAGTTGTCAATGGATAGTGTCGCCATTTCAATCGACAGGAGGACTATTTCTAGCATAAGTATATGCAAGAAGTTCTTATACATTTCATAGTTGGCTAATGTCTAAGTCAATCGCATCTGAAATTTCTCCACCACGAGTCCCTTGTTTGTTCGCTTATATTTGTTTGAATGAATTTATTGTTTTTATTTTAAAATTTAATTGTGCATTTTAGGATTTATAGTTTAGTTTCTTATTATACGATTCAAAATCCATGTTCCTTATTTTTCAAATTTGGTTTTCTATTTTTCATACAAGTTCCCTGCATTTTATCCAAGTTCATTACACTTGTATTCAGATATAGGTCCCTGTTATTTCCAGTTGTTCAGGTTTTGTGCGCTTTAGCTTGAATTTCGGTAGCATCCCTACATTTATATTAATGATTTTGTATAGTCAAAGACTAAGCACTTAAAAAAAGAAAAAAAAGAAAGAAAGAAGATGTCCCATTTTATCATCCCTTTGGAAATGTCGAGGCTCCAGGTGCCACATCATTCAAGTAAAGGCCCAGAGATAAAGTCCCTCAACTTAATACCTTACCATTGTGATGAGTTGGAGATAAAGCAATTTAACGATGCATCAGTCGAGCCTTTAGTATCATCAGCTTGTGATACCTCATTTATCACAAAAAGATCCCATATTGTTTAGATACTTTTATCAAATCCGAATAAGGGTCGGCTAATTTGTAGATCTAATTTCCCTATGAATAAGAAAAGTGCATCTACATCAGAATAATGAAGTATCTCATAATAGTTGGTTAACAACGCTAAGATTTAACTGTAAACATAAGTAGGGAATCGATAGTGGAAACCACGGGTCATGAAAGCACAATGCCACACCACCGGATCTACAACATTTGATCAATCAGATAGAAGGCGTCAACAAAGCCTGAAATAAACTCTGTGCATTTGACATTGATAGTCACCAATGCAACCGGACACCCATATATACTACATGTAAACATTTAAGGATTCCCCCTCATATACATATTGTACTTACAAGATAATATGATGTATATTTATGTATTATAATTTAAACAATGCATTACACTGGCATGTCATATGAAATCATTGTTGTATGTTAAAAGAACTTGCTATATAAGCATCAGGTATCATTCTAGTATGTTATTTGACACTATAACTGTACTTTAAGATCATCCTTCTACCTAAGAATAGGGTTTCACTCTAGTGTGTCATTCGACACTACAATTATATTTAAAAAATCATATCAAGCACATATATGAATGCATCATATGAAATGCATCCAATGACAGAAACCCACATAGGCCCATGTTGTAGGTGCACATGTGACGTTTGTGAATGCCACACAAGTTAAGAAATAAATTTATATTTGAAATTGATCCTCTCTTAGCATATAGATAAAGTCCATAAGGTTTAATCAATGAAAAAAAAAACTCCTCGATGATAGTTGCATTGAATGTAAATCTCAATCATATAGGAGCATATATTTTTAAATTCCCTGAAACTTCTATAAAATACAATTCTTTTCAAATGATCCTATATACCCTGATGATAACCGTATTGAATATTCTTCTGAACCTGAGAGGATTATATATTTCAAATGCCCATGAAAATTCAAAGTTCAAAATAATCATTCAAAATTAAGATAATTAAAAATATTAAATTCAATCATCAATCACTTGATGCAAAATACACCCAACAAGCCTCTACAAAAGTTTATCGATATGAAAAAAATTAAAATAACTCCAACTCACACAGAGCTAATGTCTAGTTGAGAATATCAGTAGGATCTATTCTCAATCTATCTCTTGCTAGTAAGGACTGAAAATCCGTATAGATTGTTAGACCAAAAGTAATAGTCCAAAGCTAACCAAGAGGGGGGTGAATTGGTAATTAAAAAATCTCTTGAAAATTTTATAGAAAACTGTTCTTATAATTTTTACATAAAGAATTTTTTTCAAAATCAAAAAACTTTTTAACCACAAAAATAAAAAGTGCAGAAAAATAAAATTATGGTAAAATAAAAAAACACATAAATTTTGTGATGTCCAATAATCTAAATTAGAAGAATATTTATTTAATCTATTAATAAATAACAACCAGAGCTATCTAATATCATCTATTAATAATAAACATCATAATAAATTTTATAATTTAAAATATTAATGTACATATCTATATTCAATCCCAAAAATCATAAACAAAAAGAAACAAAATTTGAATAATCTTGATCAGCCTAGCACTCCTGCTCCCCTACCCTGATCTGAAATCATTTAACAACGTATAATGAGCTTAAAAAGCCCAGATGGCCACCAAAACCTATAACTGAATTTAAAGTACGGTAAAGGAGCAATAAGCATGTAAAAAGTCAAATCATAACAGTAATCATATGTTCATTGAATTAGTACAAAAATAGTAAAATTCACAAGCAGCAATAATAAAATTTATAAATAATAAAATGCTATAGTATTAAAGCTAGTAAATTAGTACAAGTGTGAAATCTATAAAGTAATCATCTTATATGTAATACCAATCAATATAAAAATCATATAAAATATCAAATCAAAACATCAGTAAAGACTATCGAAATCATGTAAATGTAGTAAAAATCATATAGGAATATATAAATATACTATCTAAGTATTATATATCACGTGCTCATTATATCGCATGGTTAATATCAGTATAGTAAATCAGTAGTATCAAATTGTATTAGTATCTATATTAGTAACAATAATAATCTAGTGGCATAAGCAGTAGAATAATACAATAATAATAAATCCATATAATAATAATAATAATAAATATGTACAGTAATAAAAATAATACCTCAAAAATATATATTTTAGTAGTCACACAAAACAAGTAAGAAGCCTTGGCTATCACGACATTTTCAATGTTAATATCAGTATTAGTAAATCGTAGGCTCAGTAAATAGAGTCGACACTCTTTGCCTGTCAGCATAGTAATAATCTCCTTATAACTCTCAATTAGTGTATCACGTGAATTAGTTGAGAATAACATCAAACCATAATATTTAAAGGAAAGCCCGTCGTCCCACCATCCTGTAAAGATCAATTAGTCTCCAACAAATAGATCAACCAGTCTTTACTAGTTTGTTTCACACACGCATAGTATTATCAAAATACTGTAACAGTAATAGCGACCAGCTATTACTCAATCACATATCAATATCTATTTTCAATGCATTGCAGTAAATAAGGCATAATTGAGCTTAATTAAAAAGATGCTAAAATCTCACAACAATAGACAATAAAAAATCCTATTAGGTAAAAATACACATTTTTAAAAAATTACTAAAATACCAGAAATATTATAAAATGATATATTAAGACTTTTATTGTACTACAATACTATTTTTAGACATGAAAATAAAATTTGAAGTAGACAAAAATTGTTATATTTTCAAAATTATCCTATAAAAAAATCTCAAATAAATATTCAAAATGTTTATAATCATGATCTCTATAACATATAAAAAGTTAAGCGGTAAAAGTTTTGCCAATACAAAGTTATTCACATTTTTCGGTAATGAAAAATTCAAATTTAATTAAAAAAACCAAAAAATACAAAATCTTTGATATCAGAATTGGTTATGGATTCCTTACAGCGAGATGAGCAATTATTACAATAGGCTCGACGGACAAAAACTGCACCGTAGCCTCCAAATCCAAAACTTTCCTTTCTCTCTCCTCTCTTTCTCTCACATTTCTCTTTTTTTTTTCTTTGTTAATTGATGGATTAAAAAGCAATGAATAAATTAAATGGATTCTTATAATGGATTTAGATATTTAAGATTAAATTATAATGTAATATGAATATAATTATTTAATTAATTTTTTTAGTATAAAATTTAAATAAATAATTTTAGGACATAGAAAATTACAAAAAAAAATATTCATAAAATAAAACATGATATTAAAAAAATATCCATAAAATTGATTTGCAAAATGGACACATAACGGTCCCGAAATCTCACTTGTATCAATTGGTACAAATTTCTTAAGGATTTTCACCGGTGCCCAAAAAATACAAAAAATTTCATATAAGTAAAATATTATAATCAAAATACTATAACAAAGAACTATGATTTGGATTTATAATAACTCCACAAAAATTTGACAAAATCATAATATGGGTTATTATAAATTTATAGTGGTTCGGTCCAACTAAGCCTACGTCCACTATGTGAAGTCTTCCTCTTCAGGTATTACACTATTGCCAAAGTGACTTACCTTTTGCTCCCACAATAAGGTGAGGAATTTTTTATAATTACCCTCTCTTCCACCAATCCCTGGTGCGATAGAGTACCATCATCCTTTCATACCCTCTAAGTATCGGTAGAGTACCATCATCCTCTCACACTCTTCAAGTGTCGATAGAGAATTAATGTCCTTTCACAACCGCCTGGTATCAGTAGAGAACCATCATCCTTTCACACCCTTCTGGTGTCGGCAAAGATTCAGATCTTCTCCAAAGATCTTCTCTTGAGCGTCTTCAAAAAAGTAAGGAAGAGATTTGACACACTTATAAAGAGATTCTCACCTTTAGGCAACTTTGTCAACCCTTCATACTCTCCACTTGCAAGACCTCTCTCTCAAACACTCTCCCAAATCACTCTTACACTTTCTCTCAAAGAAAAAATGAAGAAAGAATTCATCCACAGTCAGTTTATAGGACTATATATATAAAAGGCATGAAAAATTGTCTAGAAAATTGAAATTTTCAATTTTGACCGTCAACAATCATACAGTACAGTTGACGATCGTACGTACGAACAATTCAAAATTTTCTTGTATGATCCAGTATGAACCAATTTCATACTCTTATTTTCCTGTGTACTAACTTACATTGTATAATATGATCAGTTCAAAATTGAACAGATTCGTCTGGTACGATGCAGTACGAAATGATTTCGTACTATGAATAACGTATTGTATGAAATCCATATCATACAGTAAGATCTATTTTAATCAAACCATGTTTTACATGGTATAAAATGGACTCAACCATTTTATACTCTGGAAGTCGTCTGTATGATCCTATGATCGTACAATACGAACAGTTTAAAAAATTTATCTATTCATATAGACGAAAAGACACACAACCATTTCATACTCTGAACGTCATTTGTATGAACCTAAGATCGTATAATATGAAAAGTTAAAAATATAAGAAGTTCGTCGAGACAAACTTGTATGTATCTATTTCATACTCTAGAAGTCATCTGTATGAAGGTAACTTCATTCATTACGAATAACACTTAGAAATCTTTCCTAACATGGTTCGATTAATTGCTTTCTGGAGGAACACTCAACCCAAATCATCCCGTACAATCCAAAATCATATAGTATGATTAGTTTTAAAAATTAACAAATTTTTACACTCCCCTAGTGTGTATGTGCATGGTTTCATAGTCAAATAGCACCACACTATGGGTTTCATTGTCAAAT
Source organism: Dendrobium huoshanense (assembly GCA_016618105.1). Classification (NCBI taxonomy): domain Eukaryota; kingdom Viridiplantae; phylum Streptophyta; class Magnoliopsida; order Asparagales; family Orchidaceae; genus Dendrobium; species Dendrobium huoshanense. The sequence continues at coordinate 43,972,508 of CM028356.1, forward strand.
GGCACCATAGGTAAATGGTTATAACCGGGACCCTCTGAACTCGATGGTTTGTTGTGAAATGGCACCATTATATTACAGTCATGGTCAGCTCCCATATTCTCCCGAATGGCACTAATTTAGTGAGATATGAATTAATATGATATAATCGATAAGGCACAAAGTCATGTGTCAACTAAGGTGGATTCAAAATTGTCCCTATAGATAAACATCCACCCCAAGTCTACAAGACACCCTTGGACGACGAAACCCATGGCTACTGATAAGGATCCTTCTATCAAGTAGGGTTGATTACCTCCTCTGATTAAGTAAACCAAGCACCATGATGGCCCCGGACGATAGAACCATTGGATCTTGACCTAGCTCATCATCACTCCCCCTACCATATACTTTAAGTTCAATATGGTGAAAATTTTCATTTTAAACATCCAATTTTTAAATATCCAAATCCATGATGCTACTATATACTAAATACTATGTATCTATAAATATAGTGTGTTCTCTCAACGACTAGCCTTAATCAAACGTTCTCTCTTGTGTTTGAGAGGGGTAATTAACTATAGAGGCTTATGCTTATAGGACACAAAAACTCTGATCATAAAGTCCTCGCAAATGAGGGAAAAATCTCTGGGTGTGTCTTACTAACAATCCTAATCTACCTTCCCAAAATTTTCCCTGGAACTTAATTTGTTAAAACTCCCCCTAAAAGCAAAGAAAGCCATAGGGAGGCCAGGGCACAAATTTTTGAAGCCCTCAATTCAACACTAAAACATGAAATATCAAATGGATATGAGTACATAAAAAGAATGGATGCATGGACGATTGGAAAATTTTAGAAGTAGTGGTCAGAGTTAAATGTTATACTGGCGACAACTTCCATTCTATATCCTTGATATAAGTTTACATTTGTAGAGCGGCCTTATATGAGATTATATGTCTTTGAATTTAGAAATGTTAGAGATAATTTTTTTTATTATTATTATTTGTAAACTATACAAAGAATAGTGGGAATGGTGCATCAGGGCAAGGTTCAAGTGCAACTCAAAGGACACATAGTGATGTATTAATAATAATTAAGCCATAATTTCTGTAGGTACTTGTTTTATTACAATTATCTTTTTCTAATTATTCTAATAAATTTATTCAACATATTTTGAGTTTCCCTAATAGGACTTTGATTCTTTTTAGGAGGAAATTATAATACCTAAAAGTCAAAACTAGAGATATATCTCGATAAACCAAAACCTAATAGAAAATTTGAGTTAGATATATTACATTTTTTTAAAGACAATCAATATAGATTTCCTGAGATTTCTACTATGGCTTTTGATGTGTTGTGCATCACAATAGCTATAGTAGCCTCTAAAAGTTCTTTTAGCAATAACAATAGAATTCTATATCATAACCAAAGTGTACTCAAGCATGAACTTATTGAGTCTTTAGTTTGTGCAAAGGATTGTTTGTACGAAGAACATGGTGCTATATCATTTATCTCTATAACTATTCCATTTATGTGCACTGTTAAGTGTTAAATGTTTAAGAGCTCAATTTCATTATTTTTAGTTCTAAATTATTCTAAATTGGAAGTTACCACTAAAGAAATCATTAGTTTAACTATAACTCAAATTAAAAGAGAATCTAATTAAAGTCAAGTCATTAGATAATTTTTTTTACTCTAACTATTATTTGAGGGGAGCTTCAAAATTCATATGGCATGTGGTTTTGGTTGGTTTGTTAAAGAACTTAGTGGTTTGATATCTATTGATTAACTGGTCACTTATTTATAAGATTTATTTCCTTTACTTATTTTCTTATGTGAACATGGCTAAATTTAAATTTCTGGGCCCAACTTTCAAGGTATGCACATTCTTGGCACAACTAGATCTAAATTTCTTAGAACATTTTTTCTATATATGGCTAAATAGTCATCCTTTCAGGTATGTCCAAGTGTTATCTTATAGTTGGTTGCTTTGTTGACTTCTAGTTGCATTATGTAGTCTCTTATAACAATTGTGTTATTGCTTTAATATTTTATTATTGTTTATTAGTTATTAGTTATTCAAATTACAAGGTTGTTATAAATTGAGTTTTCCTTTTTGATATTAGGTTTTCTGGTTGGTTGTTGCTGAATTTATATTTGTGCTTACAAAATTCTTGTTAATACCTAATGTAATGTTGCCTATTAGTTAATATTGGGGGTTAGTGAACTTATATTGCTGAAAGCCTTAAACTTTTTACCGCCTTTTAATATTGGGGTTTACTTTCATGTCTGTTGATATTAGGGGTTGTTGAAATGATGAAACCTGCTTTATTATCTTGTTATTTAGCTGTTATACTTTAATCTATTAAGCAATGATGAGAAACCTTCTAAACTTAAAGTGTGAATCTATTTGGGATAAATAGTATTGCAACCAGGTGACATTTGTGTTTTCTTGGATCGAGCAGAAACTATTTAATTAAACAAATGCTAACTAAGCTAATACAAACTACCATCTTGGATATTGATATTTATTGTTCACTCATATTTCATTAGTTGGTGAATGATTTAGAGGGTAAGATATTTAATCAAGTATTTTGTTATCTCATAAATATATTATTTTAGCTAATTAACCATTTTTTTTACAGTTAAATATATTCGAAGACAAATTCTTCTCCAGTAGTTATTTCAAATTTAAATTTAACGTTGTTGCGTTCTAAAAAATTTGAGTTGGTAGAGTGTATATTTTACATCTTAGCACTATACAAAGATTCAACATGAACATGAAAGTAGTAAAACAAAAGAATTTTTTATGTGGAAAACCCAGAAATAAAAAACTACTTAGCCTGGCCAAATTATAAATCCATGATGTAGCAAGTGATAAATAGATCCTCCTTTCTTTATTGTTGAACAATAGAAAGAGTACAAAAATCAAGTGTTCACAGAAGGCAGTTGATATATACCCAACAATAGGGTTAGATTTTGCCAATAGGGATTATGGATATACATAGGTGGACTTTTATACCCAATAATAAGCCTAAATCTTGTTAATACTCTAGAGGAGATATATTTTTGATGTTGATCCTCATTAACAATGGTGATTGTCAGCAAAAATAGCTGGTGGTGGTCGTTGACAATGATGAATGAGAAATGCATGATAGTTCTTTCTAGTTCTCTCTATCCTTTTTTTTTCTCCACTTTGATGTGAAGAATGAGTGCATGTTTATAGGTTTTTCAGACTAGCATGCTCTGTAAATGTGAAAAAAATCTAGGACAAATTAGGAGTGCTCCATCAAACAGTCCATATTAATTCCTCAGATCATAAAGCTTTCATTAATCATTTAAGTGCCTTAATGATATAAAAATTAAATGATCTTAGGCTCGCTAGATTCATCTTGTCAAGCCTCTCAATTTGACTATAAATATTCCTTATTTGGACATCAATTAACTACTAAATTAATACTTTTAAGTTTCAATGTATGCTTTAGCTCCTTGATTTAAACCCATTTGGGCTCGATATGGACTGATTTCAGTGTCACAGGTTCATCTTATCAAAACATTCAGCTTGATTGTCAATTTGCTAAGATCAGTGTTCGGATAGCTGTAAATTGAATTTTGAAGGTTTCTAATTCAAATATACCTTGAGATTTGTGTCACATCAAAGTGATTTTTGGTGATGTATCATTTGCCCCCTATTTTAGACATCATGCTTATTATGTCCAAAAATATATATTTAAATGTTGAAATTTAATATTTTTATATTTATTTTATTTTATTAATAATGTTTTTTTAAGTGATTATTTTTGGAAAAAATTTCCTCTTATTCTTATTATTATTTTAAAATTTACTTTATATTTCTTTTTTGAGATATATATATATATTAAAAGAAGTTTTTTTTAATTATTTTTATGTAGATTAATTTTTTTTTATTTTTTTTATCTTATTTATTATTATTATTATTATTATTATTATTATTATTATTATTATGTATATATTTTTAAAATTTTGTGAATCTTTAATCTAAAGTTACATAATTTTCTTTTGTAAGGTCACATAACTCTCTTCATTAAAGTCATGCAAATCTCTTCATAAAATTCACATAATTCTCTTTATCTAAAGTTATGTAACTCTCTTCATTAAAATTACATAACTCTCTTCATTTAAAGTTATGTAACTCTTCCTCTCTCTTTCAAGTATAAATATCCTTTCACGGGAAAGGACATTTGCACCATTTCTCCTCTCCAATCTTCTCTTTCCCTTTTTTTCTTCTCTTCTCTACTTCCTTTTAAATTATAATTATTTCATTGTCTTGAATAGACGACTTTTTCTATCAAACTCCACTACTCCTCTTTGTGTAGAAAAAAACTGTTCTTGCTCTTCTTTTCTTTCTTTTCTAAAATTCTTCTTTTATTAGAGGCATTTCACTACCTTGAATAGGCGATATTTCCTATCAAGTTCTCGTGCCCCTCTTTATAAAGAAGAATTTGTTTTTGCCCCCTTTTCTTCCTCTTATCTTCTTCTTTTATCCTTTATTTTTTATTATATTAAAGGTATTCCACTGTCTTAGATTAGCTGTATCCCCAATTAAGCTCCAGTAGCCCTCTTTGTATAGAAGTAGTTATTATCTCTCTTCTCCTTATATCGTTTTCTTCTTTCATTAGAAACATTCTATTATATTGGTTAGGCGGTATCCACTATATAGCTATAGTGCTTCTCTTTATGTACAAGGAGTAGATCTTATCATTCTTCTCCTTTTATCATATATATATTTTTTTATATTAGAGGCATTCCACTATCTTAGATAGGCGTTATCCACCATTAAGCTCTAATCACAATAAGAATTTTATTTTATTTTTTGTAATTTTTTTTTTTGTAGATTTTTTTTTTGGGTAAACCCGGGGCAGGAAGCCCATGTATTAATAATAAAAAATCAATTACATGTAACCAGTAAGGAAGTGGAAAAAACTATAAAAATAACAACTAAGAACACAAGACAAACACCAACAAAATGCTACAAGGAGACAATACAATCCATAAGACTCAGGATAAAAAAGGCCAGAACCAGTCTACATAAAATTCAGACCGCTCAGCTTGCCAAAGGAAAAACTTTGTAGATTAATTTAATTTCTTTGTAAATTTTTTATCGTATTAATAATAATAATAATAATAATAATAATAACAATATTATTATTATTATTATTATTATTATTATTATTATTATTATTATTATTATTATTATTATTATTATTATTATGTATATATTTTTAAAATTTTGTGAATCTTTAATCTAAAGTTATATAACTTTGTTTTGTGATGTTACATAACTCTCTTCATTAAAGTTTCAAAAAATTTTACTTAAATATTTTTTTTTTCAAGTTTTATTATTATTTATATTTTTTTATTTTTATAAATATATTTCTTAAAATCACATAACTCTCTTCATTAACGTCATGCAAATATCTTCATAAAATTCACATAACTCTCTTCATTTAAAATTATGTAACACTCTTCATTAAAGTTTCATAACTCTCTTCATTTAAAGTTATGTAACTCTTCCTCTCTCTTTCAAGTATAAATATCCTTTCATGGGAAAAAGAATTTGCACCATTTCTCCTCTCCAATCTTCTATTTCCTTTTTTTTTCTCTTCTCTACTTCTTCTTATACTATAGGCATTCCACTTCTTTAATAAACAACATTTTCTATCAAGCTCCAGTACTCCTCTTTGTGTATAAACAAATTTTTCTTGCACTTCTTTTCTTTCTTTTTTAAATTTTTTCTATTATTAGATGCATTCCACTACCTTGAATAGGCAGTATTTCCTATCAAGTTTTCATGCCCCTCTTTATATAAAAGAATTTGCTTTTGCCACCTTACTTTCTCTTATCTTCTTCTTTTATCATCTATTTTTTCTTATATTAGAGGTATTACACTATCTTAGATTAGTGGTATCCCCTATCAAGCTCTAGTACCCCTTTTTATATAGAAGTAATTATTATCTCTTTTCTCCTTATATCCTCGATCTAGTTCTTACATTAGAAGCATTTTATTTTATTGGATATGTGGTATCGACTACCAAGCTCTAATGCCTCTCTTTATATAAAAGGAGTAGGTATTCTCATTTTTCTCCTTTCATCTTATATTTTTTCTTATATTAGAAGAATTTCACAATCTTAGATAGACGTTATCCACTATTAAACTCTAATCACTATGGGAATTTAAGCCATTTTTGAAGAAAAAATCTAACATAAAATAAGGTAAATTTGTCGCAAAATTAACTTTGCGAAGGAATACATTCTAGGCTAAAAATCACGTTAAAAAAGTATTTACGATGGACCTAATCTGTCTTGAATAGAGGTCATTTTCTATCAAGCTTCAGTAGTCCTCTTTGTATATAAAAAAATTGATCTTACTCTTCTTTTCTCAAATTCTTCTTTTATTAGAGGCATTCAACTTCCTTGAATAGGTGGTATTTCCTATCAAGTTATTGTGCCCCTCTTTATATAGAAGAATTTGCTTTAGCCCCTTTTATTCCTCTTATCTTCATCATTTATCATATATTTTTCTTATATTAGAGGTATTCCACTGTCTTAGATTAGCGGTATCCCCTATCAAGCTCTAGTACCCCTCTTTGTATAGAAGTAGTTATTATCTATATTCTCCTTATATCCTCTACTTCTTACATTAGAAGCATTATATTATCTTGGATAGGCGGTATCAACTACAAAGCACTAGTGCCTCTCTTTATGTAGGAGGTATTGTCGTTCTTCTCCTTTTATCCTATATATTTTTTTTTCTTATATTAGAGATCATCTACTATCTTAGATAGGCGTAATCCACTATTAAGCTCTAATCACTATGGGAATTATGCCATTTTTTGAAGAAAAAATCTAACGTAAAATAAGTCAAATCCGTCTCAAATTTAACTTTATGGAGGAATGCATTCAAGGCTAAAAGTCATGTTGAAAAAGTTTTTACGGCGGACCTAATCTGTCATAAATATTTTATGACAGATTTGCAACGAAAAAGTTTTCGTCTGAAAAAAAAAAAAAATCGAAATTAATAATTAATTAATTTATCTCATCAAACCAGTCCAACTAATCAAGGACAGTCCAACCTGCATAACATGCCTGCCACATACCCCGAGTTGCCTTCCAAGCTACGAGACATGATTTAGTAGCTCTAATCAATATGGGAATTTAAGCCATTTTTTGAAGAAAAAATCTAACATAAAATAAGTCAAATCTATCTCAAATTTAATTTTATGGCGGAATACATTCTAGGCTAAAAGTCACGTCGAAAAAGTATTTACGACGGACCTAATCTGTCGTAAATATTTTACGACATATTTGCGGCAAAAAAGTTTTCGTCTGAAAAAAAAAAAAATAGCAAAATGAATAATTAGTTAATTTATCTCATCAAACCAATCCAACTAATCAAGGACAATCCAACCTGCCTGCCACGTACCCCGCCTTGCCTTCCAAGCTACGAGGCATGATTTAGTAGCAAGTCCACAACACAACACACAAAGACTTGTCCGGAAAATGCAAGAGAGTTCTTTATAGTTCTCTCTATCCCCTTTTTCCTCCCCTCTTATGTGAAGAATGAGGTCATATTTATAGATTTAAGAGAGTGGCATGCCTCATAAATATAAAAAAAATCTTAGAATAACTTTGGAGTTCTCCATCAGACGATTTATGTTGATTCATTTGGTCATAAAGCTTTCATCAAGCATTTAAGTGCCGTAATGATGTCAGAATTAAGAGATTTTCGGCTCGTTCGATATTTTTTCGTCAAGCCACTCGATTTGACTATAAATATGCCATATTTAAAAATCGTTTACTTTCTAAATTAATGCTTTAAAGCTTCTATGTATGCTTAAGCTCCTTGATTCAAGCCCATTTGGATTCGGTGTCACTAGTTTCGTTTTGTCAAAACGTCCAATTTGACTTTAAATTTTTTGAGATTGGTGTTTGGATTATTGTAAATTGAATTTTGAAGGGTTCTAATTTAAATATATCTCGAGGTTTCAACTAGATCAAGGTAATTTTTTGGTGATGTATCAACTATAATTTAATTTATATTTTGTAATGTTTACTGTCAACTGTTGAACGATTTGTAATTTATAAAGTGTTTAGTTTTTTTTGGCTATTAATATAAATTCATAGTTTAACTGTAACAATTGTTGGCTTTTGTTGAATTAGAACTGAACCCCAAATCAAAGATATAAGGGGCTTTGTTGGCCTGTAGGCTGCAAGAGGCAGAATTTATATTGTACTGTATGTAACTCCAGGATTATATTAATATAAATCTTTGCTTAATTTAATTAGTTTACCTATTTCTGTTACTAACCCTTGGTTGTTGCTAATTTTGTAATGTAATATATTTCAAGTTTTAGTATAACTATAATTTGATTTCTTTTTAAATATTAAATAGTTTAATATGAAATAGCAAATTTTTCTAAAGAATAATCTGGGTTGGCGAATCATGTCGGGTTGACACCCAAGCCCGAATAGGGATGGGTTTGGGTCTCTCCGATCCGGTTTCCTAATCGGGTCAAGTCAAAAAATAACTGATCATTTTCGAGGTGCAATTGAACTTGACTCAAAAATTTATTTTGACACGCTATTCAAAAGCTATAATATGGTAATTTTATTGAATAACTGTAAATTCATATATAAGAAATAACAACAAATGATTGCTCAAAAGGCATGTAAATAAATAAAAAAGCTTCAACTGTAAGTAAACGAGGTATGTAGAAGCAACTGTAACGTGCATATCAATTAATGAAATGCTCAACCAAGCTATATGCTCAAACTTAGTCGAAAGTTAAATGAGCATCGAAAATATTAAATTAAATTAAGATTTTGTATGTGATGGTTAGCTTTTTAAAATAATTTTTAGTATAAAAACTTTTTTTTAATTAAAACGTTTTGCTAAATAAGAAGCTACTAAGAATGTTATCCCAAACGAAACCTTATATTGTAGGATCCAAATTTCCTTATGGTTGATATCCGATCTTACTAGCATGCAAGCTAAAGAAGTTCAAACCCAATAACCTATAGTAAATGTTGCAAGGTAGAATATTCACGGTGGTAGAGTGAGTGAATTTTTCATCTTAGCGATCTATAGATATCTAACATAGACAAATAGCTGAAGAGAGCAAAAAAACAATAGAAAAATTTTTTACGTGAAAAATCTTAAAAGAGAAAAATCACAGGATCTCGCCCAAGGTAAAACAATTCTACTAAATTTGAACGAATTACAAAGGATAACCAGTCCTATTATTTCGTACAATTACTAGAGTTTGGAAGGCTGGGCGGAAGTTAGACGACTGTTGGGCTAAAGTCAAACAAAGTTTAGGTGAAAGTCCGATGGTGGTGGATGATTGAGCAACATGTTGGTAGCAATCGACAGCCCGATGGAAGTTCAGTGGCAACTAGGAGGTCGTTTGACACCAGTCAGCGGCCAGTCAGTGATCCGACGATGATCAGATAGATGTCCTATATCCGAGTGGTGGTTAGGCGGCACTAGACAACGTTTGGTGGTCCAACAATAATGGTCAGGTTGAAGTTTGGATACGAATTGCGATCAGGTGGTGGTCTAAAAATGGTCAGACGAAAGTCTGGTGGACGGGTGGTGGTCTAACGATGGTTAGACATAAGTCTGACTGTAGTCAGCAACCTGGTGGTGGTCCAAAGATGGTCAGGGCGAAGTTCGGCAAAGATCTAAAATGTTTACCTTCAATGAAGTCCAATACAAATGGTTGGATAGAAGTCTAACTCAGATAGCCTCCAGATTCATGTCGGTTTAGGCAATTTTCAATGACATATCAATAAATATGAAAAGGGGAATAATATTTGGGGGAAAATACATCCAAATGTGCCAAATGATCTAAAATGTGTATCTTCACTCTTTATTCATAAGGATATTAGGTTGCAAAAATATTTATACAAAAATGTGCAATAATAAATGATATCCAAAATGAATTGCTTTTGTGCTTTAAGAGGTGTTAGGGATGGTTGCTACTATCTGATATAATACCTCATTCTTAGCATGAGTTCACTTATGCCTAATATTCAAAGAAAAGTTGGCAGGGGGTAAATCCTCTAACAAGTTGACCAGGAAGGTCTACTATCGATGAGTCTTTTGGCAATGTTGGCGACCTCTTGGAAGGGGTACTTGAGCTACATTGATGTGAGGGGTGAGTGCATGTAAGTAGCGAGGGTTGACTGAGCAAGATGATGCAAGCTTAAATTTTCTTTGGAGGATCACTCCTAGTTACGCTGATGGATTTTATTAAAGACTTATGCTTGAGGTGATGGAAAGTTACTTTAGGAGTATGTTTCTCATAGAAATAGAGACTCCGTGTAAGCTATGTGGTTCTTGTGAACTCTTGAGACTTCCTTGAGAGTTAGACTCCTATATGACTGCATTGCCTAGTTGAGAATGGTTCCCCTTGAGCGAATACTCGTTATTAAACTTTATGGGTTTGAGTTCTCCCATTATAACCTGTTTAATATCTATTAAGTATTTGAGAAGACATGTATTAGTATAGGGTGTCAAAACGGGTTAACATGTTGTGTTCGAGTTTGACCCGAAATTGACATGATTTGAATCTAGCCAACATTAGGCCGATTCATTTAATAAATGGGTAAAACATGGACCTAAATCAAACCCGCTAGTAATCCAAATAATCTAAACTTGACCCAATAACCAATTCTGATTAATTTTTATTTTTTTTATAACTTAGCAACGGTAAAGTATAGTTAATTGATAAAAAATAAGAATATCAAACCAACAAACATAAGAATTTAAGGAAAAAATAAATTTTAACTGGTCACATTATGGTTAAAAGTAGATTTATAGGTCATCTCGGGTCCGGCCTATTTAATAAATAAGTCAGAATTGTAGTCATGAACCCAACCTGTTTTAAATTTGATTTTTTTGAATCAGATTTGAATCGGATTCTCATATGAGATCACTTAGTAACACCCGACATATATAGTTTGATGATGAATATAATTTGATTACATAATATAGAAACTCAAATTATATTAAAATTTGACTTGAATCTGATAAGTGAATAAATCTGAACTCATATTAAATTAGAATTCAGCACCGCACGGTTGTACAGAAGTAACGTGTTGGTTCTTCGTTCATGTATATAGTCAAATGATTCTTTCACATTCGTCATCTACCGTCCGAATTTTGTTGAGGGCCTCTCTCTTCAAAATAAAATTTTCTTTTTTAATGCAGACATTCAAGTCCATATCTTCTTCCTCGCCCAGAATGTGGCGCAGGCGCGTTAAACAGAGTTCACGTAAGCCGTTAGTTTGCTGCGTGACGTCGACTTACGGGGTGAGACGTGGCGTACAATTACAGCTTGGTGAATATGTGGGTGGGAATTTCCCTTTTTTGAAGGGGTGGAAGAATCAGATTTCTCTGAAAAGATCTCGCCGTTCGGATATCGTGAGTGTTCACATGGCGGACCTCTGTCAGCTTTTCTCTTACCTACTATAAACCTAACGCTCCGCTGCTTTGTATGTTCTGTTCCACTTTCATCTCTATCTGCGCCGTCCCCTGAAAACACTAATTTCCGCTTCCGAGTTCTCCTCTCTGCCGTATTGAGCCTTCGGGAGTTCCGCGATCTTCCATTCGTGGTGTTCTGCTTTAATTTGCCGTTTCCTTTGCGAACGATACGCTTTTCTAAAATGTCCAGCACGGCTTCGCAGACGGTTCAATCCGTCCACGATTTCACGGTGAAAGTGAGTCTCTTGGATGTGTGTTTTTCTTATCTTTCATTTGAATATTCTTATTTTTAATCGGGAAATTGAGAATGAAGGTGTTCTGGATTGTAGATGTAGGTTTGCTGGAACCGGCGTAATTCTGGCTTAATTTCAACTGTTTGCACTTTCTTTAACATTGATTATCTGCTAGTTTTGGAATTCTGGAGTGAGAAAGTGAGATTTTTCTGTCAACATTATAATGAATGTTTGTTTTCAATGGTGAACAGCAAATGTTTTATTTTTTTTAATTTTTAATTTTTATATTTCTAGATCTGTAGTTACTCTTGGTGTTGATGATATGCTGATTTATTTAAGTATTGTTTGGGATAAAATTTTGTTTTTATCTTAGAAGACAAAATCAAAATATATATTTATTTTGAACTGAGAAAGCAAACAAAAGAAATTAAACATAGAATAAAATAAAATAATTTCAAGATATAAATAAATTGATCTTAAACATGCCCGAGGTTTATGAATTTATTGTTGGAGTTTCAGAACTTTTCTTCTTGGTGTATGAGTGCTTCATTTTGTTGGGGAATAGACGAAACGTTTACTTGAAATACAGAAAGAGAGAAAGAACATGTAGTAGAAAAGACTATCAACGCACAAAAGCACACAAAAATTTTACACATATTCACCTAATTAATTTCTGTACGCTGTTTGCCTAAACCCTAAATTTCATTCATGTTGGATTGTGGAGAATTATGGTCTTAATTCCTCAAAAATTTACGGCATCTAAAAATACAATAAGTTTTTTAAACTTTCCTTAATTAAATAATAATGGATTGATATTATAGAAATTTTGGGGCATCACGCTCCCTGCTAATCCTCACGATATTCTATAAGTAATCCAAATCGAGAAGTACGACGGCATGGGTATGTGATTGAAATTTCCCTCCCCCCCTTCTTGGGCAAATTATTGCATCCGGTCACCGGACGCGGAAAATAAGTTCGGACAGCTAATAAAAATTTGCCGCGTCACCTGCGCTTTTGTCTTGCGCTTTAGTTGCGCTTTACCTGAGCTTTACATGCGCTTTACTTGCGCTTTATCTGCACTTTTGACTGTTTTTTGACTTGCGCTTTAGTTGCGCTTTACCTGCGCTTAACTTGCGCTTTACTTGCGCTTAATTTAAAATAATATTTTATTAATATCCGGACCTATCTCCGCGTCCGGTGACCGGATGCAATAATTTTCCCAAGAAAGGGGCAGGTAAAGCGCAAGTAAAGCGCGTGTAAAGTGCAGGTAAAGCGCAGGTAAAGCACAACTAAAGGGCAGGTAAAGTGCAGGTAAAGCGCAGGTAAAGTACAGGTAAAGCGCGGGTCAAAGCGCAGTCAAAAGCGCAGTCAAAGCGCAACTTAAGTGCAAGTCAAAAGCGCAGGTGACGTGGCAAATTTTTATTGGATGTCCGAACCTATTCTGCGCGTCCGGTGACCGGATGCAATAATTTGCCCCTTTCTTGTGTCTTCTATCTTTGCTTCTTTTTTGGGGGAGCTTGAGCAAGCTTGAATTGCTCTGCTCGGATCAAGTTCCCAGCAGTTGGTGAGTGCTTGTTTGATGAATATGCACGTTAAAGCTCTAATAGTTTTTTGTTTTTAGGATGCTCGAGGAGAAGACGTAGACCTTAGTATTTACAAGGGCAAGGCTCTGCTCATCGTAAATGTTGCTTCTCAATGGTATCTAGCTTTTTATTTCAAAAAGAATTTACTAATATATGTTGCACTTCTAAACTTTCTAATATTTTTGGTGCAGCGGGTTAACCAACTCAAATTATACTGAGATGAGTCAGTTGTATGAGAAGTACAAGGATAAAGGTAATTGTTTAGTCCAATATATTAGCTTGAAAGCTCCAATTTTTCCTTCTTTATAGTCTGATTACATTGTCGATGGATCAGTTCTTATTTAGTATGAGAAGTACACTTTAGCAGACTTCTAGTTGTTAGATTTATTTGCACATACTTTACAACACGGTGCTAAAATTTGTTAATGCATGTACAAGAACTGCAAAGTCTTTCTATTTGTATTTGTCTGCAGAATGTTGAATGCTTTAGTTGAATAAAATTTTGTTTTGTGCTAATTAACTTGAATGCATTAGTTGAGTGAAATTCTGTATTTCTGCATATTGTAAAAGCAGTGTAGTAATTGAAATAATATAGCAAATAGAATTGAACATTTTTCAGTTCATGCACTATTCCAAGAGCAAAATAATTTATTTCATCTTTTACTAGATGTTGTATATATTTATATATTAAATTAAGAATGTATAAGTGATTGCCTTACGAGTTAATATCCCTCGAATTTGTGAGAGGAAGCTGCCCTTTTTTTCCAAAATTTGTGCGCATTATGAAATAGCATGGAAGAATATTAAAGCTATTTGATGCTGCTGTAACTTTTTGTAAAAATGGTTGTAGAATTGTTATGATAGGATCAAATTTTTGATAACTTGTTATGGCTATTATAGATTTTTTCGTTTTGAAAAGATGGTATGATAGTTTCTTTACAGATAACATGCTATAATAAATATGATCGTGATGCTACTACTTACCATAGGAACTTTTTAAAAGAAAAAAGAAAAGCTGTAGTAAAAGAAAAGTATGTTAGTGATCTAAAAGTAAAGCAGTAAAAAAAGCCGCTTCAAATAGGCCCTGAATATAATGATATGAAATTCTACTGACATATTTGAATACCCTTGTTTTTTTCTTTTCAAATATGCATAGTTTTTGCTTATATATGCATTTTTTGTTTTTGCAGGTCTAGAGATATTGGCTTTCCCATGCAACCAGTTTGCAGGTCAAGAGCCGGGCAGTAATGAGGAGATTGTTGAATTCGCTTGCACACGTTTCAAAGCAGAGTACCCTATCTTCGACAACGTAATTAAATTTGTGCTGAGCTTTGCAAAGATCAACACGATAATTGTTGAATGCTACCCCCCCCCCCCCCCACACACACACACAAAAATATTAAACTTAGTTAATACGATCGACTTTTCTCTGCAGCAGCATAAATTTATTTTTTATCTGCTAATTCCAATTGGTCTGCAAAGAAAATATTGAAAAATTAGTAGCATACACTGCCACCACCTTTTTTCCTTTTTCATGTTAGATGAATGAGTGGTCATGGAAAAACATTCTTCTACTACTGCCTGCTTTAAAAAAAAATGTTAAATGCATGTGTTGAACCATTCAACTTTTTATTTACACTCAGTAGAGCTACAAAATGTGTTTTAGTTGTCTGAAGCTTTGTTAGTTATGGTTGGTCAAATGTCCATGGATTGCATTTAACATTGTTATTAACCAATAATGAGGAAAATTTATGTTGCTTTTGATATTATGTGATAGACCGGTCCAGGAGGGACCAGTCCAACCGACCCAAACCATGGGCCGGCCCATTGTTTACATCAGGCGGAAGCATCATGTTCTGCTTAGTTTGGGTTTCGCTCCCCTTAGGGTGGGTTCCACAGCATAAGTAGAGAGAGAGAGAGAGAGAGAGAGAGAGAGAGAGAGAGAGAGAGAGAGAGAGAGAGAGAGAGAGAGAGAGAGAGAGAAGGATTGTATTAGGGTTAGGGTTTTCTTTGTATTTGTTGTATTCTATTCGTGTTTGCCATTCTTGGACTCTAGTGGCGTCTAGATAGTTAGGAGAGAGATCCTCCTCTCGAATTGAGGATCAATTGTATCTTGGTATTTTGCTTTTGATTTCATCAACTACTACATTATTATTGCTATTCTTTTCTGGATTTGTTGGAGAATTGTTGAGAGATATTGTTAAAATTCCATCATTGATAAGTTTTACTTGGATTTCTACTAGTGATTTCTATCAAATTGGTATCAGAATGGTGTCCGGGGCTTGATTTGGGCTTATTCATGCAGTAGTTTTCTTACCATCGAACTGCTATTTTTGCTATTTTGGGGCTAAAATTTGGATTTTTGTGACTAACGAAGATTCAAGTATCGA
The DNA here is from genome assembly GCA_016618105.1 of Dendrobium huoshanense. Taxonomy (NCBI): domain Eukaryota; kingdom Viridiplantae; phylum Streptophyta; class Magnoliopsida; order Asparagales; family Orchidaceae; genus Dendrobium; species Dendrobium huoshanense. Next base: position 43,988,218 of record CM028356.1, read on the forward strand.
TGACTGCCAAGAAGGTTGATGTTTTGAAAGAACTTCTTGAGGGTGAGATGAGCCAAATCAAAGCGAAGATGGAGGATAGAATTTCTTCCATGGAAGACAATTTTTTGGACCTTCAAGTGATGATGAAGAAGACATGAGATCTTCAAAACCAAATGGTGGCATTGGAGGCAAGAGTGTCAGTAGGAAGAAATGCAAACTTTGAAAATTGTAGGGATGAAAATGATGTAGAGATCTTAGAGGGAGATGGGAGAAGATCCTATCTGAAACCTTTTTAGAGGGAGGGGAGAGTGGAAAGTATGGGGAGAGGAGTGGATATGTGGAGCATGAGCAAAGAGGTGCGGATTGGGAAAGAAGGGAGATTACGGCCGGAGAGGTTGATTTTGAACGAAAAAAGAGGAAATCAATGTAGTGTTTGGGTATGAATGTGGAAGGGAGGATTGGGATATGGGGGGGGGGACCACCCAATTGGGGAGGGGAAAATATGGAGGAATTAGGAGAAATAGGGGAGATATGAAGGTCCAGAAGATGAACATGCCCATTTTTGAGGGTGAGAATGCACACAAGTGGATCTACAAGATAGAGAGATGTTTCGCCATCAATGGGTTGACGGAAGATGAGAGATTGACGACAGCCAGCCTATGCTTGAAAGAGAAGGTATTTGTTTGGTACCAATGGAGAGATATGAGGCGACCCATATAGAGTTGGAGGCAGTTCAAAGAGTGCTTATTGGAACATTTTCGAACCAGTAGGGGAGAAGACTTCTATGAGGAGTTCTTTGCCATGATATAGGAAGGTTCGGTGCCAGAATATCTTGAGATATTTGAGTACCTAGCTAGTAGATTGGATCGGCTTACTGAGACTATTCTAGTGGTGAATTTCTTGAAGGGGCTCACAGTAGAGATACGAGCAGCAGTTAGGTCATGAGGCACATGACTTGGGTGAGGCTATGAAGCTAGCTCAACTGGTGGAGGATCAAAAGTTTAAGGAGAGGGGAGCCAAAGGCAACAGTTCCGATGGCTCACACAGGATGACCGCCACTTTCTTAGCATCCAAGGGGCCTGCACTGGGCAATCTTTGTGAGACCCTAGGGGAGAAGCCTGTAGGAGGGGGAAGTGGGGAAAACTTCAAGAAGCTTTCGGAGAGAGCTGCAGGAAAAGAGAGTGAATGGATTATGCTTCAAATGTGATGAAAAGTATACTCTAGAGCACAGGTGCTGGGATCAAACTCTTCAGGTTCTCAACATCCGTGATGACGAATAAGTTGAGGAGGGAGGTGGTAGTGAGACCTAGGTAGAGGAGGACAAACTGCATTTAGATGTGGCGGATGTCTCCTTGAAATTAGTAGTATGATTCACCCCAAATCATACCATGAAAGTGAAGGGAGAAATTGCAGACAAGGAGGTAGTGGTGTTGATTGACAGTGGGGCTACTTACAATTTCATCTCTAACCTGGTCATAAATTAATTGAGGGTGACATTGGTGGATACTGGTTGCTATGAAGTGATGATGGGCACGGGAAAGATGGAGACAAGTAAGGGGATCTATAGGGGAGTAGTGTTAGCCATACAAGGGATTTAGGTGTGGAAGGATTTTCTCCCATTGGAGTTAGGAAGCATTGATATCATTATGGGGATAAAGTGGCTGCGGACCTTGGGAAATACTAAGGTTAACTGGGGAGCACTGATGATGGAGCTGGTGGTGGAGGGGAGAAGAGTAGTGATCCGGGGAGATGCAGGGTTATCCAAAGCCATGGCGTCCCTAAAAACTATGGTTAGTATCTTATAGGAAGTGGGGGGAGGATTCCTGGTGGAGCTGCATAAATTAGAGGGGATCAAATTGGAGGAGGGGAGAGACATTCATTTTGCACTACAACCCCTGATACAGTAATTCAGTGAGTTCTTTCAGCCACACAAGAATTGCCACCATCGATGGAGCAGGAGTATGCTATCACCCTAAGGGAGGAGGTGTCTCAATTTCTAAAAAATGAAATGGAGAAGTTGATTAGAGAAAAGCTGGAGGCAGGGATTATTAGGCCTAGTGTGAGTCTTTTTTCTATCCCTGTCTTATTGGTTAAGAAAAAGGATGAGAATTAGAGATTCTATGTAGATTACCATGCCTTGAATAAGGAGACGGTGCTAGACAAGTTTTCCATCCTAGTGATAGATGGGCTATTAGATGAGTTGTACGGGGTAGTTATCTTCACAAAGATAGATTTAAAGTCCCTATACCATCAGATCTGAATGAGAGGGGAGGATGTTCTGAAGACTGTTTTCAAAACACATGAGGGACAGTATGAGTTCTTGGTGATGCCGTTTGGCCTCACCAAATGCCCTGGTCACATTCTTTCCCCTCATAAACATGGTATTCCGACCATATCTCAAGCAGTTTGTGCTGGTTTTCTTTGATGTCCTGGTGTACATTAGGTCGACGAGGAACATTGGGAACACTTGAAGACAATCCTAGGGTGTTACAGGAGTAGCAACTAAAGGCTAATCTGAAGAAGTGTTGCTTTGCATAGGCCAGTGTGGAGTATACTTACGGCACGTGATCTCTTAGGAGGGGTGGCTGTAGATTAGACAAAGAAATGGCCTCTACCTACGAATATGAGAGAGTTGATGGTCTTCTTAGGTTTAACAAGATATTATATGAGATTCATGAGAGGATACAACACCATAGCTTGATCATTGATAGAGCAACTAAATAATGATAACTTTTTGTGGGGAGAGACAGCTGCACATGCTTTTGATAGGTTGAAGAAAGCCATGACTATTATATCGGTCTTAGCCTTAGGTGTTCGTGGTAGAGACTGACGCATCAGGGTATGGATTGGGGGAAGTTCTCATGCAGAGCCACAAACCCATAGCTTACTTCAGCCAGATGTTGACAACTTAAGCCAGGCTGAAGTCAGTCTACTAGAGGGAGTTGATGGCTATTGTGCTAGCCATCCAGAAGTGGCGACATTACTTGTTAGGTAGATATTTTATTGTCAGGATGGATCTGCGGAGCTTGAAGTACTTTTTTGGAGTAGTGGATGGTGACAGAGGAGCACCAGAGATAACTATCAAATTTATTAAGATATGACTTTGAGATTCAGTATATGCTTAGGAGTTAGGATAGAGAACTAATACAACGGATGCCTTGTCCAGATGCATGGGGGAGCTCTAGGAGTTGGCCATATTATTACCTCTGTTGCTAGATTGAGGGTCCTTTAAGGAGGAGAGTGCGCAGGATGAGAAGCTGGGGAGGATTAGGGTAGCTTTATTGAAGGATGGGAATAGCCACCCTTGCTATTCTCTAGCAGGGGAGAGACTATTATACCAAGGGAGGTTTGTGATGCCTAGGACATCAATCCATATTGCACACCTACTTCGGTAGTTTCATGATAATGATTGTTGGGGATCACTCGGGAGTACAGAAGACATATAGGAGACTCGCTGTAGAGATGTATTGGAAAGGAATGCATAAGGATGTGGAGGAGATGGTAGCCAATCGTGAGGTTTGTTAGAAGAATAAGAACATGGCCATGTCTCTAGTGGGATTGTTGCAACCTCTAGCTCTGCCAGATTAGATGTGGGAGGAGGTCTCCATGAATTTTATAGACGGGTTACTCCGATCTGAGGGGTTTACAGTGTTTTCAGTGATAGTAGACAGAATGAGCAAGTATGCCCACTTCATTCCCCTACACGACAGTGACAGTTGCAACAGCAACTTTCATCAGAGAGGTGGTCAGACTGTATAGGATACTGGAGTCTGTAGTGTTCGACAAGGATAAGGTGTTCCTCGGTCACTTTTGGAAGGAGCTATTTAGGTTGCAGGGGATAATACTGAAGAGGAGTATAGCTTATCACCCACAGACAGATGGGCAGAAGGAGGTGGTAAATATGAGCTTGGAGACATACCTACGATGTTTTGTTTCAGAGACACTTAGGCTTTGGGTCAAATGGCTAGCTTGGGTAGTGTACTGGTACAATACTTCGTATCATTCCGCTCTCTAGATGACCCCATTCAAAGTGTTGTATGGATGAGACCCACCTCACTTGACGCATTTTGGGTAGAATAGCACTTTAGTTTCTTCAATAAAAGAATACTTGATGGAGAGGGTCAGGGTGTTGGAAAAATTGAAAAAACATCTGTTGAGGGCTCAATAAATTATAAAGAAACTGGAGGATGGATGTCCTTTTTGAAGTTGGGGATATGATGTTCTTGAAGCTTTGACCTTACAAACAGAGGACAGTTGCTAACAGGAAGAACGAGAAGCTGGCTCCGAGATATTCTGGCTTTTATGAGATATTAGAGAAGTTTGGAGTAGCAGCTTGTCGTTTGAGGTTACACCCAACTGCTTCCATACACCCAGTGTTCCATATATCACAATTGAAGAGAGCAATTGGGGATCACAAAGCAACTTCCGAGCTGCCGGCAATGCTGACTGAAGATTTGAAAGTGGTATTGGAACCACTAGGGCCACAAGGGTATGGTGGGGGAGGGGGATCAAAGAAGTGTGTTGATCAAATGGAGGAATCTTCCCGATTATGACGCTACACGGGAGCAATACGGGAGGATGCAACATCAATTCTCTTCTTTTTACCATGAGGACAAGGTGATTCTTTGGGTGCGGTTAATTAGGAATTTTGAATTAGGAGGGCTGTTTAGTTTTTTGGGAGATTATTTTGTATGCTTTAAGTAGAAGGATTGCATTAGGGTTAGGGTTATCTTTATATTTGCTAAATTCTGTTCGTGCTTGGCGTTCTTTCTAGCGGCGTTTTGAGAGTTGGGAGGTATAGATCCTCCTCTCGAATTGAGGATCAATTATATCTTGATTTTTACCTTCCGATTTCATCTACTACTACATTATTATTGTTGTTCTTTTCTGGATTTGTTGGAGAATTGTGGAGAGAGATTGCTGAAATGAAGTTCCACTTGGAGTTCTACTAGTGTTTCCTATTAGTAAGGCTCAAATATTTTTACGACTTTATAAAATTGTGCATCAGAGGTTTATGTTTTATTTTTTATTTTTATTTTTTTAATTTTTTTGTATGAAATGCTGAAGACTAGATCTTTGCCAGACCAAGCCTAATGAAAACAGTAACATAACTGACTCATCTTGGCATCAGTGCAGTGATAAATAAACTATTTATCAACTTAGCTTAAGCATAAGAACTGCATCGTGCTCATTTGATTTGACTGCCATTTGTAAATGTTTTTAGTTTTTACAATGAATCTCTTAATTTCCAAATGTTTGTCAATTGTGATTGTGGAAGATGGCTTGGAACTTGTTGAAATAATTATGATTCCATTTTTCTCATGTTGTGATCATTAATAAAGATGACTAAATTAAATGGTTTTAAGCACACTGCATTGTTGTAGATTATTTGGTCACCCAGTTAACATTCATACATCAAACTGTTAACATGACAGACCATTTAAACCAGTTCGTGTTTCTATGTTCATTAGGTGGATGTAAATGGACAAAACGCTGCCCCGATCTACAAGTTCCTCAAATCAAGCAAAGGTGGGCTTTTTGGGGACAGCATCAAGTGGAACTTCTCCAAGTTTTTAGTTGATAAAGAGGGTCGTGTTGTTGATCGCTATGCTCCCACCACCTCTCCCCTGAGCATCGAGGTAACTTTTTTTTAGAATATAGATCTTGAATTTCTGCTTTATCAAACGAGAGCAAAAATTCTCGGGCATGGAAGAAATCAAACGGCCATCTTATAATGGTCTTAGATAAAGAAATGCTTGTCATTTCTGCTCATCACGCCAATGAGTGCTTATTATGGTAAATCTCTTGTAATGCTATCTAATATATTTGTGAATTTAACCATTTGCAGAAGGATATCAAGAAGCTTTTTGAGACTTCTTAGGCGCTGGACACGCGAACCTTAAATAAAGTGTTTCTATGGGGGACTATATCTTGATAAAGTTGATGATATTCTGTTTTAGTGTGGTTGACAGCATTAGCTACAGCAAAAAGGCGCCAGTTTAATGTTATATCTGGATGAAGTTTGATGATATTCTGTTTTAGTGTGGTTACCAGCATTACCTATAGTAATAAGGCGCCAGTTATGATGCTCATCATGCCAATGAGTGTGGTTACCAACATTATCTTTGTAAACCTTTTATTATGCTCGTAATGCATACATTTATGAATTTATAAATCGCATTCAGTATCAATTAGTACTACTGTTGATGTTAGTAACCAATTTGCGATTGCTGAAGGATTTAATTATTGTTTAATTATCTTGTGGCCGGACGTTATAGTTCTGGAGGATGGTCTTCTATTTCGTGAGTTTGTTTAGGGCTCCTGTTTGTTATCAATTTTTTGGGGATCTTTGCTTGTGTGGATTTTTTACTTCTCACTATTAAGATTATCAGATACTCTACTTTTTGTGCTATCTCGGATGGCAACTACATTTGAGCATTGTCGACTATTTTAAGGGTTGAAGCTTTATGAGCTTTTTTTTTTTTACTTTTAGGCTTTTTTTTAATATATAAAATTGATGTAATTTGGAACAAAATGAGCATTTATTTGAATATAGTATCCACTTTTTAAATAAAACTCTAATTGGCCTACTATTTTCTTAATATTTTTACACCAATTTTTTAGTACAATTTTTTTTTAATTATAAATTTTTTATATGACATTTATTTTATAAAGCAAAAAAAAAAAAAAAAAAAAGCTTTTGCAAGTTAAGTCTAAATCCCCTAAATTAGAATAACTTAGAGTAGCAAGTCTCTAAGAGAAATAGCTCGCAAGTTAAATTAAATGAGCTCATGTTGAATTGTCAGTCTTCAAATTAGTCTTCGTTTTGGATGGTTTTTTTTTTTTTTTTTTTTTTTTCCGATAGCATAAAAAAGCCATCACAAATGAAGCTTTAGTCTACAATGATGAATTCAGACCTCACCAATCCATACTCTATTATATAATGTGCAAACGGTAACATTTTGAATTGAGTCAAACTCAAGCTCAATTGATGGCAACCATGGCGAGGCAACTCATAAATATGATATATTCCATTCAAGGGCGGAACCCAATGGGTGTGAGGGGGGCAATTGCCCCCCATCAAAAATTTTTTTATATGGTTTTCTTAGGAAATTTATGCCTTTTTATTCATTTTTTAGTATTTATTAAAGGGTTTTTAGGCAATTGCCCCCCCCCCTAAAATTTTTAAAATACTATGGTCTTTACGTAATTGCCCCCAACAGGTCGAACCCCGATAGGGGACACTGCCCCCTTGGACCCCCGACATATATGTCTTATAAGTTTGCCCCCCTGAAAATTAGGGCTGGTTTCGCCCCTGATTCCATTATTATTTAATTAAATTATCTATCATAGCCAAACATAGTTGTTGAGCTCGATGTTATAGCCAAAACAAAAGAGAGAGAGAAAAAAAAAACTTATACTCGTTACATGTGTCAGATCCATACCGAGACCTCGCCCAAATCCTGTCGCAGGGCAAATTATTGCATCCGGTCACCGGACGTGGAGAATAGGTTCGGACATTCAATAAAAAATTTCCACGTCACCTGCACTTTTGACTGTGCTTTTGATTTGCGCTTTGACTGTGCTTTACTTGCGATTTTGAATGCGCATTGACCTGCGCTTTAGTTGCATTTTACCTACGCTTTAGTTGTACTTAATTTAAAATAATATTTTATTAATATCCGGACCTATCTCCGCGTCGGTGACGGGATGCAATAATTTGCCCTGTCGCAGCCCCTTCTATAGTCGCCCTACACACTGCCTTCGGCGCCTTTTTAGAGCCTAACTCGCGTGTGAAGAGCTGCTCAATCGGATTGTTAAATACAACAACGAACGAAGCTTTGAGGCTTCGCTTCTTTTCCCGCAACTTCACTTCTCCATGCGAGCTTACCCTGCAAGCAGCGACCGAACCCCATGAGTTCCATATATCTTTCCTGCTTCTTGCTTCCTCGACTTCTTCCTCCACCGAAACTTCCCTTCTACGACCCATAATCGACCTAACTGAAAATCCATTGCTGGATCGTAGCTCTCGACGCCTGCAACCTTCAGTCCATCTCTTCTTGCTTCCTTAAGCCTCTGACGTCTAGCTCTCCAAGCTGTTGCATACACCCAGCCGACCCGCCTCCCGCCCCGTTTCTTCAAGTCGAAACCTCCAATCGGTCGTGAGATCCCTGCAAGCCCTCCGATTGCTCTTCATTTACTCCAGCCGAAGCCTCAAGCAAGCCCTAGCCGCTCCTTTACCTCGTCCGACCCTGTACTCGCGCCGCTTCTTCCTTATACACCATATACACCAACCAGCCGAGCTCCTCCACTTCAAGTATCCGCAATCCCTCCGATTTTTCCCAACCCGTCGAACCCAGAGCTCGTAGTCGTGATCTCCCCCTACACCACTTAGCCGAGCCTTATTTCATTCCTATATCAATTGACCTCATAGAAAGGTGATTCTTTTTCTCTGTTAAGTTAGTTTTAATGTTAATTGTGTTTATATATATATATATATATATATATATATATATATATATATATATATATATATATATATATATATATATATATATATATATATATAAGAAGAAAAGAAAGAAAAGACAAATACAAAGAAAGTGTTTTTGTATATTTTTGTCTTCGCGGCCATCACATCTCCGTCGCACTGGTATAATGTTTCTAAAACTCAAAATCCTATTATCGGCATTCATGTCGAGCCAAAAAATCACACATATATGCTTTTCTCTAGCATGGTAGGAAGGGAACCCGGTGCGACACTTTCGGGGAGGTGTATAAGCCCTGTACAAGCTTTTCTCTAACGTGGTAGGTTCAAAATATAAAACTGGAATTCAAATAGATGCCTGAAGACCCATATGCGTCTTTCTTTGTTGTGGTGGGATTGAAGATTTTTTTGCCGCTGTGTCATCCGACACCTATCGTACTCGCTTTTTTCAAGCGTGGTGGGAGGCCCAAACTTTTGTAGTTTTCTCCTGAATGGAGAAGATGTCGGGAGGCTATCAATATTCTGAGCAAAAATAGGGGACTGAACTTGCAAATTTTTTGAACAAATGAGGACTTAATTTGAGCTTAAATGAACGAACACAAAGGGCTTAATATGAACACAATTGAATACACATAAAATATAAATCAAACTTGATTAAGAGGAAATTAAACTAAACAATATTATCTGGGACTTGAACTTACAAGCATTGTACTAAAATCTGAATGAACTTAATGTGACTACAGGGGATATAGAACTTGAACCTACTGCCTGGACAACAAAGGACTTGAATCAATTTTGGACAATAGGGAACTCGTACATCGGAGGATAACAAATTGAATATAAATATACTAAATGCAGAGAAATTTAATTTGGCCTGAACAATTTGAACATGAATTTGAGCTTTCAATTGAAAAAAAAATGACTTATATTAAAGTCTCAATGAACATTATTTGCTTGTAAGTAAATAAGAGACTTGTGAAGAACCTTCATGCATGTAGTAATCTATATGTGGAAACAAGGAATTTGCAACCATAATTTGTCTACAAACAATGGCAAAATTGCTAAAAATGTGACTTAGTTGCAAGCCTTGATTTGACCCCTTTGAACAATGACATACTTATAGTTAACATTACAAGATTTCCAATGAAATAATAAGATAGTATCACTCCAATTGGAATGCAAATATTAATAAGCAAAGGCCCTAACCTCCTTGCGATCCATGATAGTAGACAGGTTATGAATCTATGGTTTATATCAATTAGCTTGAAAAGCACATGAGGTAGTCTCCTATAGACATTGATTGAAGAACCTTGACATCACAAGACTTGCCTACAAACATGTGTAGGAGACATGTAATGAACATATGGTATAAATGACAGTTCACCTACAACGTGCTTGCGATCAACTATTATGAAATCTCCAATAGAGATTGAAGATCTTCAAGAATACAAATACCAATATATAATGTGTTGTGTATCAACAAGCTTGACAGATCTACAGTACAAAAGAGCATCTACAAGCGAATCATCATACAATGGTCTACCTATGAATACAATAGCATCTTTATAATCAAGACCAACACACAAACATGCATATTGAACTTTGAAAATAGTGAAAGTTAAAAGGAATATGTTGCTTGATCGCATGTTAAAGTTCAAAGTCTTTAGCAAGCATTCCATTTACAAGTGGTAGTAGTTGACACACACCAGATACAATAGTCTTCTCACCAACACATTTAAAGGAGTGGAAACCAACATCACAACTTGTCCACAGGTGGAAGTAAGAAGGCTTGCAATGAGTATAGTGCAGTGCTTATAATAACAATGACGGATGGAACCTATATGTAAGCAGTAAGGATAGAGTGTTGTAAGCATGGTGGACCCCCATAAACATATATGCACATATGATGCACCATCTTCCAGTAGAGGCAAAATAATAGTAGCAGTAACCAATGGCAAAATATAAATGAACACATTGACTCACATACAAGTGATGATTGGAGATATGCAACAATATGATGAATCTCCATGATATATAAATATGCATATGAGGCTTTAGTTGCAAGTAAAGATGAAGATCTGCAATACATACAAGTTCTCTGCAAATACAAATGTACGCATCACATGCTACATGTAGGTAGATACAAAAAGACTTTAGTACATGTAGTATAATGTAGTCAATTTTAGTATGTGAATGAATACATCTACCTACCTACAGGAAGTAGTAGTGGATGTACTGAAAAGGGTAGAAACTATAGCAAAAATGCATAAGGAATATGACAAAAGCAAACACACCCATGGGCGCTTGTAAGAGACCCGTTGTACATCCTAGAAATCATCCACAAGAAAAATGCAAGAGAATTATGGCAAATGCAAGCATCTGTGAATAATAGTAGGAGATTCATTAGTACAATACAACCCACCTACATAAAGCAATAAGTAGTGCACGATAGTCTGCCTGTATGAGATGGGAAAATAAGTACAATACAACACCACACCGTCGAATCCGCAACATCCATGCAAGTAGATAGAAGGTATTTACAAATATATCAAAATATCTCTCACATATGCACTATAAAATGTATGCACATATATACATAGAAATGCATGTGTAATTATACACCCGTATGGGCCCCAGCGAGCGTGTTGTATGAATACACATGACGTCTAGGGATGTTACACAACTTAATAAATTTGAATCCAATCCTCTTAAATAGGTAAATAAGAGTCGACAAGGTTCAATAAATAATTATAAAAATTCCCCTAAACACCCGCATGGGCCCCTGCGATCGTGTTTTATGTACACACGTGATGTATAGGGATGTTGTGCGGGTCAATAAATAAACTCAAGTTTGAGCTCGATCCTTTTATGTGGGCAGCTAGGAGTCAACACAGCTTAAACTATTAAACAAATATACGATCAAGGTGTTGACTAGAATATCTTTTTTATAATTCATATGAGGCCTTTAAGATTTTTGTCAAAAGAAATTCATCAACAAAAACACAAAGCCAATAACGAACTCGATCCTCTGTTGATAGCTCGACAGAGTCGACATGGTTCAATGCAGAAATAGAAGTAACCCAATACACCCCGATGATGGCCGTATTGAATGTTTATCTTAATTAGAGGGGTTCACAAACACTTTCAAATTCCTACCAAAATCTCTAAACTCTAAAATATTTAAAAAGGAAATCCAACCATAACACTTAAAGAAAAATTTATCCACCCTCCACAATAGTTTATCGGGATAGACAAATTGAAATTTACTCCATCTCATATAGAGCTAATGCCTAGTCAAAAATATCAATAGGATATATTCTCAAATAATCTCTTGCCAATCAAGACGTGGCACGTGTCCTCTAACCGATAGTTTTGTTGTCAGATGGAATCATATGATAAATGGTTATGACCCGGGGCCCTCTAAACCTAGTGGTTTTGCTACTAAATGGCACCATGAGATAACAGCCATGGTCAGAGCTAATAAATTCCTTATTGACATCAAATCCTTGAGATATAAATCAATAGGATATAATTGATAGGGCATAAAGCCTTTTATTAGCTAAGGTGAATTTAAATTTGTCCCGTTAGACAAACACTTCCCTAGGTCTATAAGATACCCTTAGATGGCGCAACCCATGATTGTTGATAGGGATCCTTCTATCAGGTTGGGTCGACTATCTCCTCTGACTATGTATAATATGAACCACGATGCCCCAGGATGAGGGAACCATGGGATCTTGATCGGGACCATTATTCATTTCCCCACCATCCGCTTTAAGTGTAAGATGGTAAAATTGCCAATTTTATATATTACATTTCCAACATCTAACCTATGTTGCTACTAGATACTAGATAACGTGCATTTCTACACATTTGATCGATGACTAGCCTTAATCGAAAGTTCTCTCTCATTACCAGGAGGTGTAATAAACTTTAGGGGCTTGCGCCTACAGGTAAAAAGAACTCATATCATAGTCCTTACAAAATGAGGGCAAAATCTATGGGTAGTGTCTCATCTATAAACCCATCTTCCTTCCTAAAATTTACCCTGGAACTTAATTCCGTTAAAACTCCCCTGAAGAAAAGTAATAGAGAATGCCCCACAATAGTCAATGTTCAATTTATATTATGATCTTGCCATAGAGAATGCCCCACAACAACAAGTCTATTTTAAGGCATTATGCATCTAAGCTAATTTTGGTAATGTTTAATATATCCAAACTACATTTTTACATGTTTCATATTGAAGTAACTTTAGCCCAAATAAGCCATGCCTTTAAGCATTATTTATTATGTCATTTAAATCATGATAGAAGATCTTTTATACCTGGATGTTTTTTCATCTTTTTTTTAAACTTCATCTTGAGCAGTTGTGTCCTTCGACATATTATAACCCTTATCCACTAGGGATATTTGATAAGAGGTAAGTCATGCATGGTTACTGATTAGGTTTCCTGAAAGTTATAGTTTAAATTCATTGAACTTTAACAAACTATTCCCTCAAAATCGACTTTGGGCGATATAACGATATGATTATGATCAGTCTATGACCTATTCCCTTAATTAATTTAATACTAACTTAGAGCATATTAAGTATATATATATATATATATATATATATATATATATATATATATATATATATATATATATATATATATATATATATATATATATATATATATATATATATATATATATATATATATATATATATATATGGATTTGAGCCAACAAAAAAATATTTGATCCCAATTCTTAGTTTTGATGTTCTCTTAAAAATTTAATTAAAAAAAATAAAATCACATCCAATATATTTACCAAACCAAAACTTTTCTCTTAATATAAATCCTAAATAAGAAAAAAAAATAAAAAAAAAGAAAATAAAAAAGAAAATAAAAGAATAAAAAAAAGAAGATTTGTTATAAAAATTTTGATACTTGGGAAAGTTATAAGAATCTAAGAAAGATATTTGCGATGCAAAGAGCTTAGCTTTTAATGATTTATATAATAGATTAGATACTAAGGAAGGAGAAAGTTATATGTATAAGTTAGCCAAACAAAGAGATAGGAGTAGTAAGGATTTAGTTCAAGTGAAGTGCATTAAGGATGAAGATCAAAAAATACTTTTCTTAGAAGATTATTCTCAACAAAGGTGGATGAGATATTTTGCTAAACTTTTTAATGAAGAATGTGAAAATACGATTGACTTTAGGGAATTTATCACCCTAAATGAAAATAAAGATTTTTGTTTTTATCAGCGTATAAGTAAAATCGAAGTTAGAAAGACTTTCAAGAAAATGAAGCGTGGAAAAGCTGTTGGACCTGATGATTTTCCTATAGAGATGTGGAAATGCTTAGGAGATGAAGGAATTTCTTGGCTTACTAAACTTTTTAATACTATTTTGATGACTAAAAAGATGCTAGATAAGTGGAGAATGAGTGTGTTAATTCCTATTAAAAGAGAAGCATAATACTAAGTGAAGTGTTGTAGAGATGAGGATGCTTAGGTGGATGAGTGGATTGACCCTTAGAGATAGGATACAAAATGAGCATATACGTGAAAAGGTTGGAGTAGCTCCAGTGGAAGATAAGATTAGAAAGAGTCGCCTTAGATGGTTTGGTCACATTAAATGGAGGCCTTCCGATGACCCGGTTACGAAAGTTTAGGTATTAGATTTGACTTATGTTAAGAAAGGTAGAGGTAGACCTAAAAATACTTGGTTACAAAATATTAGAAATAATCTTTCTTTATTAGATTTAAATGAGAATTTGACTTTTAACCTGACATAATGGTGAAAAAGGATTCATATAGCTGACCCCACGTAGTGGGACAAAGGCTTGATTTTGTTGTTGTTATATAATTCCTAAATGGTACACGTACTATCTAGAGTGAATTTTTTAAAGAAGTAAAATAATTTACATTAGAAATCCTATATTACCCTAATTTATTTCCTGGAACTCCAGAAGAACCAAATGAGACATCTAGCTCAACACTTTTAAAGCTTGCATCCTTAATTAACTCTTGATATGCCACCTCTCTCACTTAATTAGTCAGGTTAACTTAGCTTTACTAAATAAAAGAGACACTTGACCTAATTGATCAAGTCACAAAATCCCAACTTATTAATAAGAAGCTCATGCTTCTCATGTAGACCCAAGTTGTCATTATGTTGCTCTAAAAGATAATATTCCCAAATCCATCCCAAATGCTTTGATTTACCTAAATAATGAAAGCAAGAAATATTAACATATTCTATGTTAATGAAGCCCTACGATCTATAGTTGATTCAAAATTCTAGATAAATTGGATTAACTTCTGAGTACATGAAAATAAATTATGAACAAAATAATAAAGTTGAATTGTCTATTATGGCTTCATTTAAGATAGTTTTCGTACTTCTTTCTAAAAAAATTTTAGTAAAAAAATTTCTTGAAAGCAGAAAAAATAGTGACAAAAATTGTTCTAAATGAAGCCTAAATTTTGAAAGTTTGCGCTTTAGTTCTTAATCATGACATTGAAATCTAATTGCTTAGAGGAAAATTATTACTATAAAAGAAAAAAGCTTACAACCCATAAAGAAAGTAAATGATAATAACATTAAAAGATTTTAATGGAAAATTTCATTGCATTTGATCTCTAAAGTTGACTAAATTCAATACCTTGAAAGGAGAGAGATAGAGAGTTGTTGATAATTGGATCTATCAATCCCAACTCGCCCCTTAACTTAGACTACTCATGTCCTTCTTTCCTGTGAGCAAAGGACATCCTCCTTGTACAGGCATTTCTCCATATAAACAAGCATATATAAGGTTTTATTTTGAGTACCTCGGTCTTAACAAAGCTCTAGCTCACCAAATTTTGGCCTCTCATTATGATGGACAGCTTTAATCTGAAGTCTCTTCCAAACATATTGATAAGTTTTTAAAAATTAATTTGATCAAACAAAAAAATCTTAATTTAATCAGATTACCATTATCTGAATATGATACTCTGATCATCGTCACTTGACTAAGGTCCTTTGACCACTATCACCCCAAAATGGTTGTTTGACCATCATCACCTGATGATGATCCTTTGACCATCAAGACCCGACTTCTCTCCTCTAACCACCATTACTCAAATAGGGTCCTTCAATCATCATAGTCTATTTATGACCCTCCGACCATCATTATCCAACTATAATTCTCTGACCACCATTGCTTAACTATGGTCTCCCCACCACTTGTACCTAGCTATAATCCTTTAACCATTATTGTCCTCCAACAAATTTCGTAACACTCTCCTAACAAATATTGTCTGACCACCATCACCTAATTATGGTCACCCAATTCCATAGCTTGACTTCAGTCATCCAACTATTATTGTTTTACTAATAGTCATCCAATCATAATCACCCTCATATCATCCTTTGACTATTATCAACAATTATGATTTTTTTATTACTTAGGCCCGACTATAGTTATCTGACCATCGTCTCTTGGCTACCACCATTCATCCACCATCATATTGCTACGATCTTCTGAACACCATTACTTTCTTACAATGTCATGACCTAATCTGATATAACCTATAATCTCTAATAGGTCATATCAAATTTAGTTCAAGACCGATTACTTAGATTCTTTTATTGTTGATAATTTATTTTATATTTTGATTCACATATAAAGCCACTTAAATCAATTAATAATAAAATAAAATCTCATCTAGAATTTAAAAACATTCAAATATATTCATCTCAATACATATATACAAAAATCATGATTCATCATCAGTTCATCGAAATATATTTCTATCATAAATACAAAAAAAACTCCACCTATCAAAAAAAGAGTAAATCTAAATATTTTATAATCACATATACTAATATGTCAGTGTTGGTATCTTATGTATATCATTATATCAGTAAACATATCAATACATGTATCTTATATATATCATTATCTATACCGATGAATAAATGCTCAAATGTATGTCCTATTCTTGTATATCAATGTTATGCATAACATCATTTTTTAGCTATATTAATATATCATATTCAAGTGTATCAATACTATGCTTCATATCACATTTGGAACATCATTATCATGTTTTTCAATGTTATGTGACATGATATTTGAATCATAAATGTATATAACATATCCATAATAATGTGATAGTATCATGCATATGAATGAGACGTGGATTAGAGTTATTAGAATTATGGACATAAAATTATTATCATGTATATTATTACTATTTATTTTTTAAAATTATTGTGTTTATGTATCGATTATATCCAAGATGGAAAAAATGTAAAGATCATGAATCATCATGAGAGGTAAAATTTTAATCATCATATCTGTTAATAGTGTATTATAATTATGCCAGTTTAAAATATATCAAAAGTAATATCATTTCTATGCATAATTAATCTATTTTAATCAATAACAAATTAGGATTTTGTTAATTATATCATATTAGATGCACGACTGCTCAATATCGCATACTATAAAATATTAGTTATATCATATCAATTTTAGTTATAATTAGGTAGCTTCATATAGGAGTTATCCTCTAATCAGTCATATCACTATCCCCTTATACCTCCCTGTTGAAACTTTGTTCAATATGAATTAGGTTGTTAGACCTAATGTTATATCCCAGCGGTTAACCAAGAGAGGGGGTGAATTGGTAATTAAAAAAAACATATCCTCTTTTTAAACCGATAAAAAGTTTAGTGAAAATT
Source organism: Dendrobium huoshanense (assembly GCA_016618105.1). Classification (NCBI taxonomy): domain Eukaryota; kingdom Viridiplantae; phylum Streptophyta; class Magnoliopsida; order Asparagales; family Orchidaceae; genus Dendrobium; species Dendrobium huoshanense. Next base: position 44,005,414 of record CM028356.1, read on the forward strand.
TTTTAATAGAAACAATTTTTCAACCACACTTTCAAACAGAAAAAACTAAAGTAAAAAGCGTAGAGTAAAAAACAGTGGAAAATAAAAGACACAAGATTTATAGTGGTTCGGTCAAACATGATCTTCACTCCTCAGAGCCACCCTTCGATTATTGCACTAATACCAATAGTGTCTCTCCTTTTGCCCCCACAGCAAGGCGGAAAAGCCTTCACAAAACTCTCTTCCACCACTACCCGGTGCGGCAGAGAACTGTCGTCCTTTTACACCCTCTAAGTGTAGGCAAAGAACCTCCCGCTGTTCACACTCTCCAAGTGTAGGTAGAGAACCTTCCATCCTTTTACACCATCTAAGTGTAGGCAGAGTACCTCCCGCTGTTCACACTTTCTAAGAGTAGGCAGAGAACCTTCCATCCTTTCACACTCTCCAAGTGTCGACAGAGAACCGGATCTACTTGAAAGATCTTCTCAAAAGAAATCTAGAAGGACAAGAGAAAAGAGTGAAGTAATCACAATTCACAAAGTTGAGATCCTTACCTTTGAATACTAAGTGAATCCTTCATGCTCCAATGGTAGGAACTCTCCTTCAAACACTCTCTCTCACTCTCTCCTTCACACTTCTTTCAGCAAGCACGAAGACCAATGGCCAAAAAGATTACAAGGAAGTTTACAAAGGACCTTTCATATGAAAGACACAAAAAACCATCCAAAAACTGCTAATTTTCAATTATGTACGTATATGATCGTCTCGTACGATCATGATTTCGTATGTACGAACAATGTAAAACTCTTACGTACAAACTCTTATGTGCATTGGGATGAGGTGACTTCGTACTCAATCATTATCCCGTACGAACTATGTTCGTCCGATACGAACTGTTATTTTAAAGCCACGCTGAATCATAACTGCAGACGATCCATATGTTAAAAGAATAGAGAACATCATCCTGGGACGAATGGTGTGTTTCGTCTAGATGAACTGTTCAAAATGAGAATCCCGTGGACATCCTCCAGAGACAAACTGGGTATTTCATTTGGACGATCAGTTCATAGTGAGGATCCATAGGAGATCATCTAGGGACAAGCTGGATATTTTGTCTGGATGATCTGTTCAGAGTGAGGACCCCGAGGACATCGTCCAGAGATGAACTGGGTATTTTGTCTGGATGATTAGTTCAAGTTATGAATCCAGAGAAGATCATCCTGGGACGAATGGACCGTTTCATCTAGACGAACAATTCAAAGTGAGAAATCAGAGGACATCGTCCAAGGATGAATTTGGCATTTCGTTTGGACGATAAGGACTTAGAAAAATTTCTTCACTTTTCTGTTCGTTCCATTGCTCTCCGAGGGGTATAACTGACTTGATCATCCCGTACAAACAATGTTAATCCCGTACGATCAGTATAAAAAAAATTTAACCTTTTAAAGATCTCCTAGGTTACTCAATTATAATCATACTCTCTCTGACTCAATAAAGTGAAAAATACAGGCTTCAATTTACAAAATATGATATGCTGAATTTGATTTGAAGTCTTTAGTAGTATGGAGTACGATTATCCTGAAATGTTAGTCCACACAAGAGCAAACACAATTCTTCCAAAAAGTGTTAGGAGAAAATAATAATTGGAAAAATAATGTTTGGAATTATCAAAACTATACAAGTTGCAAGAATGTAAAACATGCAAATAGCAACTCTCTTAACACTCCCACCATATCATGTATTGTTTACATCTTAAGAAAACTATGTCTACCCACCCTTATGTGTAGAGTATCATATCATGTCTCCACTGACATAAATCAGTATCATTCTATAACCATCCTTTTTTCATGCACATAATTCATTATAGATATGCATATATAGTATAATATAAATCATAATAATAGCGTTCAATAATTATAATGGTATGCTCATTCGCATATATGCTTATTCAACAAACAAAATAGTATAAATATGAATGCTATAGTTATTTAAATCATATCATGTTAATTATACATGTCATATCAATTATGCATGTTCCTGTAATCTATATGCATGTTGTGTCAGTCTACCATGCATTGGATTATCTTACATAATCTTAATACATTAATCATTTATCAATTTCTTTTACATATTTATCTTTCTTTTTTAGATGTAAACATCAAATATAGAAATGTGTGGTAAAACTTGAATATAATCATGTCATATTACACATAATGAATGGATCTATATTATATTAAAAGTTACATGGTGAAAGCTCATTATAAATCATGATATCATATCTTTTATAGTTTTTGAATAATTTACATAATAAAAATTCCATAGAAAAAAAGAACCAAAACCAAATATAGAATAATGATTACCTACTTGGAGAGGAACACTTTTCCTAATTGGCTTCATGGATGGAACCCACTATATGGCCTCAATCCTAGTTTTCTCTCTATTACTTCTCTCTTCTAGCCTTCTTCTTCTATTCTTTCTTGGTCAAATGGAATGTGTTAAGGGTTTAAATGCTTATATAAAAAAATCATAAAAGTGCCCAGTTCCACAACACTACCTTACCTAATGCCAATGTACATCTCTGAGATTTCTCATTCTCTGAAATCTTCTTTTAACTTGAGATCTTAAAGCTGCAATGTCATTCCCTTAGCACCATAACACTCATAATCACCATTAACCAAATAAAGAAGGTATATTTAGAATACTTCATGAACAACTCTGTAGTGCTCCAAAGTGCCATTAATCATATCCATTATATAAAGAGTAGCACCACAATGCTCCTCACATTTGTGTCATAAAGCCCTTAAGGAAAAATTTTTCCTTATTAAATTTTCTTTCCAAATTCAATTCTTATGTTTTTTTTTTCAATCTTCCAAATGACACTAAGGAAAATTATTCTTTAGATTCTTATCAGGTCTTATTTAGGTCAACAAAAAATTTTAATTATTATAAAAGTGAATATCATATGATTCCTTGATCAATGTTACTCAAACAGTCCCCTAAGTATAGCCTCCTAATTATAGTCTCTTAACCACTATCACCATCTATGTTCCCCCAACCACCATTACCCAGCTAGTCACCGGCTAACATCAACTAACTATGATCCTCTAACCACCATTACTGGATTAAGATCCTCCATCCATCATCCCTTGATTGTAGTCATCTAAATATTATTAGCTATTTATATATTCTAATCATTGTCACCTAGTTACATCAATGCCCACATGCCACTTGTCATTGCCAACAATGTTAATGCACATTATATACTATAAAACAAATGCATCCTATGGAAATAACAAAGACTCTTAATGGTATTTATTATTCCATCCTAAAAGGAGTACAACCCAATATGTAGAAAACAATTTCTTAAACTCAAACCCATAATATTGGAATCATTCAACGTTTATATATATATATATATATATATATATATATATATATATATATATATATATATATATATATATATATATATATATATATATATATATATATATATATATATATATATATATATATATATATATATATATATATATATGAAAGTGCTTTGATGTTACAATCAAATCAGAGAAACTCATGGAATGTTTAAGAATAATTTTAATACCCAAAGCAAGAAACAAAATGTTTTTATTTTTTTAATACTTAAAAAAAAAAAACAAAATTTTTTTTTTAATTTTTATCTTTCAACCAAGATTTCAATAAAAAAACTCTCAATCAAAACCTTCCCAAAAATCAACTAAATAACCAAAGTGCATGAAAGTAAATGCAAGGAGAGTAAGAATATGCAAACTAAATTTGTAATGGTTCGGTCGAATCAACCTACATCCACTCCCCAAAGATGCTCCTCTTGAGGCTTTACATTAACTTGCGCTCCTTTGGCACTCAGCTAGGTAGAGAAACCCTTCTCGCTTACAAAGTAAATAATGATCTTTATGGATTTTTCTAACCCTTAAGAATCTCCCTCCTTACACCTCTAACACTAGTGGAGGTGCTGCTCCATCCTTCAGCTCCTCGTTATGGAAAAAACTCTACTCCCCCTTCTACTCCTAATACGTCGAAGATGCCAATCCTACCTTCTACCTCATAGACCAGTGGACATGCTGACCCTCCTTCAACTCCTCATTATAATAGAGATACAATCCCTCTTTCAATTCTTTGCTATGGTAGAGATGTCGTCCCCTAGTCTCCTCAGCTAGTAAGTATTTAACATAAAAACTTTCCCTTATTCTCTTCTTTAAGAGCTCCATAACCACAACATAGAGACCAAAGTTATAGGTTGACCAGAATAACCTTGTGAATCCTCTCATACCCCTTAACTCCCTTAAGAAATAACTCCCTCAAACTTACCTTATTTCTCCCCCTAAGAGGCTTGGACTCTCATACGAGCAAGGAGACTCCCCTCTCTTTCTCTTAAGCTCTCTCCCTAAAAACTATTCTCTATTACTCAACTCCAGCCCTCAAGCCCTTGTTAAAAGAATTAAAGTGGGCTATTTAAATTAAACCCTAATTTTAAATTTCATTACTTTAATCGTATAGTAAGATACTCGAATCGTACTATCTTCTTAATTCAATTCCCATCTTTATTCGTCTGGCCTGATAAGCAATAATATAGTATGATTATTATATCAAATCACTAATCATCCTTAATGAACCAAGGTTCGATGCTCTTTGTTAGATTATTTTGTATGATATGGATCATATAGTATGATCGTTAGTAAAGATTTGATCCTCAATTAATTTCTAAATCTACGATATAAATTAGGCAAAATTTATTTTTGGTCATATAGTATAAAATGTTTCATACAATATGATTAGTTTAAATTTTAAGTTTTTAATTTGCTTAATTTAATAATATATGTTTAACAGTGGGATTTTATATAAATAGCTAATCATCCTATATGATTGAAGGTCGTATAGCATGATTAGTTATAACCCAATTTAATTGATCTAATTTCATTAAATATTTGAATTAATTTTTATTTAAACAGATCATATAAATTTATTTGGATCATATAGTATGATTAAAAAAATTTTAAATATTCAATTGTTATCCCTCCCTTGTGTTTGTGTATGATTGTCTAGCTAACATACACTTAATACATAAAATAACTTAAAAAAAGAAAAGAGTACAAAATCTATCATTACGTATAGACTTAGACATTAATAGTACACTATCTTGAGTCTTAATTTTTCAACGTTTCTTGTTGTATCTTTACCTAAAATGGTTAGTAACACACAAGAAAAATATGCAATATATAAAATAGTAATAAGTAAATAATCAACCAATAGCACTTTTAATCATCAAAATATAAGGCTGAGCTCTCCAATTTCAATAATTTTCTCCTTTTTTATGGAAAATATTATTGGTTAGAATTTTTAATTTGTAATTTTATATTTAATTTGCCACTAAGTTCTCCCCCTCACTAAATTGTTTCCTCAAAGTTAATATGGAAAATATTTGATTTTTAATTTTGATTTTTATTAATTTTTTATTTTAAAAAAAATACAATAATAAAAATACTAAAAAGAAATTTACACTAGTAAAAAAATGAAAATAGCATAACCAACATAACTAAAATATAATTCAGCTAACACAATTCATTACTCTCCCTTTTGACACCATAAAAAGGAGGAATTAAGAATAGAACTATAATGAAATAAAGTGAAAAGAAAGACTAAAAGTACAATAAAAATAAACTACAAATAATACAAACTACTTCTCAAATGTACAATGATCTGATGGTGGTGGGTTGGGTAAAAATAGTGGTGAAGGAAAGAGGTATTCTCTTGAAAGCAATCACGATCGACCCCGTGCGGTTGCTAAAGTTACTTCCAATGGACTATGGACTCCTAAATGTGTGTGTTTAATCTTATCTCTAATCGAACAAATTGCTCAATCTATAAGTTAAGAGGAGGTGGTTGAAAGGGGGGAGGTGTTACATAGGCTAATACTTTGAGGTTTGCTCCTCCCCCTTCCTCATATGAATTATACTTTTCTACAACATGTGGTCCTCAACCTCTAGCAATGTAAACGAGATGGAAAGAATTATTCATTAAGTTAACTAAGAAATGATAATCTTGGGTAAGGTACATCAGGTTGTATTTTGCATCTATTAAGTAGGCTATAATATATCCTGGTGCTAGGTTTTGTCTATGATGTGCCCTAAGGTTCCTAATAGGGAGGGGGGGCAGGGTCGTGGCTTGCCGGAGCGGGTTTTTTTAATTTGACCGGCGGTCTTAGACCGCCGGTAAGCCGCCGGACAAAATTGCCGCCGGAAAAAACCACCAGAATTCATTTTCCTACGTCGTTTTTACGGGCGGTAATTTAACCGCCGAAAAACTACAAAATTGCAGATAAAGGTTCAATTACCGCCGAAAAAGGCCGCCATAAATGGGTGATTTTCCTGTAGTGATGATCATACTGTATGACTTGATTCATATCATATAATGAACTGAGGCTATTTTTGGTCATCCTGATGATCGTACCGGATGTCCTTTGATTTTTGAACTAATCATATTAGATGTTGTATACATCGTACTGGACAACCTGAGGATTTTAACATATTATACTGTATGAATTGGATCATACTAGACGATGAACATAGATAAATTTTGGTCGTTCTAACATTCGTCTTATATTAACATAAGAAATATATCATACTGTACGATGTAGTATAGAATTCTTGTCTGTTCATACTCCTTCATACATGGATGAAAGTTATTTTGAATTGATCATACTTTACGATCTTGGATTGTACTGTATGATATTAGATCGTACTGTATAAATAAAAATGGCTAAATTAAAAAAACTTAGGGTTTCTTGGAGCCTGATATTTAAGTAATGTTCTTGTCTTTCAAAACAAGAGAAAGGAACGTGACAAAGGAAGGGAACTCTTGAGAGGGAGCCACTTAAAGGGATTTTGGGCTTGTGAGAGGAAGGAGAAGGTGAGTTTATGAGGGATAAGGAGTATGAGGGGATCACACGGTTTCTCCTAGCCTGCTGCACGCTTGCTCCTCCTATGGTTGTTGACCTCATTTTTGTATGAGGTCACTAGGGACCAACCCAGACCCCAGATCAATCCTGACCCTAGATTGATTTAATTTCCAGACCAATCTAGACCTTAGGATCTATTCTAGGTCCTAGGATTCTTCTAGACTTCATATCCTAGGATCTACTCTAGTCCCCAGGATTCTTCTAGACAGATCTAGACCATAGGATCTATTTTAGGTCCTAGGATCCTTCTAGATTTCAGACCTTAGGATCTACTCTAGATCCTAGGACTTCTAGATTCCTGACTAAGATTTTCTTAGACTCTAGGATCCTTCTAGATTCTTGACTTCAGGATCTATTCAGACCCTAGAACCCTTCTAAAGTCTAGCCCCTAGAGTCCTTCTAGATTCTAGGACTAAGTTGGATTCAAATCAATTCAAACTCTTGATCAACCCTGATTTCAAATCAACTTAGATTTCGAACCTATTCAAGTTTCAAACATGTCTAGACTCCTAGTCAACTTAATCTCTAATTCAAACTTTGATCCATCCTTCTATCAAACTTTAATCTTATATTATCATTTATGATTATTACAAACAATCATAAATGATTTAGATAACCCAAGTTCAAGCATTCAAACTCAAAATCCAGACCAAACCCAAAAATCTAGACAAAAATCTTAGGTCTAAAGGCCTTTTCCTAAAGGTCTTTTTCAGTGAATTTTCAAACACCTCAAAACTCAGTCAAATGACTTCTGATTCAGAGTCTGTCAGTTGTATACTGATAGAAAATGTCTCTAAAGGTAACCCTTTAGATTTGAACCCATTCTGAGGTCTCTAACCCCATAAACTAAATCAAAATTCAAAGGCTATAAAACCTTCAAATATTTACGGCCTATGCCACTGGACCTGTTACCTAGTAGATCCTGACCTTGGAGCTTTCTACAAAGCCTCCAATCACTTCTAAACCTTTAATCCTGACCTATTGAATATTAAACTGCATTTTGGTGGACCCATTTTGACCCCCAGTTGACCCCAGTTGACCAAAATGCCCTTTAAGGAGAATTTTGAAGTTCTCTCCAAACTTGAACTACACCTTTTCAAATCAAACCTCAAAACATCTTCCAATGCATCCTAACCATCACTAGGAGTGCAATGGACTCAAGCTCTGACCCTGGTTAAGCCTGGTTAACCAAATCAACCTTTTGGACCAAAGTACCCATATGGGATTCAAATACCCATTTCAAACCAAATGAACTCCAAATCGCTTGAAACCACTTCCAAAAAGTTTCAAATATAACACCAAACCTGTCTGACCCAAACCCAGACCCTGGGTCAACCTGGTTGACCAAGTCAACCTAGGTTGACCAAACAGGCTTTTAAGGGTCAAAATACACATTTTGATTGAATCGACCTCCCAAGACCTTGGGACCACCTCCTATGGTCTCCAAATATTATTTCAAACTTGTCCAGTCTAGACCCACCCCCTGGGTCAACCTGGTTGACCCAGTCAACATAGGTTGACACAATCAATCCTTAAGAGTTTAAATGGGTCATTCCAACCCATTTAACTATTTCAAATCATTCAAGCTCTCAAACCTTCCATAATTCATGATTCAAACATAATCAATTTTGTTTGGAGTCTAAGCATGGTCAATTTGACCAAGTCAATTCATTTTGACTTAATCAAACCCATAGAAAATCCCTCATATTTATTTAAGCTTCAACGCATGGTTTTATACTTCCTCCAAACAATTCTAAGCAGCTGGAATGGACACTTGGCTACCACCTCAGCAGTTAACATGGTCAGTTGACCAGTCAACGCATGGTCAAAAAACCCTTAAATGACCAAATCTCTTGGCCTGAGCTAATCCAACCCATTTAATCCCTCTCCAGCTGTTTGGAGAGACTCTAGAACCTTCTTAAAGGCACTTCCAGCCTTTGGATTGAAATCAAACGGCCCCCATTGCTCCCATGCCCAAATGGGGACCAAAACCCCTTTCCACATGGCAAGTCCTAGCCGTGTCCTTTGCCACTTGCTCCCAACTGCTCCAGGCCACGTGGAAGCATCTCAGATAGCTTCTAAGATGATCAGAACCATCCAATTGGCCTAAGGTTCCTTGAATAGGGTAAAACCTCATATTGAGCCCCCATTCTAACCTAGCTCTTCTCTTACCTCTCAAGCACTCTCAAACCCATACTCTATTTCCTGGAGCTCACCAGACCACCTTCAACACTTCCCCACTCAAATCTCGCTGGTCAAATCCCTTTCCGGTGAGCTTCCCGACGAACCTAGCTCAAATCCATTCAAGGAGCTATAGCGTTTGATCCAGGCATTTTCAGCTCAAAGGGTCTTTTATTGGACTACACTTGGATAGACTATAAGTTCAGAAAGCTCGAGTCCATCCAAATGCATTGATTATATGAGGTATAAACCGAAACCCTAGATATAGGTGCACTAGATTAAATAGCTTTTTTATGGCGCATTTTAAGTTTTAAAATCACATCCCCAATGATTATGTTCATTATACAAATCATTGTTTAAAATTTCATCAAGATTGATCGATCTAATCAAGAGAAAACTTAAAAAAAAAGAGTTCTAGGGTGTTTTCACGGCCAGGCTCGGGCGTACATTTTTATTGACCGTTGATCACCTGATCAAAGGTCCGGATTGAGATATTTCGCGGTCTGTTCAAACCGTGTATCTGATTCGGTGCCTAGTTTTTTATCTGATGGTATATGGGCCCTCGATCCAGATCCGCGGGAATGAAATCCCACCGTCCAATCTCTCCCCGTGAGATCAGATAATGGGATTTGATCTGGGCCGTTTATTCCATCACGCGGGGAATTTGACGACGGTTGGCGATTGCTGACTGGATTAAGTGATGTCGCATGGACCCCGTGCCACCATCATCGTCTTTGCTGGACGAACCATATCACGCCACTTGGCATCCCGCCGGCAAATTTATTTAAAATGAATTAAAATTTATTTAAAATCAATTTTAATTAAAACAAATGCTAAAAAAATTATAAATATTATATATATATATAAATTATATATATATATATAAATTATAAAAATTATATATATATATATATATATATATATATATATATATATATATATATATATATATATATATATATATATATATATATATATATATATATATATAGTCTGCTATACATTTTAAATAATTCTAAAATATTTTTTTATTATTTTTATTTAATTAATATGTAATTAGATATTATTTTAAATATTTTTCAGAGATTAAAAATTTATTTCAAAAATATTTTAGAAGATCAAACATGTTTTAAGATAATTTAATTTGAATTTGAATTTTATTTAATGGATATTAACTAATTTTAATTAGTTAATCTTCTTTAAATAATTAGTTAAATATTTAATTCATATTTAAATATTAAATTAAATATTTTGAAAAATCAAAGCTTTAATTTCAAAATATTTAAAATAAATTAGTGGATCTCTCAAATCTTAAAAATTTTATTTTAATGATATTTTAAATTATCTTATTTTAAAATTTATATCCTCATGTATATATGTTTATATATATAAATACTATAATTTGAATTTTTTTTAAATATATAATGTATTTGAGAGATCCCTTGCAATTTTGAACCTAGATTGAGCTTGATTGAACAGAATTTATGGGAAATAATGATTAATCAATGAATAATTACTTTTTTAATTATTCATTGGTTAATCCTTCAATAAATTAAGCTTTAATTTGATTTGCATGTTTAGGGAGCACACACCACATAGCCTAGGAATCTCCTAGTTTTAAGGACTTGATTGTATCTTTATGTGTGCTTATTTCTTGCTTGTCCAAGGGTTAGAGAAACCTTGATTCAAACCCATCAAACCTAGTGACATTGTTAAGGACAATAATTAAGGACCTTTGTCTAGAAAACTTAGAGAAATTCTAGAAATTAGGACATACATCCTCTTGACTTGAAACTTTGAACATTTGAACACAGTGACACTCTCAGCCCATAGAAAATTTTTCACTGGTTTTTGAAATCATTAAGCCCCTCAATTAATTTTCCTAAGCTTAAACCCTTAATTAAGCCCTTAAGACTTCTAGAAATTGTAATAAATCATTTTTAAATCCAGAAAATACACATAATACCTCTAACTAACCAGAATCAAACCCTTAACAAATGAAAATTAAAATCAACTTAATTTGACATCAAATTTGGTCTTAATTTAATTTTAAGTTAAATTTAATTTTTAATTAATTTAATTAGTTAATACTAATTAAAAATTCCAGAAAATTCCCATAAACTTGGGAATCTCTCCTTAGGTCATTCCTGACCTTTGGAGTTGATTTTAATGAGTTGGGAGTTCATTTAAATCACAAAAAGCCCTCTAATTAAATAATTAAATAAATCCTAATAAATACTCAAACTTCAAAATTTCACAACTAATTCAATAAAAATTCAAATCAGTCAAACTCAACTGCATTAAACTCATAATAATGTATAATATTTATTAAAAATATTAAAATTCCAGAAAACCCTTAAATTTGAAAAAGTCAACAAATCGATCAAACATTAGTCAAAATCAAGCTAAAACTTCAAACCTTCATAATAAAATCCAAAAAATCCAATTTCAGTGTACTTATAGTCTAACTCTTCGTATTAAGGTCTAGTATTTTAATAAAATATTAGTTTTCTAGAAAAAACTTTTAATTAAAAAGTTAATTTTTGAACCCTTAATTAAATGATTAAAATAATCCAAAAATTCCTAAAATTTGAAAATTACTTCAAAACTTCAGAAATTTTTAATCAACCTTAAAACAAACAATCAACCAACCTTAATTAAAATTCATTAAATTTTAAACCTTAATCAACTTAAGACCCTTAATCATATCGGGTACCACTAGGTAACCCAGGCCTACGAGGCTATTACCTTAGCCTCAAAGAAGGTGAAATAAACTTCACGGCCTCGGTGAGAAACAAAGGTGGTATCCAAAAAATAATTAAAATCAATCTTAAAATTAATTTCAAATCATCAATACTTAAACTTTAATTAAATATTTCCTTTAAGCCTTTCAACCAATCAAACCTTAAGCAACTTCAATATAATTATCTTATATAGGATATATTAAAAGCACACAGCATACCTCACACACTTTAGATGGTTTGCTAAGAAAACCAACTCTAGTTTTAGGCTAGGCCGGTATTTACTTTTTCGCTGTGTGCCGAGTTTTTGAGCTTTCACTACATGCTGGTTGTTAGCTTATAATTGATTGACTGTCTGTTTATTTATTACTACACTCTGTTGAGCATTTAAATTTCAAATATATCAACTGCTTAAGATCAATTATAACTGCTTGAGATTATATATAACTGCTGATTATTAGGATAACCCTGCAGGATCGAGTCTAGATTTTTTAATTTTGATTAATATAGTTTGATATTATTTGAGTTGTATTTAAAGTGCTTTGAGAATGTGACTAAATATCCAATTTGGAATCTAAAGGGGAAGAGACATCCTTAGGGGAGAGTCCCTATCCATTTGGAGCTCCAAATTAGGATGATCTTCAAATGTCCAAAGAAGAAAGATAACACCCCATTCAAGGGGGAGTTTCTTTTCATTTAGATATTCAGACCAAATGATCCAAGAAGCAGCAGAAGGACAAAAACGTGGATAACGAGAAGACCCATTCTCAAAGTCACTTGAGTCTTAAGAATAGAATCCGAGTTATTGTTAGTGGTGCCCGGCCACTTTACTTTTCTGCACATTTTGGGATGTAATAATAAATGACACTTATTACATGGACATTTAATTTGAGCTATTAATTTAATTGATTTATTTAATTAATTGCGCAGTGGAACTACTTACTTTTATAGTCTTTTTACCTACATGTTGATTTTGATTTGACCTAGAATTCAATTGTAAGCTCTTAACGACTCATTCAAAACTTTTTCTACTTAAACAAAATTAAATATTTAAGCTCACATAGAAACTCTAATGTTTTAAGAAGTAATCCCAGGACCGCGGGGAGTTTTCATTTCAAATTTAAATCATTTGATCGAGTTAATTAGCATCCATCGCATTAGCAACAGATTTAAAAATATTTAAATCTTTAATTATATTTAGGATCTTCTCTAGATGTCAGCCCTATTCTCAAAAACTCTCCTTAAATAATGTCCCTACCACATAACATTAATTGACCGGATACATATTTTTAAAGGGCCTAGGTGGTTTAGCTGGCTCCCCAATCCAGGCCGTGGTAAGTCCAGATTTGTATTGCACTAGTTAGGTTCAGGTTACTTTTAAGTACCCAGTTTAGACTTAGGTTCCGAGGCAGGCTCGAGCTATAAGACCTCAACCTCTGAGAATTAAATCCCAAACTTCTAATAAAATTGAGCATTCAAACCAAATATCTCTTTCAATCAAATTCAAGCACTTAGGATAGGCTGGGGTGTTTCTGAAGTAATTCAGAATCTCAAAACACCTCCTACCCTTCTTTCTTTGACTCCATAAATAAGTGTTCAAGTTTGATCCAATCCCTATTCAAATTTCAAACTTTACCCTCCTTTGATATTAAGCATTGAAATCTTAAATATAATTTTTACCGCTATTTTAATCGAGAGTATTCGTAGAAAATTTTGATTTCCCACGATGAGGGTTTGCGCTCGTAGAAGGTTTAGAAACCCAGACCAGATTTTCAAAATCTTTAATTAATTATCTTTGAGAAAATCAAATACAATGATCATTATCGTCATTTTCAAATGATCGATAGTAACTGATATCTTCTTTCTTTGGAGATATATATCAATTATTATTATAATTTTAATTATGAAATTAATTATTCCTTTATCCATATTGACGTAGTCAGACACTTGATCGAATTTAATGTTGACCCTCCAGGGTCATATGTGATTCTTTCCTGAGTTTGACTACAATAATCAGGATGAATTCAAAGTTCTAAAATTTGAACCCATTAGGGGACGATATGTTCACCTCCTGAGGCGATATATTATTCATAACGATGCGTTCAATTCCAAAACTCCAAAAATTAATTCTCCCAAAGAAAATTAAGCATTTTCAAAACTATATATTTTTCAATCAAACAATGGTCCGGGTAAATCTTGTGGGAGCTCTCTAGGGGGAGAGCCTTCAAGGTCAAGTTCCTCAAAGATCATCTACCTTCTCCAGGAGGGAGAAAAATAAGAAGGTTGGCTTCCTTCACCAGGAGGATGACATAGCGTTTGGTACTCTGCTACACTTGGGAAGGTGAAAGTAAGTTTGTGTAAAGGCGTCTCTGCCTTGCTGTGAGGGAAAAAGGAGAATTACTTTTGAGTAGTGAAATTCTCGGAGTGAAGGACTCTGGAGAGTGGATGTAGGTCAAGTGTCCGAACCACTATAAATATTATGGTGTACTTTTTTCATTTACCACACTTTTATACATTTGATATAACGGCTTGGTGAGAATTCTATTTTTAGAACTTTGTTATGTTATTTAACACTTCATCACTGTTGTTGCAATCTTGTTTTAATCACTAGCTTCTGCTTCAAGTTAAGTTATTTTTGAAAAAAAAAATTGAACTCATATTTAGGATTTGTTCTTTAATTAAAAAAATACCAATTCACCCCCTCTTAGTGCATCTCGTACTTTCATTGTATCCTAGTCGTTCACATAAATTATTTTGCAACTTTAATTGAACATATCAAAAATATTATTAAACTATCCCTTCTACCAAATTGTAAAATAAATAAGAATGTAATTGTTTGGCTCACTATGGTAAACGTGCTAAACTCTATAAAGCCTAAAATTACAAATGCCTCTTAGCAATCTGTAAAGCAAGGAAATAAAAATTACATGCACAATTAATATAAATCCATAATGATTATATAGATAATAAATCTTAATCTTACCAAGTAAAGGAAATATGAATAAGTGGGAGAGGAATGAAGCACAACTGGGCTTATAACTGTTTGTGATGGCACTGTGACGTACGAGCAGAGTACCCTAGAAGGGAAAGAAATTAAAGCTTGCGAGATGGGAGAGAGTCACGCTTAGTCATTCACAGCTGGGAAACAAAACTAAAATTGGAAAGATCAAAAGTGCTTGTTTTGTTTGAGGTTTGATTTAGGTTTTTAGATTTATTTTATTATTGAAGTAAATCTATAAGGCCCTTTTCAAGCATTGGATGTGTGATCTAACTCTTGAAATTATTGGATTTTGAATCAAATGGTTCTTTTTATGCTCCCAATCCACTGGTTTCATGGTTTAACCGTAGACTAGACCAGCTCATCTTGATTTGATTGCAAAATTGTTACACTCATATGATTCGATCGATTCCTTATTGAACTAGTTGAACCAACTAGTTCATTCTAGTTTTTAAAACCTTGGCTATAATAATGTTTTTAAGTATATGTTTAATGGAATATGCATTTATGACTAAGTTATTGACTAAATACTAGTGAAGGTAAATTGATGTGTTCTTATGAGTTAGGTTCCCTTGAGTCTAGTTATAGTCACAAATGGCAGATATATCATAGTACTTAGTATTACACGTCCATGTTCAACATTTGGTTCAAACAATTTTATCCTGATTGAAAAAAATTAAGTTTTTGAATTTTTTAGTTTTGAACTCGTTTGCATGTCTTTGGGAGTATTTTGATTCATAAAAATTATTGTGTGTTTTAGAATGAGTCCCTGAGTACCCAAATGTTGGGTGTCCTAGCACTTCAATGTTAATAATAATATTAAATTCTCCCAGCTCTAAATTTGAGATTTTAAAATAGCATTGTAGTGCTAGGCCACTAATAATACTATATATATATATATATGTAATCTACTATCCATTGCCATTTGATCAAGTAGTTGGCCGAGTCATAGAGAGAAAGAAAGAGGCTTGGAGAGGGAAAAGTGAATTTTTGAGCTGCTTGAGGTCATTCTTAGATGTTAGCCTAGCTGGGACAGTTGTCCGAATCGAGGTAGGTTACAGTATTCCTATCTTAGTTTTAAAAAATATGATTTTTTTTTAATTTTAAATAAATTTATATTTCTGTTATAGAAAAATGAGAATATTTTTGCATTAAATTTTTTTTAAGGTGTAACTTTTTATATGTTATGAGATTAAGATTATAAATATTTTGAATATTTTTTGAAAACGTTTTACCATGTATTTTGAAATTTGTATAATTTTTATCATTTAGTAAATTGTTTAGACACTTAAAATTAATGTTGTTGTATAATTAATATCTTAAAATAATATTTTATATAATCCTTAGTAAATTAGTTATATTTTGTAACTATGAAATTTTACATAATATGAATTTTTGTTTCCTACCTTGATAGACACTATATAACTTTGACACATGCTCAATTATACTTTAATTGCTATAATGTACTGAAATATATGCACATGTGCCTGAATTATTACTATTGGGAGATATAAGAGACTAGAATCTTTTGAGATTTGTTTGTCTCAAAATATTCTCATGCTTATAAAGCATGTTCTAGTGGCTATAAACCATGTTTTAATGCCTACAAGCATGTTCTAGTGCTATAAGAACTAAAGGTAAGAGGCCATAATCCTTTGAGATTTTATTTGAGTCTACAAAAAAGGAAAGAAATTATATGAATTCATATGAAGTATTTTATGATATGAATTTTATTTTATTTAGTTGCTCAATTTTACTATTAACCTTTTATTACTGTATAACACTTTATTATAGTTCATTTGACTTTTTTTTAATATTAAAAAAAAAACATATTTATTAAAAGAATTTAGAAATTTAAATCAATTTGTATGGCCTGCTAAGTTGTTGTAGCTCACTATGATTTTATTTCTAGATTTCAGGATCTGAGATTGGGAATGAGATTATTAATTAGCAGTTAAAGATCTAATTAGAATGAATAGGTATTTATTTTATTGATTTTTTGTACATCCATGGCTCATTTATTATTCATTTATATGGCTTCTATTTATAGCCATGTACTGTAATTTATATTCATTTTGTTGAAATAAAAATTCTTGTGGATGAATTTATTTTTAGTACTTGATGTTTTAGTAGCTATGTAGTCAATAGTTTATTTAAAATAAATATGAAAGAGAATTTGAAATATTTGAAAATTAGAACTTGGGATTTTTTGTCACAACTCAACACAATAGGACTTTTCTTGGTTGGGTTAGGTTACAAAATTTAATGCTTGTGGTAGAAATTTATAGGTGTTCATGGATGTGGTATGATCAAGAGAAAACCAATAATCTAGTTCTAATAGTATGAAGACTTAGTCAAATTTCCTAATATAATCAGGGCTTATATAATACAAACTTTATGTTTTCAATCTTCTTGTAGGGTTTTTTGTACAATCTTTGATTTGACATATCATCCAATATGAATATGTGCTCATATAGTACAATGAGTAATAAAGGATCGTATCAATCAAAATTTCTTCATCACAATGGTTATTACCACATCATTCATATAATATGGTAGGGGTATTATACTATATAAATCACAATAATTGATTTAATCTGAGGAGTTGGATTCAAATGAATAGCTAATGTGTGGTGATTAACATGTATCATATAATATGGTGGTGATCATATAGTATGATGTGTAAAGCATTTTAGGGTTGTGTGTGATGATTAGGGATAGTTCTATAAGTATAAGTACACATAAAAATTTGACACAAATCATAAAGATAGAACAAAAATAGAGACTAAACCAAAATATGATATTAATATATTAAATTAAATTGAAATCAAACATACAAGCAAACAAAACACTAAAATAAATAAAAAATGAACAAAGCAATACAAACATAAACACATAAGTTAGAACAAAAATATAAATTCACAATAACTGTCATAGCATGCACTAATCACAAATTCCTAAGAACTTATGGCAGTTAATCCCAATCTAGTCCTAAGTTCATTGAACCTATCATAATTTAGGGGTTTCATAAAGATATCAACTAACCTATATTCTATTTCTACATAATATATCTCTACATCTCTTTGGACACATGATCCCTATTAAAGAGATGTTTAATATCAATATGTTTAGTGCAAGAATGATGAATAGGCTTTTTTAGTGATACAAATCACACCAATGTTGTCACATATGATAAAGATGGTTTCTACGGGTTGTCCAAATAAATAAGTTGTTGTTTCAACTAAATGACTTGGGTAACTCAACTTCTTACAACTACATGCTCAGCTTTTATAATGGAAAGAGCTATAGAATTTTGCTTTCCATTAGACTATAAATTTGGAAATTTCCCTATGAATTAATATGTTCCTGAGGTGGTCTTCCTACCTACCCCACCTTCACTAAATTCTATGTCAGAGCATCCAACTAAATCAAAGGTCAATCTATTCCTAGTATTTAAGATTCCAAAGTTTCGAGTTCTTATGAAATGCCTTAAGATTCTTTTGATGGCGATCATATAAGATTCCTTAGGATCATCCTAAATCTAATACATATATAAATAGTAAACATATTATTAGGTCTGCTGGAAGTAAGGTAAAGTAAGAAACTTATAATCCCTCTAAGTTTCTTTTAATCAACTAATTTAACATATATTCCTTATCTAATTGGGTGGTCGAGCTCATCAGTGCATTTATGCTTTTGCAACCTTCTATATTAAATTTCTTTAAATTTTCTTAATGTATTTATTCTTACCCAATAAGGTTCCATCCTGTCTTTGCTTAACATTAAATCCAATGAAATAGGTCAACTCACCCATTATACTAATCTCAAATTCACTACTTATAGTTGATGAAAATTCTTTGCATAAGTCATAATTTATGGATCCAAAAAGAATATTATTGATATAAACCTGAACTATGAATATATCTTCTCCAATTCTCTTAATAATTAGGGTAGTATTTATGGTGCAATTAACAAAGGATTTATTTAATAGGAAATTACTAAGCCTATCATACCATGCCTTAGGTAATAACTTAAGCCCATATAATGTTTTCTTAAGTTTATAAACTTGATTTGGAAATGATGAATTTTTAAAACTGATGGTTTGTTCTACATACATATCTTACTTAATCACCCCATTTAAAAAAAAAAAAACTCTTTACATCCATTTGATATAATTTGAATCCCTTAAAGCATACATATGCTAACGATATCCTAATGGCTTCTAGACTAGATATGGTGGTAAAGGTCTCCTCAAAACTTATCCCTTCGATTTGCATGTAACCCTTTTCCACAAACCTAGCCTTTTTTTTTTAATAATTGATCCAGAGATATTTGATTTATTTTTGAATTCCCATTTACTTCCAATAATTTTTTGATTAGTGATTCTACTCACTAATTCCCACACATCATTCCTAACCAGTTAATTTAATTCTTCTTGTATAACTACAATGTAAAACTCATCTTTGTGTGTTCATTTTATGCTAGTGGGCTCTCCCATAGAGATAAAAGCTAAGTGGCTAACTTCCTTTCTATGACCATGCATAGTCCTAACCCTTGTAAATGGGTATTCTATAATGAGTTATCTAGGGTGACTACATGTATATCTCCAATCTCTAAGAAGTGTATCATGAACTTCTTATCTATCCTTTAATCCCATATTCTATACTCTATGGATTATATCTTCTTCTTCTTCATCTATTTTTTTTATCATTAGAAACCTTATTAAATTCATTAAATATAACATAGGTGGACTCCTAAATAACTAAAGTTCTTTTATTAAATATTCTATTTGCTTTGTCTACTGAGGAATGTCCTAAAAATATAATTTCACCTTCCATAGCATCTAATTTCCATAAATGAGATTTTCCATTATTTAAAATGAAACACTTACATCTAAATGCATGTAGATGAGAAAAATTAGGTTTTCTACCTTTAGGAAATTCATAAGGTATCTTATTTAACTTAGATATATTAAGTACATAACAAGTAGTTTTCATTACCTCTGCTGAAATTTTAAAGAGGGATAAAACTATAGTGGCGGCTTGATATTTAAAGCCAATGATTACGCTGCTAGCAATCATTTGCATTAAATGAAAATGTGGTAGCATGGTTGTAATTTTAACTTATCTATGTCAGCATCATCGTGGATCTATTGGATCTTCCATGGTTTGAAACCAACAACTCAGATCGTGCCGGATGATGATTAAAATGAATGAGAGCTAATTCGTGGTCATACAAAACTGCTGAATGACAAGATCTCAATCATTGATAATGAGATCAATGGTCAGGATCTTGTACAATTAAACCTAACATAAAACTAAAGCCATAAATGCAAAAATGGCTCATTCTTTGAATATACTCAATCATTTCTCATGAAATTTTAAACATGGCTCAAGCAATTGAACAAAAATTGTGGGGGGTATGATACTGCGATTTAAAAATCATTTAATTGAAAGATATTTAGTTCTAAGTGTTCTAGCCTAGGGCTAAGGTTTTACCTCAATCCAATTGTTAGATTTAGGAATTTGGATTCTCTAAAATTGTAGTCTGTCCACGTAAATTTTCCTAGTTGAAGTTGTTGTCTGAAACATACTAGATTAAGATATCTTTAGGTTGGATGGATCTCTAGCTAAAGTCATTAGAAAGCTGTTGTCGACGAGGTTTGACCAGTTGATTTTGATAAGGGAAGTGGAGAGGGGATGTTGGGAGCTCAAACAAAACTTGAGTTAGGCTTGAGTAGGTCTGGTTGGTGAGAGAAGGCTTGATTTGGAATGAAAGTTATTTTGAGTGTTTTTCCCAATTCAAAAGCTCCTATGCTATTGTGGATGGCCCTGATTACTTTAGCAACATTCACAAATGCTTGACACCTAAAAAGGGTAGTTAGAAAGATAGGGAATAGGATAATACAAGGACAACTTAAATGGAAAAGCCTTTTTGTCCCCTTGTGCACATAGAACCACATGTCTTTGCTTAAGATCTAATCAAGAGAATAAGAATGATTTCATAATGTTCTAGAAGCCATTTAAGCTTTTGGAGTCTGTTTCATTCAGAGGGATTAAGAGATTTGAATTTGTTTGACTATTTAAACCTCTTTTACCCTTTTATTGACTAGGTTGACTAGTCAGCCAGTCAACTTGACTACTGAGGTGGCTCTTAGGGATCAAGGCTACTGATGAGATGGAATGCCATGGGTTTAAAGCCATCGAATTGTGGTTTGAGCAAGGGTATATGAATTTAAGTGAGTTTGACCAAGTCTTCATGGGTTGACTTGGTCAAAATAAATATGATTTTATTTAAGGTGATCTAAGAAGTATTCATGGCATTGAGAAAATTGGTTTTAAGGATTGTTAAAACAATGAGATTGAAGTTTAAATGGATGAATACATAGATGTAAAGTTTGACCAAGACAAAGTTCCTAATATTTGACTTATGATATGTTCAAATGCATTTGAATCATGCATTAGAATAAGATTGAAAGCTTGAAGTGTTTAATTTGGTTGAAAGGATTGAATTGACTCATCTTGACATAGGTTGGTCATACACATAAGTTTGAAGAGGTCAAATATATCAAACCTAAGTTATTATTGATTTTGAATGTATTTGAAGTTTGAAGCATATAGGTTTGGAGATTGATAATGTTTAAATGGTTTGAGTTGATTGAGTGCATTAAATTGAGTCATATGGATCAACTTTGGCCAATCATGGGCCCATTTGATCAAGTCAACTATTGATTGAGTCAATGTGACAAGTCAGCCCCAAATCACTAGGAAAAGTGGTCAAGTGATTTTGATGAAGTTTGAATGCATTTAAAGCTTAATTTGATTTGTGTAGATCCTAATGGTTAGTCTGGTCAACCTAGGTTGACTTGGTCATGCAGGTTAAACTAGAGGTTGGGTTTGGACTCAACAAGTTTTGTTTGACCAATGGAGACCAAAGGATGTTGTTTCTTGGATTAGAAAGGTCATTTTAGTCAAATTGACCATTTATACCCTTAAGGGACCATTTTGTCAACCTAAGTTGACTTGGTGAACTAGGTTAGCTTCGTCAATCGGGTTGACCTAGGGCCTAAGTTTAGGCTCAACAAGTTTGAAATGATATTTTAAGTTCAATGGAGGTGGTCCCATATAATGGGGAGGCCATTTTATTTGAAATGATCATTTAAGCCCTTAAGGAGTATTTTGGTCAAAATAAGTTGACTTGATCAATTGGACTTGACAAAGATCTGTAGTTGAGTCGAATGCATTCCTAATGATGTTTAGGATGCATTAGAGGAGGTTCCAGGGCTTGATTTGACTATTCCATATTGAAGTTTGAAGGAATTTTCAATTTTACCCTTAAAGGGTATGATGGACATTTTGATCCCTGGTCAACTAGAGGAGTAGATTTGCGGGTCAACTCGGATCCAACCTATTTAATAAATGAGTCATAATTATATACATGAACCCAAGCTATTTATTAAACATGTCAATTTAAATTTGAATTTTTTGGAGCATATTTGTGTCAGATGCGCAAATGAGATCATTTATTGACACCCCGATATATATAATTTGATGATGAACAAAATTTGATTATATTATAAAGAAACTCAAATTATATTAAAATTTGACTTGAATCTGATAAGTAAATAAATCTGAACTCAAATTAAATTTGAATTCAGCACCGCATGATTATACAAAAGTAACATGTTGGTTCTTCATTCTTATATATAGTCAAATGATTCATTCACATTCGTCATTAGCTGTCCAAATTTTCGGCTGTGTATCGTTACGTATCGCTACTGTGTACCACTATATATTACTATGTGTATCGCTACGTACACTGATGTAATGAAATTTCACTATTAGAATGCGGGATGACGAGTCAAGCCATAATAACTATATGTTAAAATGATTGAGGTTTGAACAATGAAGTTGATAGGAAGCTATCCCACTTGTTTGCTGCAAATCCAATATTTGTATGAGGCAATAGATACGCCATTAATGCTTTTCTTTAAAAGAATGAATTTATTAAACAAAATAGAAAATTAAAGAATTCTAATGTGAGAAATTAAAATTTTAAAAAAATTGAAGGCGCTTACATTTTTGACTTATATCTTCAAGCAATACTTAAGAGTTAAGACTATCAATAAAGCCCCCCTTTCCCTAAATTGTTGAGACAGGAAAGTGATACTGTTCAATAATTGTGAAATTATTAATCCATTGAAGATGAATCAAAACCTAATAATTATGGAACAACTTCAAGGTAACTCAACTAATTTGAGAGTCATCTATTCATGAAGCTTACTATTTGTTATATATATGAATTCAGTTGGATTCAAAGTTTATGTTTGGTTTATATAAGCTTGACTACACATCGATACCTATCAATAAATAGTGCATTTTACACAACAGTACACAGTGGTACACAATCATACACAACAACAGTACACAACAATAATACACAATAATACAATAATATACAACATCACATAACAATACAAAACTATACATATCAATAATACACAGCAATATACAACAATATATAGCAATACATAGCAGTACACAACAACAATGCACGACAATACAATGTAAAAAAATTCATTTTCCACAGTTTATGTAATACACATATGTGAAAAGCTGAGAAAGCTTTAAAATGAATAAAATATCACTGAAAATTTAACATAGTTGATTGACAGAAGCAAATGTTCTCCTGGTAGGGCATATAAATACTACACTTTTATTGTAATATTAAAAATACAAACGATATACAAATCATGAAGTACAAACGACTCATAAACTCTTAAAATAAGTCAGACTTAAAAAATAAAGGGAAATTTACATACATACTATTTTATTTCATGTTATTTATATATCTAATACTCAAAATATTAATATTACATGACTATCATCCATATAAAACTTTAATATTAAATATATCACTATAATAATTCATTTTTAACATTCATATCATACTATAAATTTTAATATTTAGTTTCATGCATCTAAATTTATTCTATAGATAGTAGATATGTAATATTAATATTTTTTTTATTAGATATATATGTAAAACATATATTATCTAAATATTTGAAGTCGGGACAAAATAGCTTAGAGCTGCGTGCGCACGAAATAATTTCTACTTTTTGTAAGGGGTGAAAGAATCAGATTTCTCTAAAAAGATCTTGCTGTTCGGATTAGGGCTGCAAGCGAACCAAACGTTCGACGAACTACTCGTTGTTCGGTTCGATTAAAGCTCGTTCGTGATCGTTTAATTAACTAACAAAAAAACTTGAACAATATTTTAAATACTCGATTCTTAAATAAACAAGCTTGAACACTAATGCGTTCAGCTCGTTTATGTTCACGAACAACATCAGTTGATGTTCATGAACAAGCTCGATTCAAGTTCGATTAAATATAAAAACTTTAATTATATCATAATATAATATAATTATTTTTTATTAATAAATTTTAAAGTAATAAAATATTGTTAGATTTTTGTTAGAATGTTCATGAACAAATTTAATGTTTGCTTGTTCAATAGTTTGTTTGCGAAATATGTTCACGAACATAGCTTGTTTAAAGCTCGATAAACATTAAACAAACGAACATGAACCAAACATGAACACCCTTAAATTAAACGAATCAAACATGAACACAAATAATAAAGCTCGAATCAAACACGAACCAAACATGAACAAATTAATGTTAAACAAACACAAATATGAACACTCACATACTCTGCTCCGTTCGGTTCGTTTGCAGCCCTAGTTCGGATATCGTGAGAGTTCATATTGCGGACCTCTGTCAGCTTTTCTATTACCTACTATAAACCTAAAGCTCCGCTGATTTGTATGTTCTATTACACTTTCATCTCTGTGCGTCCAGTGAAAACACTAATTTCTGCCTTCCGAGTTCACCTCTCTGCCGTATTGAGCCTTCGAGAGTTCCGCGATCTTCCATTCGTGGTCTTCTGCTTTAATTTTCCGTTTCATTTGCGATCGAGACGCTTTTCTAAGATGTCTAGCACGGCTTCACAGTCGGTTCAATCTGTCCACGATTTCACTGTGAAAGTGAGTCGAATCTATCCTTGTATGTATGTTTTTCTTATCTTTGAATTGAAAATTCTTATTTTTAATCGGGAAATTGAGAACGAAGGTGTTCTGGATTGTACATGTAGGTTTGCCGGAATTGGCGTAATTTTGGCTTAATTTCATTTGTTTGCACTTTCTTTAACATTGATTATTTGCATAAGGCTGCTAGTTTTGGAATTGTGGAGTGAGAAAGTGAGTTTTTTCTCTGTCAACATTATTGTGAATGTTTGTTTTCAATGGAGAACAGCAAATGTTTTATTTTTATTGTTTATTTTTCTCTATCTGTAATATGCTGATTTATTTAAGGATTGTTTGGGATAAAATATTGTTTTTATCTTAGAAAACAAAATCAAAATACATATTTAATTTTAACTGAGAAAATAAGCAAAAGAAATTAAACATAAAATAAAATAAAATAAAATAATTTCAAAATATAAATTAATTGATCTTAAACATGACCGAAGTTTATGAATTTATTGTTGGATTTTCAGAATTTTTCTTCTTGGTGTATGAGTGCTCATTTTGTTGGGGAATAGACGAAACGTGTACTTCAAATACTGAAAGAAAGAAAGAAAATGAAGTAGAAAAGACTATCAACGCACAAAAGCACACAAAAATTTTACACATATTCACCCAAATAATGTCTGTACTCTGTTTGGGATGCTGCAAATTTTATTCATGATGGATTGTGGAGAATTATGGTCTTAATTCCTCTAAAACTTACGGCATCTAAAGATACAATCAGTTTTTAAAAATTTCCTTAATGAAATAATAATGGATTGATATTATAGAAATTTTGGGCAATCACGCTCCCCGCTAACCCTCACAGTATTCTTTCTGCAAAGGTCAACTAACGGTGAAGTTTTCTAGCTTTATGACACATGTAATGCATTCTGAATGCTAATTAGGAATTTTCAGGACGGGTAGAGATTTTTCTGATTTTTCTCCCCAACTGGATACTGGTATCTTAATTGCAAACAGTTTGCTTATTTTTATCTCTACAATTTTTATATGTAATCATATTAGGATTCCACATTGTTACTACTGAATTTTCTTTTCATTGTTCTAAATATGTAAAAGTTTATTAGTATGGAATTTTACTGTGTCTAAGGAATGTTGAAATAACTAGAAGAGTTGGTGATGTGAAACTAATTTTAATTAGTTTAGTAGTTAAAATGTGGTAGAGTAATTAGCTTAAATAGGTATTTTATTCTATAAGTAATCCAAATTGAGAAGTACGTCGTCATGAGTATGTGATTGAAACTCCCCCCCCCCCTCCCCCTTTTTTCTCGTGTCTTCTATCCTTGCTTCTTTTTTGGGGGAGCTTGAGCAAGCTTGAATTGCTCTGCTCGGATCAAGTTCCCATCAGTTGGTAAGTGCTTGTTTGATGAATATGCACGTTAAAGCTCTAATCATTTTCTGTTTTTTAGGATGCTCGTGGAGAAGACGTAGACCTTAGTGTTTACAAGGGCAAGGTTCTGCTCATCGTAAATGTTGCTTCTCAATGGTATTAGTTCCTTCCTTTACTGTGTCTACCTTTTTATTTCAAAAAGAATTTAGTAATATATATTGCACATCTGAACTTTCTAATATATCTGATGCAGCGGGTTAACCAACTCAAATTATACCGAGATGAGTCAGTTGTATGAGAAATACAAGGATAAAGGTAATTGTTTTGTTCAATATATTAGCTTGAAAGCTCCAATTTTTCCTTCTTTATAGTCTTATTACATTGTTTATGACCAGTTCTTATTTAGTATGAGAAGTACAGTTTAGCAGACTTCTAGTTGTTATATTTATTTTCACATACTTTACAACATGGTGCTAAAATTTGTTTATGCATGTACAAGAACTGCAAAGTCTTTCTATCTGTATTTTTCGCAGAATGCTGAATGCTTTAACAACAACAACAACATCAAGCCTTTATCCCACTACGTGGGGTCGGCTACAGAATGCTGAATGCTTTAGTTGAGTAAAATTTTGTTTTGTACTAATTAACTTGAATGCATTAGTTGAGTGAAATTCTGTATTTCTGCATACTGTAAAAGCAGTGTAGTAATTAAAATAATATAGAAAATAGAATTGAGCATTTTTCAGTTCATGTGCTATTCTATACATGCAAGGACTCGTAAATATTTTTCAGGAACAGTGACCAAAAGAAAAATCATTTATTTCATATTTTACTAGATGTTGTCTAGAATAAATCAATAATGTACAAGTGATTGCCTTATGATTCAATATCACTCAAATTTGTGAGAGGAAGCTGCCCTTTTTTCCAAAATTTGTGTGCATGATGAAATTGCATGGAAGAATATTAAAGGCCTATTTGATTCGGCTTGTAATAATGGTTGTAGAATTGTTATGATAGGATCAAATTTTTGATAAGTTATGGGTATTATAGATTTTTTCTTTTTGAAAAGATGGTATAATAGTTTCTTTACAACTATCACACTCTAGTATATATGATCGTGAAGTTACTACTTACCATAGGAACTTTTTAAAAGAAAAAAAAAAGCTGAAGTAAAATAAAAGCATGTTAGTGGTCTAAAAAGTAAAGCAGTAAAAAAGCCGCCTCAAACAGGCCTTGATTATAATGATATGAAATTCTGCTGACATATTTGAATACCCTTGTTTTTCATTTCAGATATGTATATTTTTTGCTTACATATGCATTTTTGTTTTTGCAGGTCTAGAGATATTGGCTTTCCCATGCAACCAGTTTGGAGGTGAAGAGCCAGGTAGCAATGAGGAGATTGTTGAATTCGCTTGCACACGCTTCAAAGCAGAGTACCCTATCTTCGACAAGGTAATTAAATTTTTGCTGAGCTTTGCATGGACCTGGTTGGTCTGCTGCAACATATTAATAGACCCATGCGTTTTGTTTATATAGTTAATACGAGCAACTTTTGTCTGCGGCAGCATAGTCTAATTTTGAATTGAAGGGCTATTTAGTCTTTTGGGAGATTATTTTGTATGTTTTAAGTAGAAGGATTGCCTTAGGGTTAGAGTTATCTTTGTATTTTCAGAAACTGTTCGTGCTTGGCATTCTTAGACTCTAGCGACATCATGATAGTTGGGAGAGATAGATCTTCCTCTCGAATTGAGGATCAATTGTACCTTGTTCTTTTACTTCTGATTTCATCAACTACATTATTATTGCTATTCTTTTTTGGATTTGTTGGAATATTATGGAGGGATATCTTTGAAATTCCATCATTGATAAGTTTCAGTTGGAGTTCTACAAGTATTTCCTATCAAATTGGTATCAGAGCAGTGTCCGGGACTTGATTTTGGCTGATTCCTTTAGCCATTTTTTATCGTCGAACTGTTATTTTTGTATTTGTGGCTAAAATTCGGATTTTTGAGTCTAACAAAGATTCGGGTATCGATGGCAGCCGAAAAGGTTGATGCTTTGGAAAAATGTCTTGAGTATGAGATGAGCCAAATCAAAACGAAGGTGGAGGATAGAATTTCCTCCATGGAAGACAAATTTTCGGACCTTTAGGAGATGATGAAGAAGATATGAGATCTTCAAAACCAAATGGCAACATCGGAGGCAAGAGTGCCGATAAGAAGAAATGCAAACTTTGAAAATTGTATGGATGAAAATGATGTGGATATCTTAGAGGAGGAAGCAAGACCCCATATGGAACCTTTTTTGAGGGAGGAGAAAGGTGGAAGGTATGGTGAGAGGCGTGGATATGTGGAGAATGAGCAAAAAGGTGCGGATTAGGAAAGAAGGGAGGGAGATTATGGCCAAAGAGGTCTTGATTTTTAAGGAATGAAGAAAATCGAAGAAGGGTGGGATTGGGTATGAACGTGGAAGGGAGGATTGAGATACTGGGGGGCCCTCCTACTTGGAGAAGGGGAAATTATGGAGTATTTATGAGAAATGGGGAGATCCAAAGGTCTGAAAACTGAAGATGCTCAACTTTGAGGGGGAGGATACACACAAGTGGATTTTCAAGGTAGAGATATATTTCAACGGGTTGACGGAGAAGTAAAGATTGACGGTAGCTGACCTTTGTTTGAAAGGTAAGGTATTGATTTGGTACTAATGGAGACTTATGAGGTAACCCATATGAAGTTGGAGGGAGTTCAAAGAGTACTTATTTGAACGTTTCCGAACCAGCATGAGAGGGGACTTCTATGAGCAGTTCTTTGACCTGATACAGGAAGGCTCGATGGTAGAATATCATGAGATATATAAGTACCTGGTGAGTAGATTGGACCGACTTTCTAAGACTGTTCTAGAGGGGAATTTCATGAAGGGGCTCAAAGTAGAGATCCAAGCAGCAGTTAGTGTCATAAGGATGCGTGACTTGGGAGAGGCTATGGAGCTAGTGCAAATGGTGGAGGATCAAATGTTTTAGGAGTGGGGAGCTAGAGGCGACAATTCAGGTGGCTCATACAAGATGACCACTACTTTCTTAACACCCAAGGGGCCTACACCGAGCAACCTTTGTGAGACCCCAAGGGAGAAGCCTGTAGGAGGGGGAAGTGGGGGAAACTTCAAGAAGCTTACAGAGAGAGCTACAAGAAAGGAGGGTTAAGGGATTATGCTTCAGATGTGACGAGAAGTATAATCCAGGGCATAGGTGCAGGGACCGAACTCTTCAGGTCTCATTGTCTGTGATGATGAATAAGTTAAGTAGGGAGGTGGTGGTGAGACCTAGGTAGAGGAGGAAATGCTACATTTAGATGTGGCGAATATTTCCTGAAACTCAGTGGTTGGATTCACCCGGAGTCATACCATGAAAGTGAATGGAAAATTTGTAGACAGGGAGGTGGTGATGTTGATTAACAGTGGAGATACTCATAATTTCATCTCTAACTAGGTTGTGGACCAATTAAAGGTGACATTAGTGGATACAGGGTGCTATGGAGTGATGATGGGCACGAGAAAGGTAGAGACGGGTATGGGGATCTATAGGGGAGTAGTGCTGACCATACGGTGATTTAGGCGAGAGAGGATTTTCTCACCTTGGAGTTAGGAAGCACTGATATCATTCTGGGGATGAAGTGGCTGCAGACCTTGCGAATACTAAGGTCAACATGGGAGCACTAATGATGGAGCTGCTGGTGGAGGGGAGAAGAGTAGTGATCCGGGGAGATGCGGGGTTATCCAAAGCCTTAGTGTCTCTCAAAATTTTGGTTAGGACCCTACAGGAAGTGTGGGGAGGATTCCTGGTGAAGTTGCAGAGATTAGAGGGGGGGGGGGGGGAATTCCTCTTGCACTACAACCCCTAATATAGTAATTCAATGAAGTCTTTCAAGCATCTCAAGGATTGTTACCACTGAGGGAGCAACAGTATGCTATCACCTTGAGGCAAGGGGTGTCTCAATTTCTAAAAGATGAAATGTAGAAGTTGATCAGAGAAAAGCTGGAGGCAGGGATTATCAGGCTTAGTGTGGGTCTTTTTTCTATCTCAATCTTACTGGTTAAGAAAAAGGACGGGAGTTGGAGGTTCTTCGTAGATTATCGAGCCTTGAATAAGGAGATGGTGCTATACAAGTTTCTAATCCTAGTGATAGATGAGCTATTGGATGAGCTGTGTGGGACAATTATCTTCATAAAGATAGATCTAAATCCAGATGCCATCAGATCTGAATGAGAGGGGAGGATGTTCTGAAGACTGCTTTCAGAACACATGAGGGACACTATGAGTTCTTGTTGATGGTGTTTGGCCTTGCCAATGCCCCGGCCATATTTCGGTCCCTCATGAATATGGAATTCCAGCCATATGTCAAGTGGTTTGTGCTAGTTTTCTTTGATGATATCCTGGTGTATAGCAGGTCAAACATGGAACATTAGGAGCACTTGAGGATGATCTTAGAGGGGTGTTACAGGAGCAACAACTAAAGGCTAATCTGAAGCAGTGTTGCTTTGTACAGGCTAGTGTGGAGTATTTAGGGCAAGCAGTCTCTCACGAGGGGTGTTGACCTCCATAGTATAACCAAAAGCAAACAGACAAAAGAAATAAAAAAAAACGCAACTCATTACCTGTGGCCAAGACCTGCCGCAAATCCCTGCCAAAATTGCGCCCCATGCATCTGCAAAAGGCGCCGCTCAGCTCACTTCTTCCGTATATGAACATCTCGCCTCAATCACGGTTCAGGCTTCAGTAATAAAACGAGAGCTCAATAGCTCTCTAAACTTCTTCTTCGCCACCTTTGCCGAAGCCTCAAAACAGCTCCTTTGACATAGCAAGCCACAAGCAACTCATTGCCTCATCCAACGCTTCCAGTCGGTCTCCAATCCACGAACTTTTGCACCCGACTTCCTCATTTCTTCGGTCCACACAGAGAAAGAGAGAGAGAGAGAGAGAGAGAGAGAGAGAGAGCCTTCTCTCTACCTTGTCAATCTAGAGAGCTTCCGACCCGAGCTCTAACCAGACACTCCCATCCAATCGCTTCATTCCTGATAGAGCCGAGCACCTCCACCTCTTTATCTACCCGATCCACCTAAAGAAGCCGACCTCTCCCTCTGCTCAAACCTCAAGAGATCTTACCTGTTCCAAACCCGAGCAGCCGGCGCCTCTTCCATCTCCTCCAAGCCTGGCTGAACTCCCCTTCAAGTCGAGGCCTCCCACACGCTCCTTCGGTCAAGCCTCGTAAATTTGCCTCTATTTCTTCCATTCGCAAATAACAACCTAAGGCCAGTAAAACTCCTAACCTGAGCTCCATATAGCCTCAATCCCATTTAACCTTGCCTAGCCCGACCTCCTTAGGTTATTAGGTATAGATTTAATTATT
The DNA here is from genome assembly GCA_016618105.1 of Dendrobium huoshanense. NCBI lineage: Eukaryota > Viridiplantae > Streptophyta > Magnoliopsida > Asparagales > Orchidaceae > Dendrobium > Dendrobium huoshanense. The sequence continues at coordinate 44,037,135 of CM028356.1, forward strand.
TCTATTTTATTACTAATTATTATTATTATTATTATTATTGATACTTTAGTTTATCATTAATTATAACTACAATAATAATAGTTACTCATGTCATTATTGTTAGTTATAATAATAATAAGTTACTATTATCAATTATAATAATAATAAATTACTATTATGATTATAATTTTGTGTGCAAACTTTGTTGCCGCCGGTCGCCAAGGTATATCCTCCTAAATTTGGAAAACCCATCTCGACGCTTATAGTGCGGCGAGTAACCACCCATACGCGTTTTTCTTAGCACGGTGGGAGGGAGCTCGTCGCGGTGCTTGTGGCGAGGCAGGTAATCCCCTCCAAAAGTTCTATTTTCGACATTTTCAGCGCGCCAAGGGACCCCTTGTGCACGCTTTTCTTAGCGTGGCGGGAGGAAACTCGGTGCGAAGCCTACGGCGAGGCGGACGATCCCTGTGCGCGCTTTTCTTAGCACAGCGGGGCAAAAAAGAACTCTTTTTAAAATAAAATATTTTTTTTTTTAAAAAAAATTATGCATGTCTTTCTTGGCATGGTGGATGACAAAAAAGTTGCAGCCGCGATGTCTCACAAACACCAACCGTGCATGTCTTTCTTGACATGGTGGGTAGGCGGCCTCCTGTTTTTTTCCCCTAAATCGGGGAGACGTTGGGAGGCTGCTGAAATGTTGTTTGAAATAAGACAATGACTTGGACCTGAATTTGAACTCATATTGGACTTGAGTTAGAGCATACGCTTGAACTCAAAGAATTAAATCCAACAAAATACATTAAGAACTTGAATCAAATCAAAGTACAAGAAAACTCAAATTCAAATCAATGAGCAAAATTTGGGCAATCATAAAGGATTTTTTATTGGAATTGTTTGAACACATTTGACTCAAACTTGAACTTGTACTTTGAACCTCATTTGATTCAAAATCAAGTGGAACTTGAACTTGATATGACTTGGATAATTTGGACTATGCTTGGACATTGAACGTCAACTAGATTTGAACATAAGAAAGGACTTGCAATTTAACTACAAAAGACTTATAGTTGGAGTCGAATGGGAACTACAATGAACAATGAGTGGAATCTAAGCCACTAGACAAGGAATCAAATTTGTAATCAAAACAACATGAAATCGGATCTCATATTTAAAATAAAGATTGTGAGTCGCAAGACAATGAAATTCTTAAAAGTCAGCTAATGTGGTGCACACAACAAATAACCTGTCGATGACAACAAAGAAGGTGTAACAAATATGGTGACTTACTTGCAAGCGAAGGCAAATGCAAAATGTGATGATACACTTGCAATCAACAACAAGTTCTTATATTAACTAAAACACAAATATCAACAAGCAAATTCATTATGTGAGCCACAAGCTATCTTCGAGGGCATTGTGAAATTGGTGATATTCAATGCGACTCATGCACGAGAAATGACCAATGAAGATTGTAGAGAATATGCCAATTTTCTTATAAATGATAGCATGATAACTTTGAAATACTATAGCTCATTTATGTTGCAAATCTATTTTTCATGTCTTATGTTTTGATGATTGACAAACACTGCTTTTCTTGGACAGCTTGTTGCTTCTAACTTTTCAGGAATCGACGATCGGACAATCAAAAAGGAGCCAAGTTCAGGAATGCGTAGGGTTAGGGTTGAGTCAGTCTGTACTTTTGTTTTTACCTTTTGAGTCCACTTGTAATAGTCAAAAAGACTGATACTTTGTAACCCTTCACACACACACTTGAGAGAAATAGAAATTCTGTTTTTACTCCTATCGGCCAGGACGATATCTTTGATCGGCCTGGACGATAAGCTTAAAACAGAAAGTCTAATTAAGGATTCTTGATTAAGGCAGCCAACGTTAACCGATCGTCCTGGACGATACGTGTATCGGCCAGGACGATAAGCTCAAAACAGAAAGAAGTAGCCGCCATAGACAAGTATGGTATAGTGTATCTTTAAATTATCGGCCAGGATGATACTCGGATCGGCCTGGACGATATTAACAAATTATACCATAATTGTTCAGGAAATCAAGGAAGTAATTAAGGATGATTGATACGATCATATCGTCCTGGACGATCGCAGGATCGGCCCGGACGATCTAGTCAAAAACCTTAAGTTACTTCAGGACGATCAATATCGGCCAGCCCATATTCAGGGCTATTGTCAGGACGATTTTCGTCTGATTTGAACTGATCGGCCAGGACGATCGTGAGATCGGCCTGGACGATCAAGCTAATTTTCAATCGTCCAATCTTGCATCCAGGGCTATGCTCTGGCCGATCTTCATTGATTTGTACTGATCGGCCAGGCCGATGTCCAGATCGGCCTGGACGATAAAGTCGGCAACTTGCAATTAATGAGCTCTTTTGAAGCTCTTCTATTTAAGAGCTCTTGTTCAACGTTTTTAAAGACCTTTGGCTGCTGCCTTGACCTGAGAAGACCTTGAGGAGAGAAAGAGAGAGAGAAGAGAGAGAGAGGATCTTGTGAGGGGGAGCTTGTGAGGGGTTTCACAAGGGTTGCTTCAAGGATCTCTCTGCGTCGTCTTCGTCTAGAGTTTCTCGTCCGTGGAAGGGTCGGTAGAGGTAAGGAGTTGTGCTTTTGGTTCTGGTTCTCTGCCAGCTTCAGGAGGAAGCAAAAGGAGATAGGTTCTCTGCCTTGCCGGGGTGGCAAAAAGGAGGTTCTTGTGAGGGTTTCTCCACCTAGCCGTGGGGGCTAAAGGAGAGTCACTTTTTGTTTAGTGCAATACTTGGAGGGTGCCTCCAAGGAGTGGACGTAGGTCGAGTCGACCGAACCACTATAAATCTCTGTGTTTCCTTTTTGCTTCCGCACGTTTAAATTCCGCATTATTTTCGTGGTGTGATTTGGTTTATGTGACTTTATTTCTTTGAGAAGTTTTTAAAATACCAATTCACCCCCCCTCTTGGTTAGTTTGGGACTAAGTTCATAGGGCTTAACATCCCCATCGAACTTTCAAGTGGTATCAGAACTCGATTCGAAAATTAAAGTTTAAAAACTTTTTGAATTTGATCCATGTCTAACTTTGGGAATCGCAACACTACGGAAGGGTATTCTATTACCCGACCTCCTCTGTTCGATAACCTTCCTTTTGATTTTTGGAAAACTCGCATGTCAACTTTTTTACAATCTACTGATTATCGCATGTGGATGCTTATTCAAGAAGGTTATTCTCCACCTTCTCGTGAAATTAACGGTTTTAAAACTGAAGTTGCTTTTACTGAATGGACTTTTGATGAACGAGATTTAGCTCAATTGAATGCGAAATGTTTGAATTGCCTTTTCTGTGCTTTAAAATCTGAGGATTACATGCGTGTTTCAACTTGCAAAACTGGTAAAGAAATTTGGGATAAATTGTGCATTACTTATGAAGGCACTAATGAAGTTAAACAATCCCGTTTAAACATTCTCTTGCATGACTACGAACTTTTTCGTATGAAACCTCATGAATCAATTTCTGACATGTACACTAGGTTTACTCAGATTGCTACTTCATTGCATGCACTAGGAAAAGAACTTTCGAACTATGAAAAAGTTAACAAGATTTTGAGATGCTTGCCTTCTTCTTATGATGCAAAAATTACTGCAATCACTGAATCTAAAGATTTAAACACCTATTCTATTGATAACTTGCTTGGCTCACTCATTGCTTACGAGCAAGGGGTGAATCAAAGAAATCTTGATACAGGTGAGATGAAAAAGGAGAAAACAATTGCATTGAAGGCACACAACTCGTGATTCTGAATCTTCCGGGTCTGAAAGCGATGGAGTTGCCTTCATCACAAGGCAATTCAAAAGCTTTCTAAGGAAGAAACAAAAGCATCATCAAAGTTGGAGAAAAGGTAAGGATCATAAACATATTAAAGGATCTTCTGATGTTGTTTGTTTTGAATGCAGGAAATCGGGACATGTAAGAGCCGATTGTCCTACACTTCCTTATCAACCAATGATTGCATTCAAGCAAAGAAAAGGAAAAAGGTGAGTTGCTCATTCAATGCTCAAGCTAAGTCTTCTTCAGGAAGGAGAATTATCCTTTATGAGAAATCCAAAGAGGCTTCTGGGCAGAATCTGGTACTGATTCCTCTGAGACTGAACCAGTTTAGGACCAGAGACTACAAACTTGTGTTTCATGGGAGAAAATCAAAGTGATGAGGAAGAGGTATGTAGACCAACCTATGATGAATTATTTGAAATTTGTGAAAAAATCCATGCATCATATAGGAAATTAAAGAAAACTCATGCTAGCCTAAAATTAGAACATTCAAAAGTCTACAAAAAGAGCATGAAGTTTTTCTCAAAGATCATGCAACGATTGATTCAAATCACATGGCTCTACTTGATGAATTTGATGAATTAAACAAGAAGTCATTTGCGAATTAATTGATAAAAGTAATGCATTAGAAGCTTCACACACCTCACTTCAATGATGATCTTAAGAAATCTACAAGAGATTGAGAAAAATTTGAGAATTGAGAATGATGCATTAAAAAGAACTAACTTGAGAATTCAAAATGATTTGGATACATGTAAGAAAGCCTAGGATGACACCAACTCATTAATCAAAGGCCAAAACCTAGGAAGAGGCATCTTTTCTCAAATCATTTAAGAAAACCTTTTCCTGGAATTCCAATGTTTGATTAAGTCTTGTGGCATGTTAGGACACATCTCACACACTTGCACAGTTCACCGCAGTACACATTGGGTATGGAGACCTAAGATGCATTTGATTCAAGTACATACCACATCTGCATTGCACTCTACATTTCCTAAGAAGGAGCGGTTCCAAATTTGTTTGGGTTCCTAAAACTGACTGTATGTTGAGACAAAATCTTGCAGGCAGTACTCTCACCAAAGACGTCTCCCCCGTTTAGGGAGCATAGGATAACTGAACATAAGGAGCCCGCCTTGCACCCGCTCAATTGCGTAAATAAATACCGTTGTTTTATCACGGTTGCTTGATGTCTTTAGTTTTTGTGTGACTTTTATTTTTTAGTTTTTGTGTTCACTTTTTGGCGGTTGTCTTTAGTTTGCTTATTTTTTCTTTTGCTTTGTTCACTTTGGACTTTATTTTTTGGCCATTCCATAAGGCGTGCATGAAACTTCTCAAGCTTTTAAAAATTGGAGTATTTTCTTTTGATGAAAAGATACAGTTTTAGCTTTTGCTATATTGGGGGTACTTAAAGAGAGTAAACTGGTGATGTTTTTCCCTCTTCTGACTTTGCCGTTTACGTGCCGCACCGGGGTGATTTTTCTTTTATAACGGCCAACAAAAAGGCGTGCATAAACTCAGTTTAACCAATGGCTTTTTAAGATATCCTTCTAATCTTGCCATATTGAAGTCAGGGTCTTATGCATAATAGTCAAAATGCTAGATATCATTCAAGCTTTTGAAATCTTACCATTGCAGTCATCACGTGATTTTGATTTTGTGTTGACACGTGGATTGAGGGGTCACTCGCCTACCTCGTCGTAGAGTGTCGCACCGAGAGTTCCCTCCTATTCCACGGCCACTAATAGGCGTGCTTAGGAGGATATTGCCGGTCCGACACGGACATCGAGGAAGGAGAGTGGGGGGAAAACATTTTTTTTAAGGGTATATTAAAGAGTTATTAGCTTGCAAGAGATAAAAAAGAAAGAGGCCAATGAAGCCAAATTGAAAAGTTTAATTATAACTAATTATACATCATTATTATTTAATGTATGATTAAAAATATTTAATACATAATTAATTTGATGCTCAAAGAGCTATATTTAATTACTGATAAAGAGACATAATTAATTAGCCCACTAATTGCAAGCTAATCATCTCTTTGGTATAAACTCTTAAAACTTAGAAAACTCATTAATTATGAATGATTACGTTCAAAGATTTGAATTTCAAATTCCATGATTGAGATGTAATTAACTATATAATCAATGGTAATTACTATTTATAAGATACTTTAGTAGTTAACAAGTCTTGATTGGATCTTCTTAAAACCTCTTGTATTATGATCCAAGTTAGGACTCTGTTGTTTTTAAGAGATTTTTGTACCCTGAAGAATGTCCGATCTAGGGTTACTGGAATCAGTTTTTCTACCTTCTTCTAATTGGATTTTGTTAAACCTCTTGATCTCCTAAAAACTTCAAAAATTTAAATTCAAGAAAAGAATTCTCATATGATGCCTTCATAAAACAAAAAAAATAATATATAAAAATTAAAATCCCGGTGTTTGTTTTATTTCTCTTTTCGTGTCTTTGACTGTCTTTTCTTTTGTTTTATTTTTGAGGGTCTTGATCATCACCATTCCTTTCTTGGGATTTGGCCAATTTCAGAAGTCACATCGGCCTAGGCCGAGATTTATATCGTTACCTTAAGAGCCGATAGTGAGCAAATTCTTTCCAAAATCCATCTGCTGACCTTGCTTTCCGGTGCTTAATGAAACTCATCGTCCTGGATGATACATTATCGTCCTGGACGATTTGAAACAGGAACTCTTGGTGATAAGTCCTGGAGCGATAGTTTATTTGTCTGGACCGGGGATGGCGGGTAAGTGCATCGTCCTGGCAGAGAGCACTGGACCGTCCCGTGACGGGGATCCACGTGTCAGTACGTTTTTGATCTTTAAATTCGGCCCCGGACGAGGTGGCCATTATTGGAGATCGGGCCGAGGCCGATCCACTGTTCGTCCTGGACGATACACATGGCAAGCATTTAAAACGTTTTAGCTCTCGGTCCCTACGATCAATCTCTCTCTCTGCATCGTCTCTGGACGATACACTCTCTCGGTCCGGACGATCTGCTTCTCTCTCAACGGTCGTCCTCTGACTCCTCGGGCCGATAGCCTCTCTCTAATCGGCCTGGCCGATATCTGATCGGAGACGATTGGGGCCTTCTGACCAATCGGCCTGTACGTAACAATTGACACATATCGGCCTAGAGGAGGCGATTCGGGCAGCGAGTTCGGTCAGGGAGCGATATTTACGATTCTTTAAATTCAGGCCGATCCAGCCATGTTTTCTCACACCTCATCCTTTCTCCTTTATTTTTCTGCTTAGGAGTTCGATATGGCTGGTGGGAAGTCGTGTACGTCAGACCTCTGGAAGTTCCTCGAATGGGCAAGAGGTTGACCCTCGTTTCCGGGAAGCAGAAGATGAAGGGCTTATCATCGCTATAAGGAGATGTCGGGTTTGGAGCGTGGAGAATTATCAATCCGAGAGCATTTCCTACCCGGTAATGGATCTCTTCGCACACACTTCCCTTTGTTTCATTCTGTCCCTTGTATTTTCCGTTCACTCTGAGGGAGGTGCGATCCTGTTAGAATTCTTTGCGAGCCTCCGCATACGCGAACTGGACATTTTCACAGGCGCCTGTCCTGCCTATGTGAGGGATGGGCGACGCCCTGTCGAGCATAAGCAGGACTGTTGATCATTTTACAGCCAGGATATCCACGGCGGAGGTAAGCTGCACCTTATTTGCCCCTGACCCTGATCTTTTGGTCCACGGCAAACCACTTTCTTTTGTCCGTTACCATGTTGGAGAGACTAGCTGCTTGGCTAGTCAGAGATGCTATAGGACAATCAACAATTTTGTGTGCAAACGTCTGTCATTCCAAAAGCCGGTGACCGTGTCGCCACAGGTACCCCTCTACTTTCCTCACTACCTTCTACATCATGGCACATAGGAATTTAACACTGCAGATCTATTCTTTCGTTACATTGATCACCTAACAACAATTCGAGATCCAGTGCCACAGAAGAAAGCCAAATCTAGCCTTAGGACATATCATAGCCTATGTTCTTGAAACCAAATACCAAATTCAATATCCCAATCCACCAGATTTTCTCTTCTACTCAAACAATTCCTTCAGCACCCTGCACAGTGGGAGGGAGCTCGTCGCGGATGAACTTGTGGCGAGGCTAGAGAGGAGGAGGCTCCCGCTCCAGCTCCCTTTCCTGACCCTGTCCCTCTCCACCAACATTCACCGGTAGATCAGTTGATTGCGAGATTTGATCGTTGGGAGACCAGGTTTTGCATATGTTGCTGCCCAAGAGCAGCAACACTCTGAGGACATCGCCCGCTACGAACATCACCGCACCGAGGATTTAGCTCGTTTTGACAGTTTTCTCACTCACCAGCAGCAGCAGCATGGCGGGAGGACTCGGTGGGAATGCTCAGTTTACTACTCTTGCCAGTTACGCAGCCACCTCCACCTCCTCCATCTGATGATCAGGGGATCCCTGTTCGTGCTTTCCTTAGTAGCGTGGGCAATAAAGAACTCTTTTTGTGAACAATAATAGGATGTTAAAAAAAGTTGAAACTTATGCATGTCTTTCTTGGCGTGGTCATCATAAAAAAGTTGCGGCCGCGTTTTGATGTCTCACAAACACCAACCGTGCATGTCTTTCTTGACATGGTGGGTAGGCTCCTGTTTTCTTCCCCTAGGAATCCGATCGGACAATCAAAAAGGAGCCAAGTTAGGAGCGCTTGCTGTACTGTTGTTTGAAATAAGACAAGGACTTGGACCTGACTTTGAACTCACATTGGACTTGAGTTAGAGCATACGCTTGAACTCAAAGAATTAAATCCAACAAAATACATTAAGAACTTGAATCAAATCAAAGTACAAGAAAACTCAAATTCAAATCAATGAGCAAACATTTGGGCAATCATAAAGGATTTTAAATTATTGGAATTGATTGGACATATTTGACTCAAACTTGAAATTATACTTTGAATCTCATTTGATTCAAAATCAAGTGGAAGTTGAACTTGATACGACTTGGATAATCGGACTCAAATTCAAATGAATGGGACCATGCTTGGACATTGAACGTGAACTAGATTTGAACATCGCCAGGACTTGCAATTTAACTACAAAGGACTTATAGTTGGAGTCGAATGGGATCTTCAATGAACAATGAGTGGAATCCAGCCACTAGACAAGGAATCAAATTTGGAATCAAAACAACATGAAATCAGAGCTCTAATATTTAAAATAAAGATTTGTGATTCGCAAGACAATGAAATTCTTAAAAGTCAGCTAATGTGAGTGCACACAACAAATAACCTGTCGATGACAACAAAGGAGGTGTAACAAATATGGTGGTTACTTGCCAGTGGAGGCAAATGCAAAATGTGATGATACACTTGCAATCAACAACAAGTTCTTATATTAACTAAATACACAAAGTATCGAACATGCAAATCTCATTATGTGAGCCACAAGCATTATCTTTGAGGGCGTTGGTGAAATTGGTGATATTCAATGCTGACTCATGCACGAGAAATTTCTTTGACCAATGAAGATTGTAGAGAATATGCCAATTTTCTTATAAATGATAGCATGATAACTTTGAAATACTATAGCTCATTTATAATGATCGTATAAGTTGAAATGTAAATGCCAGTAAGCAATTATCAGTTTCACCATGCAAAGAAGATAATAGTTCACCAACGGAACATAGACAAGGAAATGCTTGCTATTTCACTTACAAGCATGCATAAGTCATGAATACAAGCATGAACAAAGGATTTGTGGTGTAATGATCCGTCCAATATTATAACAAAGACTCCTACAATATCTCTAGTGAATACTTTAGGCATTCTTCTGGTGGAATGCTTATAGAAAAGAGCACAAAGCTAGCGGTGAATCATGGAAAGAATGAAATCAAATAAGATCCTTCTCCACGACAGACCAATTATAGTATCAAGAGCATTGAAACAAACATTGACTTGAAACTATGGCATAAAGAAAATTATAGTGCCCTCCATCTACAATGTGATTTAAAAAAAAATATCGCTAGTCATGTTCCAAGAGACAAGCCTCAGAAGAAAGATGTAGTAATTCCTACTACACTCGCTTGCAAACACCATGAAAGAGAAACGTCCTACGAGATCTAAGTAGGGTATATATAAGCATAAAGGGACTTTCGAGAAACATAGTTTAGCCTACAATCAACATCAATATTGAAATAAACACATTGACATGTATGCAAGTGGCAAAGGGGGATACATTGTCAATGGGATGAATCCCTTGATCGTACAAGAGTTTGTGTGAGAGATCAATGACACTGAAAGAGACCCATTATACATTTAACATGCTGCCTGCGAGGTAAATATGGAAAGAAACTACGATGGGTGCGAATATTTATAACCAAAAGCAGGAGACTAGTTAGTGCACTATAATTCATCTATATAAAGGGACAAATAGTACACGACAGTCTACCTGTACAAAGCAGCAAACAATTTAATCCAAAAGCTGCTACGCCACCCCACTCGGATCCACAACATTCATACAAGCGGACAGAAGAAATTTATTAATGTTTCAAAGTACCCTCGCACATGCACTGTAATTTGTATACAAATAGGTACACAAAAAAAGGGTATACGATTACCAAACCCGCATGGGCCCCGACGAGTGTGTTATTGGTACATACATGACGTCTAGGGATACTGCGTGGGTCAACAAGTGAATTCAAGTTCGAACCTGTTCCTTCTATGCGGATCAGTAGGAGTCGATAGTGTTCGATACCATCAAACAAATATACGATAGTGGTGACAGGTATATCCACAACCGTATATTTATTTTAATATATTCATATTAGACCTTTAAGGCCTATAACAATGAGAATTCACTACCAAAGGTATAAAGCTTATGAAACCCGATCCTCCTAAGTAGGTAAATAGGAGTGGACAGGGTTTGAATCATCGGATAGATATGCGATCACGAAGTCGACCGGAATATTTATTTTATACATTCATATTAGGCATTTAAGGCCTTTAACTTGCAAAATTCAAAAACAAAAGGCATGAAGCCCGAGAAACCCGATTCTCTGTTGACAGCTCTACAGAGTTGACAACTCTACAGAATTGACAAGGTTCATCCACAAAATGAAAATATTTTCAAATGAAAATGACCCCAAAGTCACTCTGATGATGGCCGTGTTGAATTTAGATCTCAACCGGAGGTGTTAATTTTAGATATTCCAAAAGGCTCCTCTAATTCCCATAAAATTTAAATATCTTCAAGTGACCTCAAAGTCACCTCGATGATAGTCTTGTTGAATGTATATCTCAATCGGAAGGGGTCCATTTCAAATAAACCAAGATGCCACCCAAACACTTTCAAATGCCTCCAAAATCCCAAAAAAATTCCAAACTCCAAAAAGTTTAAAATTGAAAAATAATCAATGTAATAACTTAAAGCAAAATTCATCCACCATTCGCAACAGTTTGCATAGGTGGACAAATTAAAATTTACTTCAGCTCACATATAGCTAATGCCTAGTCGAAAATATCACTAGGATCTATTCTCAAATAATCTCCTACCAATAAAAATGTGGTACGCATCCTCTAGCCGGCAGTTTTGCCGCCAAATGGCACCGCAGAATAAACGGTTATGACCCGGGGCCCGTTGAACCGAGTGGTTTTGCCGCCAAATGGCATCACGAAATACCGGTTATGGCTAGAGCCAGTACGCTCCTTAGATGCATCAAATCCTTGAGATATGAATCAATAGGATATGATTGATAGGGCATAAATTCCTCTATTAGCTAAGGTGGATTCAAATTTGTCCCCTTAGACAAATACCCACCCCAAGTCTACAAGGTCCCCTTGGAAGAAGCAACCCACGGCTGTCGACAAGGATCCTTCTGTCCAATTGGGTCGACTACCGCCTCTAACTAAGTAGACCAAGGACCATGATGGTCCGGGATGACGGAACCATATGATCTTGATCGAGTCCATTATCCATTGCCTCACCATCCGCTTTAAGTATTAGATGGTGAGATTTTCATTTTAAATATCAAAGTTATCAACTTCCCAGATCCAAGTTCATGCTTCTACTATATGCCAGATAATACATATCTCTACGTATCTGATTGACGAGTGGCCTTAATCGAAAGTTCTCTCTCCTGATCGGGAGGGATAATTAACTATCTATAGGAGTTTGCGTCTATAGGAAAACCAGAACTCAGATCATAAAGTCCTCGCAAAATGAAGGAGAAATCTCTGGGTAGTGTCTTATCTACTAATCTATCTGTCTTTCAAAATTTACCTCAGAACTTACTCCGTTAAAAGTCCCCCGAAAATAAAAGCAACAATCGGGTGGAGGCTGGGGCCGAATTTTCGGAGCACACAAGGGGGTGGTTGCAAATAAGGTAAGGATCGAGGCAATGCAAAAATGGCCTTTACCTATAAATATGTGAGAGTTGAGGGGATTCCTAGGTTTCACAAGATATTACATGATATATATAAGAGGATATAGCACCATAGCTTTGCCATTGACAGATCAACTAAAGAATGATAGTTTCTTGCGGGGATCACATAGCTACACAGGCTGCTAACAAGGTTGAAAAATGCCATGACTATTGTACCGGACTTGGCACTACCAGATTTCAGTCAGGTGTTCGTGGTAGAGACTGATGCATATGAAGTGTCATGACTACTATACCGGACTTGGCACTACCGGTTGAAAAATACCATGACTACTGTACCGGACTTGGCACTACCAGTTCAGAGCAGTATCTTATTGTTTGAGGTAACCCCCGATTGCTATTATACACCCAGTGTTCCATGTATCACAATTGAAGAGAGTTATTGGGGATCACATAGCTACACAGACTGCCAACAAGGTTGAAAAATGCCATGACTACTATACCGGACTTGACACTACCATATTTCAGTCAGGTGTTCGTGGTAGAGACTGATGCATCAGGGTATGTATTGAAGGCAGTTCTCATGCAGAGCATTGACCGATAACTTAAGTTCAACAAGGTGTTGATAGCTAGAGCCAAGCTGAAGTCAGTCTACTAGAGAGAGTTGATAGCTATTGTACTAGCCATCTAGAAGTGGCGAACTTACATGCTATGTTGATATTCCATTGTTAGGATGGATTAGCGAAGATTGAAGTACTTATTGGTACAGATAGAGGATGGTAGCTAACAGGAAGAATGAGAAGTTGGCTCCAAGATATTTTTTCTCTTATGAGATATCTGAGAAGTTTAGAGCAGTAGCTTATTGTTTGAGGTAACCCCCGATTGCTATCATACACCCAGTGTTCCATGTATCACAATTGAAGAGAGCTATTGGGGATCACATGTTTGTCTAAGGATGAATTTGAATCCACCTTAGCTAACAAAGGGCTTTGTGCCCTATCAATCATATCCTATTTATTCATATCTCAAGGATTTGATGCCACTAAGGAACATATTGGCTCTGGCCATAACCCGTTTTTCGTGGCGCCATTTGGCGGCAAAACTACTCTGTTTAGAGGACCCCGGGTCATAACCGTTTATCCTGCGGTGCCATTTGGCGGCAAAACCGCCTGTTAGAGGACACGTACCACGTCCTTACTGGCAGAAGATTATTTGAGAATAGATCGAAGTGATATTTTCAATTAGGCATTAGGCTTCATGTGAGCTAAAGTGATTTTTAGATTTGTCCACCTTGACAAACTATTACGAAGGGTGGATGAATTTTGCTTTAAGTGCTGATGGATTTATTTTAATTTTAAATATTTTAGATTTTGGAAATTTTGGGAATTTTGTAGGTATTTGGGTGGAGCTTGGAAGCGATTTAAAAGTATTTGTGAACCCCTCCGGTTGAGATTTTCATTGAACACGGTCATCATCGGGGTGTTTGGGGACATTTTCATTTATGAACTGGACCGTGTCAACACGACCAAGGTGTTGACCGAGGATCGGATTTCTCGTAGGCTTCGTGCTTTTATGAATGAATTTTCATTGTTATAGGCCTTGAAGGCCTAATATGAATATATAAAATAAATATTTCGGTCGACTTCGTGACCGCATATTTATCTGATGATTCGAACCCTGTCTACTTCTATTTACCTACTTAGGAGGATTGAGTTTCGTAGGCTTTATGCCTTTTTTAGTGAATTCTCTTGATTATAGGTCTTGAAGGCCTAATATGAATGTATTAAAACAAATACACTAGTTGCCCCGACCGTGTATTTTTTTGAAGGTTCGAACCCTGTCGACTCTTATTGATCCGTATAGAATGGATCAGATTCGAACTTGAATTCACTTATTGACTTGTGCAACATCCCTAGACGTCACGTGTGTACTAATAACACGTTCGCTGGGGCCCATGTGGGTGTTTAAGAATTTTATTGATTGGACATATCTCTTGTGTACTTATGTGTGTACAAACTAAGGTGCATGTGCTGGGGTACTTTGAAATATTTTAGTTATGTAGGTAATTGTTATTTGAATACACACAACATTTCACTTAAGAGCTTATATATGCATTCTTTTTGCTAATACGAGTGTTGAGGATCCGGTGGCGGGGCATAGCAGCTTCTGAATTGATTCGTTTGCTGTACTGTACAGTTAAATTGTCGTGCACCACTTATTTCTTTCTGCAGGTGGATCATAGTGCACTAACGAATCTCCTGCCTTGGATCGTAGGAGCTTGCATTTGTCATAGTTTTTTAGCATCTTGCTTGTGAATATCACATCAGGTGTACAATGGGTTTTGTACGACAACTCGTAGGAACCTACATCCATTGTATATCCTCCATTTTTGCTTGTAATGGCTCAATGTATTTGTTTAACTTTGAATAGTGAATGATTGTAGGGGTGTTGTGGTTTTCACAATATGTTGATCATCACCCGCTTGTGCATACTATTATGCATAAGATGTACTTTCCACTATTGATAGTAAGTCCTTGTATTCACCATGATCTTCCATATCTTGCCTGCAAAGTCTCTACCATACTAACAATGCGTTCACCATCGTTATTGATAGATATGATCATTACAAGAACGAAGATTGAATGTACTTGCTCGTAGATGAATTAGAATGCTGCACTACAAGTCACTTGTTGCTTCTTATAAGTGAGCTATTGTGCATTAGCAACTATTCGTTGATATGTATGCGAATTGTTATTCTTTTATGCTTGCTCACAAACAGCTTAGTGAGTGTATAATAGGTCCGATGTAGCAACCTGTTGTATGCATCATAAGTAGTCTGATGTGTTCACTATGATCCATGTGGAGAAGCTGTTAGATCTCTATGCCTCATTCATGAATGTAACCCTCATGAACGATTCATTATGTGTACCACATATCTTCTGTTGTTATCAAACATGTGTTGGTATTGGCTGTATGTTGCACTATATGTCTACAAGAAAACACATTGCATATGTCTGATAGTATTCTCCCACGAGTCCTTGTGAATGAGTTATAATCATGCTTGCAGTAGTCGGATATATTAATTCATGTATATCTAATTGGATGCTCAAGATTTGTTCATTGAACCTTTTCATTTTGATTGCTCATTCATTGAACTAAGGCCTTGTTCCATATGCTTCAAATCTTTTAGCATTCATTTAAGTTCTTTTGAGTTGCCTTCTATCATTTGCATGATTGCAGATAATTGGATTTAAGGCCCAATTCCTTCTGACTTCTAATTCTATTGCATATTCAAGTTGTTCAAATAAGCTCAAAGCCCTTTGCACTTGGTTCAAATCCAGATTCGAGTTCTCTTGCATATGATTCAAGATCTTGTGATTGTTCAAGTAAAACTTGAATTTGCAAGTCTTTGCCATCTAATTCCAATCAAGCTTCAAGTTGTTTGAATTTAGTTTGAGCTTATCATTCACTTAGGTTCAAATTAAGATTATTTTCAAGTTCTTTATGCTCTCCTGCATTGTTCTTTCAAGTTCAAATCAAGTCCAACCAAAGTTCTTGCTCGAGTTCAAATTTGAGTTTGAGTTCAAGTACTCAAGTTCTATATCCCCTGTTAATGTTCAATCAAGTTCAAAGGTTCACAAGTTTTAGTCCACTTGATTCAAGTTTTGAGTCTTTCTTCAATTCAAATTCTTATGATTTATTTAAGTTCAAAGGTTCACAGTTTGCTTTCTCCTCGCTCGAGGGTACTTATGAGTGACCCCGCCTCGCAGTAGGTGCCGCATCGGAGTCCCATCTCACCACGTGCAATAAAGGCGTGTATGAACGGTTTTTTGGTGCGCCATGAATATTGAAGTAGAGTTTAGGTGATTATCCGCTTCGTCGTAGGTGCTGCACCGGGGTTCCATCCCACCACGCGCAATAAAGACGTATATAGGCGATTTTCTGGCGCTCTGAAAACGGGCTCTCGAGGCTTTGAGTTTAGAGCTTATATCTTCGCGGGGTTGTTGGTGTTGGCACGCAAATCGAGGAAAGGGGAGCACATATAATTTATAATTAATTCTATATTAATTATAATTAATTTAATTAATTAATTTATATTTAATTCATGATTAATTATAAATTAAGTATACTTAAATTAGAATTAATTATAAATTAATTATATTTAATGTATGATTAATTACACTTAATTTAGAAATTAATTATAAATTAGTTAAGTAATTAAAATTAATTTACTAATCATAATTATTTTTAACTTAATTAATCATAATTAAGTATAATTGATCATAATTAATTATAAAAAAAAAAATTAGTTATAACTTATTAAAATTGATTAAAATAATTTGTTATAATTCGTTTTAATTATAACTAACACACATTAAATAATTTTAATAAATTATAATTAATAATAATTAAGTATTATAAATTATGATTAACTAAAATTTATTCTAATTAAAATTAATTATAATTAATCAAATTAATTATAATTTTTTAATCAAATTTAATTATAATTAATTTAAAAAATAATTATAATTATAACTTAATCTCTCTCCCTCTCCCTCTTGATTAGGCCAATTTATGGGATTTGGTCAAAGAAGCGCGCGGAAGGAGAAGGTTACCTTCTGAACAAGTGAGCTCCCCGTTGTTGCCTTTGACAAAAATGCCGTAATTTTCTATCCGTTAGTGAAGGAAGCAGAGGAGGATTCGAGTGAGAGGTAGGTCTCCCTCTCTCTCGCTCTCTATTTCTCTTTCCCTCTTTCTTGAAACCGAGAGAATTGGAAGGGAGAGTTCGCGTGAGTAGCGAAGGGCGGACATGATGGCTTCGTTTGGTTGGCTTTTAAAGACTTTGAATAGCAGCGATTGAGGCTGTCATCGCAGGATTCGCGGGGAAGAGACTGGAGTGGCGCCAAACATGTACGAGGTTACGGGATTTTCGTTTGAGTTCGGCGGGATTTGGGGATTATAGCATGTAAAACTCTTTTTTTTTTTTTTTTTTCTTTACACTAAGATTAACAAGGGGGAGGGGGGATCAAAGAAGTATGTTGATCAAATGGAGGAATCTTCCCGATTATGACGCTACATGGGAGCCGTACGAGAGGATGCAATGTCAATTCTCTTCTTTTTTCCATGAGGACAAGGTGATTCTTTGGTCGCGGTTAATTGAGAATTTTGAATTATGAGGGTTGTTTAGTCTTTTGGGAGATTACTTTGTTTGCTTTTAGTAGAAGGATTGCATCAGGGTTAGGGTTATCTTTATATTTGTTGAATTCTGTTCGTGCTTGGCGTTCTTGGACTCTAGTGGCGTCTAGATAGTTGGGACATATAGATACTCCCCTCGAATTGAGGATAAATTGTATCTTGGTTTTTTCCTTCCGATTTCGTCAACTACTACATTATTATTGCTGTTCTTTTCTAGATTTGTTGGAGAATTGTGGAGAGCTATTGCTGAAATGAAGTTTCACTTGGAGTTCTACAAGTGTTTCCTATTAGTAAGGCTCAAATATTTTTAAGACTTTATTAAATTGTGCATTAGAGGTTTATGTTTTATTTTTTAATTTTTATTTTTTTAATTATTTTGTAAGAAATGCTGAAGACTAGATCTTTGCCAGTCCAAGCCTAATGAAAACAGTAACAGAACTGATGCATCTAGGCATCTGTGCAGTGATAACTAAACTATTTAGCAACTTAGCTTAAGCATAAGAATTGCATCCTGCTCATTTGATTTGATTGCCATTTGTAAATGTTTTTAAGTTTTTACAATGAATCTCTTAATTTCCAAATGTCTGTCAATTGTGATTGTGGAAGGTGGCTTGGAATTTGTAGAAATAATTATGGTTTCGATTTTTCTCATGTAGTGATCATTAATCAATACGACTGAATTAAATGGTTGTAAGCGCACTGCACTGCTGTAGATTATATTGTCGGTCACCCAGTAACATTCATACATCAAACTATTAACATGACAGTACCATTTGAACCAGTTCGTGTTTCTATGTTCATTAGGTGGATGTAAATGGACAAAACGCTGCCCCCATCTACAAGTTCCTCAAGTCAAGCAAAGGTGGGCTTTTTGGGGACAGCATCAAGTGGAACTTCTCCAAGTTTTTAGTTGATAAAGAGGGTCGTGTTGTCGATCGCTATGCTCCCACCACCTCTCCCCTGAGCATCGAGGTAACTTGTTTTAGAATATAGATCTTGAATTTCTGCTTTATCAAAGAGCAAAAATTCTCGAGCACGGAAGAAATCAAACTGCTATCTTATTATTGTCTTGGATAAAGAAATGCTTGTCATTTCTGCTCATTACGCCAATGAGTGCTTATTCTGGTAATTCTCTTGTAATACTATCTAAAGTATTTGTGAATTTAACCATTTGCAGAAGGATATCAAGAAGCTTTTGGAGACTTCTTAGGCGCTGGACACGCGAAACTTAAATAAAGTGTTTCTATGGGGGACTATATATCTTGATAAAGTTTGATGATATTCTGTTTTAGAGTGTTTAACAGCAATAGCTACAGTAATAAGGCGCCAGTTATGATGTTATATCTGGTCCGCATGGACATTATCTTTGTAAACCTTTTATTATGCTCGCAATACATACATTTATGAATTTATAAATCGCATTCGGTATCAATTAGTACTACTGTTGATTTTAGGAGTTGAAGAGATCCTTGTGATCAGATCAGCTCCAAATGATTGAAGACCATCAACCAAATTTACACCAACCATACTATTAATTAGTGTGTGTTGATGAATTTCTTTTCTTATGAAGCCTGTATAACTTTGTCGTTTTCACCCGCTATGGCTTATTATCATTTTGATCACTTTCTATGTTTGAATGGACGGCTACTTATTATTGATGATGTTATGTTTTGAAGTTCATTCTGAGACTTCGTGAACGGATATTAATTAGTGTGTTGATGAATCTCTTTTTTTTGTCAGAGTTTCAATCTGTAATTGCTGAAGGTTTCATACATGTACATTATGGTTTTAGAGTATGATCTTCTATTTCATTAGCTTGTTTAGGACTCCTGTTTGTTATTGATTTTTTGCGGATCTTTGATTGGATGGTTTTCTCACTTCTCACTATTAAGATTATAAGATACTACACTTTTTGGGCCATCTTGGACGGCAACTAATGAGGGCATTGTCCACTATTTTAAGACTTAGCGTTTTTTGAGCTTTTTTTTTAAATATAAATATAATATTTTTAATTTGCATCACCTCTTCTTTTTGTTAGTTTTTTTGGTTGTGACAATTATAACTCATGTATGATTGAAGTTTATCAATGAATATTAGACAAAATTGGATTGTAAGATGCAATTTCAAACTAAATGAGCATTTATTTCGATATAGGATCCACCTTTTCAATAAAACTCTAATTGGCCAACTAGCTATTAAGGTTTTGTTTATGACAACTTTCTTAATGTTTTTAAAAATAGTTTTTTAGTATAAAATTGTTCGACATAAAATTTTTTGTATTAAAAAAATTGCTTTAGAAAGTAGAAGAAAGCGATTCAATCGAAGTCTAATTCAACTAAATTAGATTGACGCAGAGTAGCAAGCCTCCAATAGAAATAGCTCCCAAGTTAAATTAAATGAGCTCATGTTGAATCATTAAACTTTAAATTAGACTTTGTTTGGGATGATTTTTTTACTGCATCTTAAAATAACTTTTTAGTACAAAATTTTTTATTTTTGTATTAGAAAATAACTTTAAGAAACAATAAATAAATCATCACAAATGAAGCCTTAGTTTACAAGGATGAATTCTGAACTCACCAATCCATACTCTATTATATATCATGTGCCATGGGTAACACTTTGTAGTGAGCCGAACTCAAAGCCAAAACTCAAACTCAATTGAAGGCACCCATGACGAGGCAACTCATAAATTGATGATTGATTTGAGTTGATTGAAGTGTAGACTGGTTGATTGATTAGAGTTGATTGAAGTGTTGACTAGTTGATTGATTGGATAAAAACTAATTGTTGATTGATTGCTAGTGGATGATTGATAACTTTATAGTTGCCAATCAAAAATTAACAATCAAAAGTTTGGATAGAACCAGATGATCTCATAGAAAAATGAGGTAAAACCAGTAACCTGAACCAATCTAAGAAACTGCCAGACCCTTTAGGAAGATTATAAAGAGACCACCACCACCTTTTCCCCAAACGCTAGTTAAACAAAACTTAGATAATCAATTATCTAGGTTCTTAGAAGTGTTTAACAAGCTAATCATCAACATACCCTTCTATGAAGCCTTAGAGAAAATGCCCATATATACTAAATTCATGAAGGAAATTCTGAATAAGAAAAGAAAGTTAGGAGAGTTTGAAATTGTGGCTTTAATTGATAACTATAGTGCTCTTATTCAAAAGAAACTTCTTGAACAATTTAAAGGCCATGGTAGCTTCACTATTACTATGACAATAGAAGATAAATTATGTGGTAGGATCTAAATAAATCTATCCAGTTTCAAAAGATTAGATGTAGTAGAGGTTCAACCCACCATTATCACCTTTCAGCTTGTTGATAGATCTTTCACTTATCATAAGCGAGTGGTAGAATATATACTTATTAAGGTAGACAAGTTTATTTTTCCTGTTGATTTTATTATCTTAGACATGGAAGAGGATAGGGAAATACCAATTAATTTGGGGAGACCTTTCTTAGCAATAGGGAAAACTATAATTGATGTTATAAAGAGGAATTAACTATAAGGGTTCAAGATCAAGAAGTGACCATAGATATTCTTAAATATATGAAATTCCCTCATAAACAGAATATAGACTATTTTAGAGTTGATGTAGTTGAAATTGTAATAAAGAGCTTTAAGGAAGAATTATTAGGGAAAAACCCATTGGAAGAAGATTTAAAGGAAGATGGTGAGGATTTAGGATAATCTGTTCAATATTTTAGAGATGTTATTGAAATGCCTTGGGAGAAGGTTGAAACTATACATACTTCATTTGTGGGTATAACCTTTCAACCTTTTATAGAGGAAGCACTTATTTTAGAACTTAAGGATTTACCCATCCATATTGGGCATATTTTTTTAGGAAGAGATTCAACATTGCCTGTGATAATTTCTACAAGCTTGGATACAAAATATGAAGGCAAGTTGATTAGGATTTTAGGTGATTATTATAAAGCTTTTTGATGGTTTATTACTGATATCCAAGCAATTATCCCCATAATAAGTATGCATAGGATTTTAATGGAGGCAAATTTTATACCAAAAGCTAATCATCAAAGAAGTTTACACCCTTCTATGAAAGAGGTTGTAAAAAAGGAGATATTTAAATAGCTAGATGCTAAAATTATACATCATATTTCATATAGTTATTGAATGAGTCTCATTCATTGTGTTCCTAGAAAGAGTGGCTTAGTTGTAATATCCAATGAACAAAATGAACCTATCCTTATTAGGACTATCACTGGTTGGAGAATCTGTATAGACTAAAGGAAGCTAAACAAAGTCACTATGAATGATCATTTTTCCCACTATGAATGATCATTTTTCCCAAAGATCATTTTACCTTGCCTTTCCATAATTATATGCTTGATGGGCTCGCAGGGCATTCTTTTATTTTTTCATAGATGGATATTCAAGGTATCACCATATTTTGTTAGCACCTAAGGACAAGGACAAAACTACATGTTCTATTGTTTATGGGGCATTTGCCTTTAGGAGAATATCTTTTGGTCTTTATAATGCTCTTGCTACTTTTCAAAGATGCATGATGTTAATTGACAGGGCATTCAAATATTTATGGATAGTTTTTTTGGCACTATTTTTTATTCTTATCTTGAGCATTTATCTTCAATGTGGATGATTTGCATAAACAACTTTATTGCGAATCTGATTTCAGGGAATATAATTTGATGATAGCAAACATTTCTGTTTTTCTATGATTGCCTCGCCTACTAATATTTCAGGTCCACAAGATCAAATTGCAAATTGAACCTGCTCAAGATTGGATAGATTATGAACAAGTCAGCTTGTAATATACATCACGTGTCTTTTACCTTTTCTTATGTCCATTGTAATATTGTGGGTCCTGATGCTAAGTAACCTTGCACACACACACTTAGGGAAAAAATTCTAACTATTTTAATATTTTATTCTTTTGATCACATCATTCGGAACAATCCCAAATTATCTTGGACGATTAATTTAAAATAGGAACCCTAATTAGGGCATCCTAGTTAAGGCAGCCGCAATTAAGCAAATCAGCCTGGGTGATATTCTCATCGTCCGGGATGATAGGCTCAAATAAGTAGAACCACTCGCCGGATCTATTTAGGTATGTTTTATTTTTAGCATCATCTAGGACATTGTCCTAGATGATGCACTTTAATTATGCCTAAATTAGTTTGTTAATTAAGGAAAAAAATTAAGGTTTGATTGTTCGATTATATCATCCTAGACGATCACAGGATCGCTCTGGATGATCAGTTAAATAAACCTTTATTTTTCCTGGACGATCTATAATCGGCCTGGCTCCATCTAGGGCGATGTTTTGGCCGATATGTGATGTTTTTTTCCTAGACAATCGTGAGATTGGCCCAGATGATCTAGTTACTTTTTCATCATCCAGACATCCATCCAGGGTGATGTTCTGGATGAAATATGATGTTTTGTATGAATTGGCCCGGGCGAT
The DNA here is from genome assembly GCA_016618105.1 of Dendrobium huoshanense. Lineage (NCBI taxonomy): Eukaryota > Viridiplantae > Streptophyta > Magnoliopsida > Asparagales > Orchidaceae > Dendrobium > Dendrobium huoshanense. The sequence continues at coordinate 44,059,967 of CM028356.1, forward strand.
TATGAGATCGTCTTGGGCGATTGTGAGATCTTCTTGGACGATCAAGTTACTTTTTCATCATCCAGACATCCATCCAGAACGATGGTCTGGATGATATTCGTCAACTTAAACTAATCGTATAGGATGATATAATATCATCCTAGATGATCTGAATAAAAGAACTTTCTATTCATCCAGACTCCCAAATCGTCTTGGCTATTTGAGCTTAATTTGAACTGATTGTACATCATCATAGATGGTTTTTGACTATTAGTTGCAAATTAGGGAAAATTTAGAGTGCTTGTTTAAATAATCTCTTATTTTCTTAAGAGAATATGTTTTGCTACTATCCTGACTTGAGAGAGCCAAGAGGAGAGGGAGAGCAAGGGAGAGAGAGAGAGGGTCTTGTGAGGGGGAGTTTGCGAGGGGTTAAACAAAGGTTGCTCAAAGAAAGGATCCGCGTTGTCTTCACCTATCATCGTCCCTAATTCCTTGGAAGTTCAAGAGATTTCTACTTCAGTAACTGATCGAGGTTCTCTGCCTGCTTCAGGAGGAAGCAAAAGGAGTTGGGTTCTCAGCTTGCTTCATGAGAAAAAAAAGGAGTTGGTTCTCTATCTTATCAAGGTTGGTGAAAGGAGTTTTTGTACGGGTTTCTTCGCCTATAATTTCTATAATGATTGTTTATTTGAGTTTGTGATATTGTTTTAAGAAAATTTTAAATTTCAATTCATGCCCCCTCTTGGTTAGCCTCGGGATTAGTTCATAAGTGCTTAAATATTGAGATAGTTGCTACTTAGTTCTGGCATGTTTGATATTCTTGCAACTTTTATATTTTTGATAATTCCAAATATTATTATTTTGATTATTATTTCTCCTAACATATTTTGAAATAATTATTTTTGCTCTTGTGTGTACTAACATTTTAAGAAAATCATATTCCAAACTATTGAAGACTTCAAATCAAGATCAATTTAGAGTTTTATTGTTATTAAATTCTGTATTTTTCTAATTTATTGAGTCTGAGAGAGTGTGATTGTAATTGAGTAACTGAGCACACACACACACACACACACACACACACACACACACACCAGGGGAGAGTTTAAAATTCATAATATTTTAAAACTTATCATACTGTATGATATCCATTCGTACAGGACGATCTGATCAGTTATTCTCTCGATGAGCAGTCATACGAACATGGATGAAATTTTTTTCTAAGTGTAAATCATATGGGATGAATCCAAGGTTCGTACAGGGACAAACATCTCAGATCTGTCCTCATACAAAGATCGTATGGACGATTTCAGTTTTTGTACAGGGACGAATATCTCGATTTTGTCCTCATACAAAGATCATACGAATGATCTCAATCTTCATACTAGGACGAACACCTCTATTTTGTTCACAAACGAAGATCGTATGGGACGATCTCAGTTTTTATATAGGGACGAATGCTTCTATTTTGTTCTTAAATGAAGATCATGCAGGACGATCACCACTTCATACCAGGACAAACATTTATGTTCTGTTCTCAGTTATTTCATCTTGATGTTTCGTACAGACAAAATTTGAAAATTTTCATACTGTTCGTCCCGGACAAACTTAGTTTGTTCAGATGATGATCATGTATGAAATGATTTTGTATCGATTCACAGCTGGATCGTATGCAAACAATATTTTAACTGTTCGTATGTACGAACATACGATCGTACTATACAATCGTACACGCTCAAAAATGAAATTTTCAATTTTTTGGATGATTTTTCATGTCTTTTGTATAAAAGGTCCATTAAAAATTGACGTTAGAGTCTTTCAGTGGTGGTCTTCTTGATTTTTCAAGGGCAATTGAAGGAGAGAGTGTGAGAGAGTATTTGAGAGAGATTTCTTGCTAGTGGAGTGTGAAGGGTTCACATGGTTACTCAAAGTTAAGGTTTTCTGTGTGTGATTTGCATTTTTCACTCTTCCTCTTGTCTTTCTAGTTTGCTTGTGAGAAGATATTTGAAGAAAGACCCAAGGTTCTCTGCCTACACTTAGAGAGCGTGAATAGCCAAAGGTTCTCTGCCTACACTTGGAGAGTGTTAACAATCGAAGGTTCTCTGCCTACATTTGGATAGTGTGAATAACCAAAGGTTCTCTGCCTACAGTTGGAGGGTGTGAAAGGATGAAGGTTCTCTGCTTATACTTGGAGGGTGTGAAAGGATGAATGTTCTCTGCCTACACTTGGAGGGTGTGAAAGGACGAATGTTCTCTGTATATACTTGGAGGGTGTGAAAGGATGAAGGTTCTTTGCCTACAATTGGAGGGTGTGAAAGGACGATAGTTCTCTACCGCTCTGGGGATTGGTGGAAGAGAGTTTTGTTAAAGGCTTCTCCACCTTGCTATGGGAGAAAAAGAAGAGTCACTTTGGTAATAGTGCAATACATGATGTGGGAGGCTTCAGGGAGTGGATGTAGGTCATGTTTGACTGAACCACTATAAATCTTTTTGTGTCATTTTAGTTTTCATTGCTTACTATAATTTTAATTTTGTGGTTAAAAAATTTGCTTTAAAATAATTTCAATTAAAATTGCTACAAATTAATAATCGGTTTCACATTTTTAAATCCAAGAGATTTTTTAAATTACCAATTCACCCCCCTCTTGGTTAGCCTTGGGACATTAGTCTAGGTCTAACAACCTATTCTAGATTCAACAAGAATCAACAAGTAGTATAAGAGCTTTATTTCAAAATCATAAGTTTAGACTACTTTTTGAAAAACGAGCATGACTACTTTTGGAAATTGGAACACACCAGAAGGGTGTTCAATCACTAGACCTCCTTTATTTGATAACATTCCTTTCAATTTTTTGAAAATACACATTTCTATATTTTAACAGTCACTAGATTATCGTATATGGATCTTAGTTTAAGAAGGGTAGACAAAACTAACTAGATTAGTTGATAGTATTAGAGTTGAAACTCCCTTTACTGATTGGACTGTAGAAGAACGTGACTTAGCACAACTTAATATGAAATGCTTAAATAATTTCTTTTGTGCACTTAAGTTAGAAGATTACATACAGGTTTTCACTTTCAAAAGTGAAAATGACATATAGGATAGACTTTGTATTACTTATGAAGGGACTAATGAAGTAAAATAGTCTATATTAAACATCTTGTTATATAACTATGAATTGTTTCGCATGAAACCCAATGAATTTTTTTTCTTACATGTACACAAGATTTATACAGATAGTCACTTCTTTGTATGCATTAGATAGGGAACTAACGAATGCTGAAATGGTTAATAAAATTCTTCGTTATTTTCCCACTGCATATGATGCTAAAATAACTGCTATTATAGACTCAAAAGATTTAAATGTTTACTCTATTGATAATCTTCTTAGATAACTAATTGCTTACGAGCAAGGAGTGAGTCAAAGAAAGATTGATGCAGGAGAACAACAAAAGGAGAAGAATATTTCACTGAAAGTGGAGGAGTCGGAGAGTGATTTATCATAACCTGAGGATGAGGATGACATAGCCTTGATGATTAGAAAATTCAGAAGCATTCTTAAAAGGAAGTAGAGGAGACGCCAGCAGTGGAGTATAGGTAAATTTAATAAGAATGTTAATGTTTCAAATGACGTAATTTCCATGAATGCAGGAAACCTGAATATATAAAATTGGAGTGCCCAAACCTAAAAGCCACACATAACAAGGAGAAGGTAGAGGAGAAACCAATTGTGAAGAAGGGCAAGAGGAGATTCCAAAGAGCTTTTTGGGTAGACTCAGCTTCAGATTCATCAGAAACAAAAAAGGAGGAGAAAGTCATGACCAACTTGTACTTAATGGCAGATAATCTTAATTAGTCAGATCAATAAGAGGTATGTGACTTAACCTATGCTAAATTATTAGAAATTTCTAAAAGATTTCATAATGCATATAGAAAGCTAAAGAAGATGCATGCTATTCTGAATTTAGAAATATAAGAATTACAAATAGAATATGAAATCCTTAAAAGAACATGCACTGATAGATAACAACTACATGAGCTTACTTGATGAATTTGATGACTTGAATAAGAATAATGAAATTTTAAAATCATCCTATGCAAAATTAGGAAAAGAATTCAAAGATTTTAGTGATCAATCTAAGACTACAGAGCACTACCTGAATTTTGAAAAAAAGGACATTTGATGATTTAAACATATTTTTGAAATCGAAAAATGAAAGCTCTCGAGGAAAGTAGGATACCACCAACACTAGAAGATTTTACTAATCCTATTTTGTATCGAAATTTTTTTTACAAATCAGCAGGAGAAAGAATAATTATAAAAATTTAAGAAATCTATTTATTGTTGTTAAATGTTTTACTTGTGTCATTATTGGACATATAACACACACTTGTATCTTACATAGAAAACTCATTTAGTATGGAGACCTAACATGTATAAACCTAGACATTTCATACATGCATCTAGTTTTATTTTGCCAAAAGGAGAACCCAAACTTGTTTGGGTTCCTAGGTCTAACATTTTATAGTTTTGTAGTCACACACTCATACAAGATCTCGTGAGAGCATTTGGTACCTGGATAGCGGTTGCTCAAAGTATATGACTGGAGACATTAAGCAATTTATAATACTGGAAGTCAAGAATGGAGGAAGGGTTACACTTGGAGATAACACCATTAGGAAAGTGGTTGGCATAGGTATGATTGGTAACTTAAATTTTTTTCATCAAGAATGTACTACTTATAGAAGGCTTAAAGAATAATCTATTGAGTATAAGTCAACTATGTGATAAAGGATATAGTGTAAAATTTTTTCTCACTAGTTGCATATTAAGCCTAAATGGTAATGATGTTTTTGCTTGGTATAAGGATAAAAAATGTTTTTATTCTAGATTTAAATAATATTAAAACTCCTAATACTTTTTATTTGAATACTATTTCTGATGAATCATTGTTATGGTATAGGAGACTTTGTCACTTTAATATGAAAAATCTTAGCAGAATTATCCAAAAGAATTTGGTTAGAGGTATACCAAAACTAGACTTTGCTAAGGATCACCTTTATGTTGCATGTTAATTAGGAAAATATGTGAAGTCCTCTTTTCAGTCCAAGATGAATCCTAGAACTTGTAAACCTTTGAAGATTTTATATATGATTTTTTTTGGACCAGTTGGAATTGTAAGTTTAGGAGAAAATGTATACAGATTTGTGATTGTAGATGATTTTATAAGATTCACTTAGGTTAAATTTTTATATCATAAAAGTGAATCATTTAAGAAATTTAGACATTTTTCAACTTAGATTCAAAGAAAACTAGGATGTGAGATTCTAACAATTCAAAGTGATCATTGGGGAGAATTTGAAAATGAAAAAATTAAGAAATTTTATCAAGAAAAAGGAATCGATCACAACTTTTTTGCACAAAATACCCCTTAACAGAATGAGATAGTCGAAAGAAAGAATAGAATATTAATTGAAGCCACTCAAGACATATTGGCATAATATTCACTTTCTAAATATTTTTGGGCTGAAGCGGTTAGCATTGCATGTTATGTTCTGAATAGGGTGAACATTAGATCGAAATTAAACAAAACATCCTATGAGCTTCTTAAAGGAAGAACACCTAACTTGTCATATTTGCATATTTTTGGATGTAATGTGTTCATTTATAATAATGAAAAATCTATCTTAAAAAAATTTGATCCTAAATCAGATGAAAGAATTTTTCTTGGATACTATAGAATTTAAAAATCTTATAAAGTATTTAATAAAAGAACTTTGGTAATTGAGGAGACCACACATGTTGTATTTAATGAATCTAGTATTTTGGAAGAGCCAAATGTGGAAGAGGATGAAATTAAAATTAACTCCCAAAGGATCAAGAATATTAATTTGGAAGGAAATGTGCTGAAAGAAAACCCGTTGCCTAGAGATTTAAAATTTTCTTAAAACCACCATAAGGAATTGATTTTTTGTAAACCTAATGAGAGTGTTAGAACTAGGCATGGACTAAGCAAAGAAGTCAATCATTTTGCATTTATTTTAATGATTGAACCTATAAATATAAATCAAGTACTTTTAGATGAATTTTGAATTTTGGCAATTTAAGAATAATTAAATCAATTTATGAGAAATGATGTTTGAGAATTAATTATAAGGCCAAAGGATCAAAGTGTGATTGTAACTAAGTGGGTGTTCAAAAACAAAATGAATGATTCAGGAGTTGTTGTTAGGAATAAGGCTATATTGGTGGTTAAGGGGTATAATCAGATTAAATGAATTGATTTTGAGGAGACTTTATCCTTTATAGCAAGAATTAAAGAAATTAGAGTTCTGTTAGTCTTTTACTATTTTAAAGGATTCAAATTGTTTCAAATGGATGTTAAAAGTACCTTTTTGAATGGGGTAATTCAAGAGGATATTTATATTGAACAACCTCTAGGTTTTGAAAATTCAAAATACATAAATCATATTTTTAAATTGAAAAAGATATTGCATGGATTGGAACATGCACCTAGGGCTTGGTATGAGAGGTTGAGTACTTTACTACTTGAGAGATCTTTTTAAAAAGAAAGTGTATATACTAATCTTTTTTTGAAGAAATTAGGAGACGATATACTCATTGTACAAATTTATATTGGTGATATCATCTTTGGATCTACAAATGAAAATCTTTGTGATGATTTTCTAAAATAATGAGTAGTGAATTTGAGATGAGTTTAATGATAGATTTGAGTTACTTTCTAGGTTTTAGCATTAATCAAATTGAAGAGGAAACATTTCTTAGTTAGTCAAAATATGTTAAGGATATCCTTAAAAAGTATGAAATGGATAATGCTAAACTTGTTAGTACACATATGAGTTCCTCAGTTTAGTTGGATAAGGACCCAAAGGGAAAATTTGCTGATCAAAAGAAATTTAGAGGAATAATTAGATCTTTGCTTTGCTTGACTTCTAGCAGACCCGATATTATGTTCAGTGTTTATTTGGGTGCTAGATTTCAATCAGATCTAAAAGAATCACATTTGATAGAAGTAAAAAGAATTTTGAGATATCTTTTGAGAACTCATAACTTAGAGATTTGGTATCCTAAGTTTAGCTCTTTATTTGAAACACTTGGATTTTCAGATTTAGACTTTGTAGGTTATAGGGTTGATGGAAAGAGTACTTATGGAACTTGTCAATTTATAGGAAATTCTTTAGTTTCTTGTTCCAGTAGAAAATAGAATTTAGTAGCCCTATCTATTACTGAAGCTGAATACATTACCTTAAAAAGTTGTGTGGCACAAGTTCTTTGGTTAAAACAATAGTTAATTGACTTAATATTTAAAGTAGACACAATTCCAATTTATTGTGATAACACTAGTTCCATTTCCATTTCAAAAAATTATATTCAATATTCTAAAACCAAATACATATACATAAAGACATCATTTCATTAGGGATCATATATCCAAAGGAGAAATTAAATTGAACCATGTTTCAACTGAAAATTAACTTGCAGATATTTTTGCAAAACTACTAGCCTTTGATACTTTTAACACATTAAGAATAAGACTTGGTTTGATTGATCTTAATGCTTAATTAAAAATCTTCTGCAAACTTGATATTTGTCTTTGTGTGTTTTCCATTTTTGATATTTTGATGTGCTTGATTTAGTTTGTGTTTTTCAATTTTTGGTTGTATGTTTTGTTTGATTTTGAAATATTTTCACATCAAATTTTATGTTTATGATCGATCGTGTGAATTTATCTAAGTGTTCTAATCGTACTATACGAAATTATTTTTGTCTCGTACGAATTATGTAGCATGGAGATTTTAGGCTTGAACTGATTATATAAAGTTTTTACTTTCCAATACATATCGTACTGTATGATCTCAATAGTCCCGGACGATGTGTATTCAATTGTATATTCAAACCTAGACGATTATTCGGGAAAAATTAGTTGTTATAACTGATAGTACGTACGAACCCTTAGTTCGTATGTACGAACCACGTGTCATTTGATGGGGAGAGACGAACCTAACCGTCATTAAAATGATCTGAAATAACCATTCATCCTGGACTAACATCTATTCATCTGTACGATCAGCTGGTCAAAAAGGCTGTATGAAAGGATGCTTCGTAACTTGCATGGTTATGAAAAGTTGTTTTATTTTGAACGTATTCTTTTGTACATAGAAAATTTATTTCATATGTACGAATCCTAAAATTGTACTGTACGAAGCCTCATTCGTATGTATGAATGGTCATTTTTCTTTAAGGAGAAGGGTGTTAGAATTCATTTTCATTCACTTCAATTGCCTCTTTTAATCTTTTTCATCTTAGCAATGGTCAGCTCTAGCAAAAGGGGTAGACTCATTAAGGGATCATCGTCCAGGAGTGGAGATGACACCTTTATGTTCCGCGAGAATGAGGAATCCTTCCTTAGGTTTTTCTCTGCAAAAATAATGCCTTCTTGAATTCTACTTTAAGAAGTTATTCATTTTCAAGTAATGTCTCTTTTTTGCTACTACCCAATTTGCTTTTGTCCTGGCCTTGATCTATGGCTACAAAAAAGAAACCTTCCACTACTTTCTAGCAAACATGTCCTTCAGTAAGGATGTGAGTAGGATCAGATCCTATGTTTTGAAGAAGAGGGTAGAAATACCTAAGAAAAATTTGTGAACCTTTTTGCACTTAAGGACTCAATGAGTTAGAGCCCACACTTTGACCTCTACATCTGATTTTGACTGAACTGAAATCAACAAAGTTATTAGAGGAATTGATCAAGTGTGTCATTTTCCTAGGGTCTCTACTTTAAATGAAAATGCTTGGATCATCCAGCATGTCCTTAGAACCTCCATAATTCCTAAAGCTTGGGACCGTATTAACATTACTCCTCTTTTGTCCACTGTAACTTATCATCATGACTTGTCAACCTATTGATGAAGCCTAACTTATTATTGATTATATTCATGGACTTTATAAAATTGGTCATGTCTCACATAAGATGAAGTAAAATATTGCTTTAGGACACTTAGTGACCTATATCCTTAAGAAGAAGTACAATCTTGTTCATTCTGATCCTCATTTTGAGTTGCCTATCCATTTCATTGATGCCTCTTTTAGAGCACTTTTTGGGAGAGATGATCCTAGTGAGGATTCTGAGGGAGAAGGGGGTGATCTTGCTTCTGCACTTGCACCTACTCGTGGACCTGACTTTTAGGAGATGGACCAGTGCTTTGACCGACTAGAGAGTTATTTTGATTAGCATTTTGATCATATTTAGGCTCATCTAAATTAGCAAGATGCATAGTACTAGCGGGACAAGGGTTGGATTTGAAGTCAGTTTGACTCCGTGAACATCAATGTGGCTATGATGAATAGCTATTTTTCTATATTCAACTAGCCTCCTCTTCCAGACCAGGGCCCCTCAGATTTGTAGATGTACTTCTTGGATATTATCTTTGCCTGTTCCTAGAGATATGATGTGATGATTTATGTACTTATATTTGTTTAATTTTTTTTGTACTTATCTTGTGTCAGATCTTTGATGTTGTTATGCTTTTTCATGATTTGAGATAGATGTATTGATATCAAATGTTGTTCATTGTATCATCTTTATATTGATATCAATAAAAATGTCTAGTTTTGTTTAGTTGTTTTTGTTCTTTGTTTGAAATATTAGATTGCCTATATGATAAATCTGACTTAATTGATCTAAAAAGTGTTATAATCAAAAATGTAATATAAAGATTAGTTTCATTATGAAATCTAATTTTCAAACATTTCAAGTTAATCTATAACTTAGATCGAGTTAAAACTATCAATCTCATGATATTTTTAGGCATACATAATTATAATATTATTATTATAATTTTGATGTTTTAAATTCTCTTTTCAATTTAATTATCATTATACTTAGAGAACTTTGAGTTTTTAGATTATTGATTTTGGAAAGATCAATTAAAAGAGGGAGAAAGCAAAGATATGTACGAAGTGTACAAAAATCGAAAGAATACACAATGGTTCGTAAATTGAAAAGAGGCATAAAATTAGCCCAAATACAGAAAGATGCACAAAGTGTGCCATAAATATTTGAAAAGATGCACAATATTGCCAAAACAAGTTTATTAATATTTTTCTTTTCCTTTATATTTTAATCTTCAAGTTCAAATCTATCTAATGTTCAATTATATTTTGTATTGGAAATTGAATCTATCTAATCTTCATTTGACTTGCACTTCAAAGAATACCCTTATGTTCACATGCTTATTCATTTAGGGGGAGTTAAGGAGAAATTTGGAGTTTTCAATGTTATTCAAACAATAATTATTTTTCCATCATAAAAAGGAGAGATTGCTGAGATAGTTGCTACTTGGTTCTTACATGTTTGATATTCTTGCAACTTGTATGTTCTTGATGATTCCAAATATTATTGTTTTGATTATTATTTCTCTTAACATGTTTTGGAAGAATTGTTTTTGCTCTTATGTGTACTAACATTTCAGGGAAATCATACTCCGGATTATTGAAGACTTCAAATCAAGATCAGTTTAGAGTTTTATTAAAATTGAAGTCTATATTTTTTTTTCTAGTTTATTGAGTTTGAGATAGTGTGATTGTAATTGAGTACACACACACACACACATCGAGGGAGAGTTTAAAATTTATAATATTTTAAAACTGATTGTACTGTATGATATTCATTTGTACGAGATGATCTGATCAATTATTCTCTCGACGAGCAGTCATATGAACAGGGATGAAAAACTTTTTCTCAGTATAAATCATACGAGACGTCTTGGTTCTGTCATTATATGAAGATCGTATGGACGATCTCAATTTTTGTGCAGGGATGAATGTCTCGATTTTGTCCTCATTCGAAGATCGTACAAACAATCTCAGTCTTTGTACCAGGACGAATGCCTCTATTTTATTCATAAATAAAAATCGTATAGGACGATCTCAGTCTTCGTACAGGGATGAACACCTTTGTTTTGTTCTTGAATGAAGATCAGGATGATCACCACTTTATACCAGGATGAACGTGTCGGTTCAGTTCTCAGTTATTTCATCCTGATGTTTCATACAAACAAAAATTGAAAATTTTCATACTATTCGTCCCGAAAGAGCTTAGTTTGTATGGACGATGAGCGAGTACAAAATGATTTTATATTGATTCACAACTGATTTGTATACACCAGTATTTGAAATGTTTATACGTACGAACATACATATTGTACGATCGTGCACACTCAAAATTGAAATTTTATATTTTATGTATGATTTTTCGTGTCTTTTATATAAAAGGTACATTAAAAACTGACGTGAGAGACTTTCAGTGGTGGTCTTCGTGATTTTTCAAGGGTAATTGAAGGAGAGAGTGTGAGAGAGCGTTTAAGAGAGATTTCTTGCTAGTGGAGTGTGAAGGGGTCACAAGGTTACTCAAAGGTAAGGATCTCTATGTTTGATTTGCATTTTTAACTCTTCCTATTGTCTTTCTAGTTTGCTCATAAGAAGATATTTGATGAAAGACCCAAGGTTCTCTGCCTATACTTGGAGAGTGTGAACAACCAAAGGTTCTTTGCCTATACTTAGAGAGTGTGAACAGCCGAATGTTCTCTACCTACACTTGGAGATTGTAAATAGCCAAAGGTTCTCTAACTACACTTAGAGGGTATGAAAGGATGAAAGTTCTCTGCCTACACTTTGAGGGTGTGAAAGGATGAAGGTTCTCTGCCTACACTTGAAGGGTGTGAAAGGATGAAGGTTCTCTACCTATACATGGAGGGTCTGAAAGGATGAAGGTTCTCTGCCTACACTTGGAGAGTGTGAAAGGATGAAGGTTCTCTACCTACACTTGGAGGGTGTGAAAGGATGACGTTTCTCTACCGCATCGATGATTAGTGGAAGAGAGTTTTGTAAAATACTTCTTCACCTTACTGTGGGGGTAAAAGGAGAGTCACTTTGGTAATAGTGCAGTACCTGAAGTGGGAGGCTCCAGGGAGTGGATGTATGTCGTGTTTGACTGAACCACTATAAATCTTTTTATGCCATTTTAATTTCCGTTGCTTACTTATTACAATTTTAATTTTATGGTTGAAAAAATAGATTTAAAATATTTTTTTATTAAAATTGCTACAAATCAATAATCGATTTCACATTTTTAAATCCAATATATTCTTTAAATTACCAATTCACCCCCCTCTTGATTAGCCTTGGGACATTAGTCTAGGATTAATAACCTTTTCAAGATTCAACAAGAATCAACAATAATATCCCTGACAAACTTCTAAGTGGTATCAAAGTAGGATTCATAAAATTTAGTTTTTGAAAACTTTTGAATCTTGATCAATGGCTATGGTAATCATAATACTGCAGAAGGGCATTTTATTACCTGACCACCATTGTTTGATAATATTCCTTTGATTTTAAGAAAACTCGTATACCTATATTTTTACAATCGATTGACTATCGCATGTGGATGCTTATTAAGGATGGATATTCACCTCCGTTACATAAAATTAATGACATTAAAATTGAGCTTCCTTTTACTGCATGGAATTTTGATGATAGGGATTTAGTACAATTGAATGCAAAATGCTTGAAATGTTTTTTTTGCTTTGAAATCGGAAGATTTTATGTGTGTTTCAACTTGTTCTACTGGTAAAAAATTTGAGATAGATTGTGTATCACATATGAGAGAACAATGAAATTAGGTAATCTAGGTTGAATATTTTATTGCATGACTACGAACATTTTTGTATGAAACTTACTGAATCAATTTCTGATATATATACTAGGTTTACTCAAATTGTCACCTCATTGCATGTCTTAGGAAGAGAGCTAACTAACTTTGAAAAGTTAATAAAATTTTATAATGCTTTCCTTCTTCTTTTGATACTAAAATTACTACAATTACTAAATCTAATTATTTAAATACTTATTTTATTGATAACTTACTTGGATCTCTCATTAATTACGAGCAAGGGGTGAACAGAAGATAACTTGATGTAGGAGAGCGAAAGAAGGAGAAAACTGTAGAGCTAATGGTTAATTATTTGGATACAAATTCTTTCGGATTTGAAAGTGAAGACTTTGCCTTAATCACTTGGTAATTCAAAGCTTTCTAAGGAAGAATCACAAGCACCACCAGAAATGGAACAAAGGTAAGGATATCAAAAACTTTAAAAGTTCTTCTAATACAGTTTGCTTTAAATGTAGGAAGCCTGGAAATGTTAAATTTGATTGTCCTACACTTAATGATCACTCAAGAAAGGAGAAGGGTGAGGAGAAACCCAAGTTCAGAAATGATAAGGATAAGAAGAGATTTCAAAAGGAGTTCTATGCAAATTGTGCATCAGACTCCTCTGAGACTGAAGCTGAGGAGGAGAGAATTAACTTATGCTTGATGGCCAGTGATCATATTGGTCAGTCTGATGAAGAAGAGGTATGTGAACTAAGCGACGAACAATTACTTGAAGTTTGTGAGAAAATTCATGCATCATATAGGAAACTTAAGAAATCGCATGCTAGTTTGAAATTATAATTCTTAAATTTGCAAAAAGTGCATGAAGTAATTTTTAAAGATCACTCCATACTTGATAGCGATCACATGTCTTTACTTGGTGAGTTTGATGCATTAAATAAAAAGTATTCTGAGTTGGTCATTGAGTATGATTCATTGAAAGTATCATACACCTCAATTAAAACTGATTTTAAAAACTATATTAATAAATCTAAGCATAGGGAGCACTATTTGAGAGTTGATAACATTTTTTAGAAAGTGATAACTCGAGATTTAAAGCTGACTTGAATGTACTTGAGAAAAATAGGAATACACCTACACCTAAACAATTTTTCAATCATGATCCAAAACCAAAAGTTTTGAAACCTAGGAAGAGACACTATAACTCTAATAGATTAGTAAACCCTTTTCCTGGAGTTAGATATTTTTCATGTGACATTCTAGGACACATCTCACATACTTACACTATTCATCATAGTACACATTGGGTGTGGAGACCTAAATTGCATGATTCATAGTATAACACACATGCATTGCATTTTTCTTTTCATAAGATGGGACCCAAATCTGTTTGGGTTTCTAAATATGACATTGGATGATTTTATAGGGTTGCTATCACAAAAGGCCTCGTGAGAGCATGTGATACCTAAACAGTGGAGGCTCACGACACATAATTACATGAACTTGATGTTTACTGAAATCTAAATTTTATGTCTTGTTGCTTGTTATTATTATTTTCTACTCTTTTGTCTATTTTAGATTTATTTGTTTTACTTTTTGCTTGATATTGTATTTCTTGTTGTTCATTTCTGTTATTTTAATTTTTCTTTCTTTTCTTTTATAATCACTACTGAAATGATATTTTATGCCTTATTTTTATCTTTAAAAATTTATAGTCAATTTTTGACATCTCTAAATGAGTTAAAGCGAGAAAACACCGTTGATTGTTTCCCTTCCTTTAACCTCTTTATGCAGTGTAATTTTCTTTTCTAAACAAAAGTGTATCTCAAATTAACAACTGGATTTTGCGATTAAGATATCTTCTATCTTGCTACAATAATATATCTTATATATATATATAATGTTTAAAGTCTTTATATTACTTTCAAACTTTATAATCTTATCATTGTATTTATCATATGAATTTGATTCTATTATGTGGTTCATTCTTCTTTATTTTAGAGAGTCAGTTCTTTGTTCTCTATCATATGGACGATATACTAACAACTGAGAGTATTTAAGAGTTTTGAAAAGGGATATAGCTTGCAAAAATGACAAGGGCATAAAATTAGCAACAAAAAAAAAAAAGCTTAAAAAAATGCGCAATGATCGCCAAAAAATTGAAAGATAAACAAAGTGTATCAAAAATCAAAAGATGCATAAAGTGTGTCAATCAATTGATAAGAGGCATAAAATGAGCCCACAAAAGGCAAGCTTCCTTCTCTTTTAAACCTTTAAATCTTAGAAGAATTTATGTGTCAATTGATATTTTTGAAGGCCTGATTTCGAATTTTATGATTGTGACAAATTACTTTGATATATTATTCTATAAGATATTTTTTTTGGAACCAAGTTTTGAATGGATATCTTTTTCTTATCAAATTGGTTTTTTTCAGTTAGGTCTTTTATTTTCAAAAGACAATTTTGCCCTGAGAGAAGTCCAAGCTAGGGCTAACAGAATCGACTATTTTACTATTTTTGGATTTCAACGATGTTATCTCATTGTTCTTACAGATTTTTAAATTCAATCACCTGGAAAATTTATCATATTCATGCTTTGATTAAATTTTAAAAAATATTATTTTAGTTTATTTTGTTATTTTTATTATCTTTTTCGTATTTTATTTTTATCTTTTACTGTTATTTTTTGTGTTTTTGGGCCTTCTCCGATCTTCTCCATCCACCTCCAGAATTTCAATCTTTGTTCACATTATCCTTGACGATACATTCAATCCACTCTTGAAATTCCATCTAATGGCTGATATGACTTCTCTGGTTATGATCATCCTGGATGATCCATTATCGTCCTAAACAATCTGATCATCTTATGCTTTAATTATTTATCATCCTCCTGGACGATACTCCTTGTCGTGGATGATCTTCACAATTTCTGCTCAATTATTGGTGATCGGCCCGGACGATCCACCTGTTCATCTTGGATGACACACGTGGCAATGCATTTAGATATTTTAAATTTGGTCGGTATAATCAATTATTGGTGATCGTCCCGAATGATACACTTGTTCGTCCTAGATGAAACACATGGCAATGCTTTAAACATTTTAAATCCGGTCGGAATGATTCGTTATTATGTATCATCTTGGACAATCCACCTAATCGGCCAAGATGATTTTCTTTTCAACGATCATCCAGATTGCTCCTCAGGACAATTGCCTATATTTTATCATCCTGGATGATGTTTGATTGTCCTGGCTGATATTACCGCATTTTCGACCAATCGTCCCGGACGCAATAATTTCACCTGATTGTCCTAGATGATTATGCGATTATCCTAGATGATAACTTTGTTTCTTTATGAACTGAGGCTTTCAAATGATTTTTCTCACCCAAGCCTTCTTCATTCACCTTTGCTCTTACTTTCTATCAAATTTCTATGTTCATGGCAGGTGTAAAGCATTCCTGTATGCCTGCTGGAAGCTCCTCAAGGGCCAATCTTGACCCTCATTTCACTGAAGCAGCCAACCAAGCCACCTATCTCTGTTTCAAAACAGCTTGGACCACCTTATTCCGGATTCTCAACCCACATACGCTTTCCTATCCTTTTCTTGACCTTTTTTCACACACCTCTCTAACTTTTATACTTACACTTGCCGTTCCTTTCAACTTTGAAATGCTTTTCAAATTTTTTGCTAGACTCGAAATCAATTCCTCCTTCACTGCACTTTAGTCTTATGTTAATAAGCATCCTGTTGAGATCATATATAAAGATTTTTAAGAGTTTCTACAGTTGTTCGCTACTGGAGACAAGCTTCACCCCTTAGCTTAAGACCCTAATTTTGACCGGGCTATGAGAAATCTCTTTCTTAGAAACACTTCTATCTCCTATTATGTTAGGGAGTCTAGCAACTTACTAAAAGATATTAGGAAAGTCCAACATGTCCTCCGCACCTCAGTTATTTTGAAAGCTGGTGATCGTGTCCATATTTTACTTCACTCCTTTTGATCACCACTTTCTATATCTTGGCTCATCATGAATTTAATGCGATTGATTTGGTTTTCCACTATATTGAGCACCTCACGAGCATTAGGGATCCAAAACAAAGGAGGAAGCCTAACTTTGGACTCGAACACATCATAGCTTATATCCTAGAATCTAAATATAACCTTCAATATCCTACCTCTCTGAACTTTTATCCTTCCTTCTACACCAATAACTCTTTTTACGTTCTTTACAGTACTGTGGGCTCCGAAAATTCGGCCCCGGCCTCCACATCGCTCTTCTTTTTCGGCGAGGGAGTTTTAACGGACTAAGTTCCGGGGCAAATTTTGGAAGGCAGATGGGTTTGTAGATAAGACACTACCCAGAGATTTCGCCCTCATTTGGTGAGGACTTTATGATCTGAGTTCTGGTTTCCTATAGGCGCAAGCCCCTATAGTTAATTACCCCTCCCGATCACGAGAGAGAACTTTCGATTAAGGCTAGTCGTCAATCAGATACGTAGAGTATACGTGTTATCTGGCATATAGTAGCAGCATAGGTTTGGGTATTGAAAATTGGATTTTTGGATTTGGAATTTGGTAAGATTAGAAAGTTTGGAAATTTGAAAGGTTTGATATTTAAAATAGAAATTTCACCATCGTGCACTTAAAGCGGATGGTGGGGGAATGGATGATGGACCCGATCAAGATCCCATGGTTCCGTCGTCCCGGGCCATCGTGGTCCCTGGTCTACTTAGTCAGAGGAGGTAGTCGACCCAACCTGACAGAAGGATCCTTGTCGGCAGCCATGAGTTGCTTCGTCCAAGGGGACCTTGTAGACCGGGGTTGAATGTTTGTCTAAGGGGACAAATTTGAATCCACCTTAGCTTACAGAGGGCTTTGTGCCCTATCGATCATATCCTATTGATTCATATCTCAAGGATTTGATGCCAATAAGGAGCGTATTGGCCCTGGCCATAACCGGTATATCGTGGTGCCATTTGGCGGCGAAACCACGCGGTTCAGAGGACCCCGGGTCGTCGTAACCGTTTATCCTGCGGTGCCATTTGGCGGCTAACCGCCGGTTAGAGGACACGTACCACGTCCTTACAGGCAGGAGATTGTTTTGAGAATGGATCCTAGTGATATTTTCGACTAGGCATTTCGCTCTTTGTGAGCTGAAGTAATATTTCATATTTGTCCGCCTCGACAAACTTTTGCGAAGGGCGGATGAATTTTGCTTTGACTGCGTTGATGGATTTATTTCAATTTTAAATATTTTTTTTAGATTTTGGAATTTTGGGATTTTTTTGGAGTTTTCTGGGATTTTTGGATATTTGAAACGGCATTGGAAATTATTTGGGAACCCCTCCGGTTGAGATCTGCATTCAACACGGCCATCATCGGGGTGTTTAGGAGTCATTTCCATTTGATTGAACCTTGTCGACCCTATCAACTTATCGATAGGGGATCGGGTTTCTCGTAGGCTTTGTGCCTTTTGTTTAGTGAATTCTCTTGATTTTAGGCTTTGAAGGCCTAAAAAGAATGTATTTGAACAAATACACCGTTCGATACATCCGTGTATTTTGTTAGGTAGTTTGAATCTTGTCGACTTCTATTGATCCGTATAGAAGGATCGGATTCGAACTTGAATTCACTTGTCAACCCGCGTAGCATCCATAGGCGTCACGTGTGTACCAATAACACGCTCGCCAGGGCCCATGCGGGTTGAGATTGTATTTACCCCTTGTGTACCTATGTGTATACAAACTAAGGTGCACGTGCATGGGTACTTTGAAATAATTATAGACGCCTTCTGTCTGCTTGTGCGAATGTTGCAGATCCGGTGGCGTTGAGTTGTAGATCGTAGACGCCTTCTGTCTGCTTGTATATGTGTTGCAGATCCGGTGGCAATTTGGTCTTAATGTTGACCCCCTCCTCCTTTCTCAATCATCGGGGAAGGATTTTCTAGATTCTGGAGTCAAAGAATGCTAATTTGGGAAGAACTCCCTTTTTAGGATCTTCAATGTGGTAGACTTGTTATTTCCGGTATTTGTGGGTACCAGAGCTGTTTTCTTCTTGAGTATAGAACTAGGAAGAGAATTTAGAATACCAGGAAGTTTGATTCTAATTTGTTCAAACATGTCATCTCTTCTGCCAGGGGGTGTCCTTTTTTCGTACATCGGGTTGCCTTTGTACCCGGCATACTTGAAGATCTTGATCACCATTGTCGTAGGTGATATCTGTACTCGTGTCCACAGTGATTCGTTGTTCTTTCAATACACTGTTGTTATCCACAAGAATCCCTTTGCAGGGGACTGTCGTTGTAGGTAATATCCGTACTTGTGTCCACAGTGATTCGTTGTGCCTACGAGGTACTCACTGTTGTTATCCACAAGCAGCTTGTACATATTTGCAGAGACTCGTTGTGTTCGCTACAACCTCCTAGAAGTATTCGTAGGAAAGCCATTGTCTTTGTATCATACCCACCCTTTCACCAATCTCAGGTGGGATTTGCTGAGATTGCACTTGTCTGTAAGGACGGATCTTTGATTGTTGGTCTCCCGTATTGTCTTCTCAATCAACAGGCATTCGTAGGGATTGTCGTAGGATTTCATGCATCGAGGTCTTGTAGTTTGAGTTTCCCGTGTGTGATCCAAATTTTGATCTTTGCATGTGTTTGGATCCAAATTCTATTTCATTCAGACTTGAATTCATCAAGTTTATAAGTCCCCACTTGATGTCGTATAGTCTGAGTTCAAATATGAACTCAAAGCACATATTCAAATTGATAGTTCATGTTCAAATTGTAGATTGAATTTGAATTCAATTTGAGTTCCCTACTCTCCACATCTTGTTCCAGTTTGAGTTCAAGTAGTGAGCTTGAGTTTGAGTTCTATATTCGGATTCCCTGATGTTGCACAGTTCGAGTTCCAAGAACAAGTTCAAGTGCTTGTTCAGAGTCTCCTGAAGTCTTTATAGGTACAATTTCATGTTCAAATGATTTGAATTGGGCTTCAGCTTGATTTTATTTCATTTGAATTTGGTCTTTAGAAATCATTTTGTTCTGGTCCTTTGCTTGTGTTCAATCAGGTTCAAAAGTCCAGAAATTTGAGTCCATAGTTGTTCATTTGAGCCCCAGTTCTATGCTTTTAGTTCAAGTATGAGTCCTCTGCTCATTTAGTTCAAGTTCTGTGTATTATTGTTCGAGTACAGGTCTTCTATATTGTTGTCCAAGAAGGTCTTCGAATTGTTCAAGTCTTTGTACATTTCAGTGAAAATTTCGGCAGCACCCCGGCATATCCCCCATTTGGGGGAAAATTGGGGAGCTGGGCCTTCCCACCACGCTACTAGAGCGTGTATGGTAGGTGTCCGTAGACACCGCGGCCGTACAAAATTTCATCCCACCACGCTACAAGAGCGTGTATGGGGCCTTCAGCAGTACCCGTACCAGAACAGCAGTGACTCCCCACCACGCTACAAGAGCGTGTATAGGGCTCTCCCTCCTCGTCGTATGCCTCGCACCGGGCTCCCTCCTACCGTGCTACAAGAGCGCGTATAGGTGGTTCCCCGATCCGCTGCAAACGTCGAGAATGGGATTGGAGTTAGAAATTATACCTTACGTAACAGTCGTCGGCGGTGTCGGTGTCGATGTCGAGGTCGAGGTCGTCCCCACCACGCTACAAGAGCGTGTATAGGGCTTACCCGCCTCGCCGTATGCTTCGCACCGGGCTCCCTCCTACCGTGCTACAAGAGCGCGTATAGGTGGTTCCCCGGTCCGCTGCAAACGTCGAGGACGGGATTTAAGTCAGAAATTATACCTTGAAGACCCGGCGGACTGGCAGTGTAGGCTCGTTGATCGAGGCGGGAGGAGGCAAGAGAAGCGACCTTCTTGTTAATTAACTATAATTAATATTAATTAATTATAATTAATTAAGAAATTATTTTTTAATTAATTACAATTAATTATACTTAATTAATATAATTAATTAAAATTTGTTAAAATTAATTAAAATCATTAATTATAATTAATTTATAATTAATTATAATTAATTAATATTAATTAACTTTTAATAAATAATAATTAATTAAAAACTAATTAATGATAATTAATTTTATAAATTATAATTAATTAAAATTAATTCTAATTAAAATTGATTATAATTAATTAAATTAATTATAATAATTTAATTAAAATTAAACATAATTAATTATAATTATTATAATTAATTAAAAATAATAAATGTAATTAATTAAAATTAATTAAAATAATTACAATTAAAAAGCATTTAATTAAAATAAATTACATCTCTCCCTCTCACTCTCTCTGATTCGGCAGATTACGGGATTTGGCCGGAGAAGAACGCAAAGGGAGAAAGTTACCTTCACTGGCAGCGTGCTCCTGTTCTTGTTTCCGATCTAAAATGTCGTAACTTCCGTCCCGACAGGTAGGGAAAGTCGTTGGAAGCGCGAAGTCGAACAGCAGTGGGGGCGCCGAAGAAACGCACAGAAGGTAGAAAGTTACCTTCTCAGCAAGCGGCTCCCGTTCTTGCACCAGACCAAAATGTCGTAACTTCCGATCGTGACAGGAAGGGGAGGTCGGAGAAGGGGGCAAAGCCGAACAGCAACGACTGGAGCCGAAGAAGCGCGGGTAAGGGAGAAAGTTACTCTCACAGCCGGCAGCTCCCGTTCTTGCACCCGATCAAACTGTCGTAACTCCCGAACCAAAGGGAAGGGAGAGTCGTCGATGGAGCAAAGTCGAACCGCCGGGAAGGAGTCGGAGAAACACGCTGAAAGGGAGAAAATTTCCTCTGCAGCCGGCGAGCTCCCGTCCGATCAAAATGTCGTGGCTTCCGATCTCACCGAGAGAAGAGAGTGAGAGCGAGAGATGGAGAGGGAGAATGAGAGACCGAAAGAGGGAGAGGTTCGTGTATAGACCCGTCGTTGACGCACGAAGCCATGATGCGGGATGTCCGAATACAGGATTTTCGGGATTTTACGATCGTGTGAGTCGGCGCCGGACAGGTACGTCTATTATTTTTATTTTTTTTTTGTTTTATACGGCGGGTTAACAAGTACTCATCTCCACCAGGAGCACGAGGAAGCTTAGGGAGCTAAGGAGGATGTTGCTTATTTTGACTCTTATGTGGTTCACCAATAGTGCCAGCATGACAAAGATATGGCCTAGTTTGGGGAGCAGTTTGTTACTTTTTCTAGCTTTATTCAACCGCCACCACCACCTCCTCCTCCTCCTTTGGATGATTAGGGGCCATCCTACTTGTAGTTTGTTCTCTTGTATTGGTTTTTTTGTGATGTTCTTTATTCTGTTTGGTAGTTTATTTCTTATTTGTTCCCTCCTTTTTGTGATGTCAAAAGGGGGAGTAGTTGTACTATTTTTTATTATTTAGTTTTTGCCTTTTATATTGGTTAGTTGTACTGTGATCATTTTTTAGTAAAATTTAAACTTCCTGATTCAATTTGTTTTACCATGTGATATTTTAATTGAATTGCTTGAAATATTTTTGTTTATCATCATCAAAAAAGGGGAGATTGTTGCAAATATGATTAAAGGGAATATAATTTTGATGATAGCAAATATTTTTTATTTTTCTACGACTGCCTTGCCTACTAATGTTTCAGGCCCACAAGATCAAATTGCAAATCGAACTAGCTCAAAATTGGATAGATTAGGACTAAGTTAGCTTGTAATGTACGTCAAGTATCTTTTAACTTTTCTCGAGTCAATTGTAATATTATGGGTCATGATGCTAAGTAACCTTGAACACACACGCTTGGGGGAAAAATTATGTCTGTTTTAGTGTTTTTGCTTTTGATCACATAGTCCAGGACAATCCCAAATCGTTATAAACGATCTATTAAAAACAAAAACCCTAGCTTGGGCATCCTGATTAAGGCAGCCACAATCAAGCAAATCGGCCTGGATTATATTCTCATCGTTCGGGATGATAGGCTCAAATCAGAAGAATCGGCTGCTAGATTTATTTAGGTATGTTTTATTTTTGGACATCTTCTAGGACATCATCTTGGATGATGCACTAGAATTATTCCTAAATTAGTCTAGTAATTAAGGAAAGAAATTAAGATTTCTTGATCTTATCATCATGGATGATCGCAGGATCATCCGAGACAATTAGTTAAACAAACCTTAGTTCTTCCTGGATGATCTATAATTGACCTAGCTCCATCCAGAGCGATATTCTAGCCGATATGTGATGTTATTTGCTAATCATCTCAAATGATCGTAATATTAGCCAAGATGATCTAGTTACTTTTTCATTATCCAGATATCCATCCAGGGTGATGTTCTAGATGATATGCAACATTTTGTACTAAGCGGCCTAATTGATCGTGAGATCATCCTAGACGATCAAGTTACTTTTTCATCATATAGACATCCATCTAGGATGATGGTCTAGATGATATTTGTTGACTTGAACTAATCATACAGGATGATATACTATCATCCTGGATGATCTGAATAATAGAAACTTCTAATATTCCAGACTCTCCCACATCATCCTGACTGCTTGAGCTTAATTTGAACTAATCGTACAAGATGATCGGTCAATCATCCTAGATGATATTTAATTATTAGTTATAAATTAGGGTAAATTTGGAGCCATTGTTTAAATGATCTCTTATTTTCTCAAGAGAATATCTTTTACTGCTGTCCTGACCTGAGAGTGCTAAGAGGAGAGGGAGAGCAAGGAAGAGAGAGAGAGAGAGAGAGAGAGAGAGAGAGAGAGAGAGAGAGAGGATCTTGTGAGGGGTTTTACAAAGGTTTCTCCAAGAAAGGATCCACATTGTCTTCTCCGATCATCGCCCCTAGTTCCTAGGAGGTTCGAGAGAGGTCTACTTCAGCAATGGATCGAGGTTCTCTACCTGCTTTAGGAGGAAGCAAAAGGAGTTGGGTTCTCTGCCTGCTTCAAGAGAAAGCAAAACGAGTTGGGTTCTTTGCCTCACCGGGGTTGGTGGAAAAGATTTTTTGTACGGGCTTCTCTGCTTTGTTGTGGTGGGAAAAAGGAGAGACACTGTGTTTAGTGCAATACCCAGAGGAGAGGCTCTAAGGAGTGGACATAGGCTAAGTTGACCGAACCACTATAAAATATGGTGTGTTCTTTCTTGTTGTACTTCGACATTTAATTTCAGCATTTTAATTTCTGTGGTGATTATTTGATTGATTTTATGATCTTGTTTGAAGAAAATTTTAAATACCAATCCACCCCCCTCTTGGTTAGCCTCAGGAATAGTTCATAAGGTCTTAACATCCCTGACAAACTTTCAAATTTTAGTTTTAGACTAGTGAAAATGTCAATTTATGGTGACTAAAGGGATTATCCTATGGAATGAAATTTTTATGGGAGGATTAGAAGTAGATAAAGACAAAATTTAAGACATTTAGAAGCTGCCCCCACCCACTTCAGTTAAAGGAATAAGGGGCTTCCTTAGACATGTAGGATTTTATAGAAGATTTATAAAGGACTTTTAAAATAATCTCTAAGCCATTATGTAATGTGTTGGAAAAAATATTCCTTTTATTTTCTACACTGCATGTCTTGAAGCCTTTAAAACATTGAAATAATATTTAATTTCATCACCTATTATTATTGCTCCAAATTGCTCTATTCCTTTCATGATTATTTGGAATGCAATTGATTTTGATGTAGGTATAGTTCTTAGCCAAAATCAAGATAAGAAAAAATATATTATTTTTTATTCTAGAATAACATTGAATGCTTCACAATGTAACAAAACCAACACTGAAAAAGAACTACTAGCTTTATTGTCTTTGCTTTTGATAAATTTTGGTCTTATTTGATTGGTACAAAAATAATAGTCTGCAATGTTAATTCTACAAACAAATACCTTATGACATAAAAAAGATACTAAACCTAGATTAGTGATGTAGATTCTTTTATTACAAGAATTTGATGTAAAAATTTTAGATAGAAAAGGAATTGAAAATAAAATTTCTTAACACCTATCAAGAATGAAAAATGAAGTTTATGTATCTAATGAAAATAAAATTATTGAGTTTTTTCCTTATGAGCAATTGTTTGCTTTGCATCTGAGCAGATACCATAGTATGCTTATATTATTAAATTCATTGTTAGTAGTGTGCTTCCATTTGATTTATCCTCTACCTAGAAAAAAAAATGCTTGAAGCCAAATTTTATTTTTGGGATGAACCATATTTATGTATAGCCTTTAATGGCCAAATCATTAGGAGATATATCCCTCAAGAAGAAATAGAACCTATAATTAGGGAATGCCATGATTTTCATTATGGAGGTCATTTTAGAGAATTTAGAACTACTTCTAAGGTTCTCCAATAAAGATTTTATTGGATTGCATTATTTTTGTTTTCAAAATTTTTAGAAATACAAAATAAACAAAACAAACACACATACACTAAACAAAATAAACACACAACGATACGAATACACAAGACACAACAAACAATTTTTGAAAACAAAATAAACAAAACAAACACACATACACTAAACAAAATAAACAAAACAAACACACATACACTAAACAAAATAAACACACAACGATACGAATACACAAGACACAACAAACAATTTTTGAAAACAAAATAAACAAAACAAACACACATACACTAAACAAAATAAACACACAACGATACGAATACACAAGACACAACAAACAATTTTGGTATCAGAGCTGGGTTCTTTGACACCAAAGAGATCTTCTTCTCGCCAAAACTTCCCTCAAGACGACCCTTGAATCCGATGGTACTGAAGTGCAAGTTCGTCGGAGCAACCGTGTGAATATCCCCTTCACACTCCCATAACCCATTTTTAAACTTTAAATTTAACTTGCATTAATAATTAAAAAGGTTTTCTAAAAATTCAAGAGTAGAAGTATAATTTTTAAATTACCAATTCACCCCCCCCCCCCCCCTCTTGGTTAGCCTTGGGACATTTAGTTAGGCTTAACATCCTAATTACTGGACCCAACAAGTGGTATCAGAGCTTTGTTTCAAAATCATAAGTTTTGACTACTTTTTGAAAAATGAGTATGGATAATTTTAGAAACCGTAAAATATTAGAAGGATATTCAATTGTTAGACCACCTTTATTTGAAAATATTTCTTTTGATTTTTGGAAAATTTGAATGTCTACTTTCTTGCAATCAATAGATTATCGAATGTGTCATATGATTCAAAATGGTTATTCTGTACCGTCACGTATTATAGATGGAATCAAAATTGATACCCCTTTTTCTGAATGGAGTAGAGTAGAACAAATTTATGCTGAATTAAATGCTAAATGTATGAATTGTTTGTTCTGTGCTTTAAATTTGGAAGATTATATGAGAATCTCTACATGTACTACCGGCAAGGAAATTTGGGATAGTTTATGCATTACATATGAAGGTACTAGTGAAGTCAAGCAATCTAAGTTGAATTTTTTGATGCATGACTATGAACTCTTTAGCATGAAACCTTATGAGACGATCTTAGATATGTATACTAGGTTTATTCAAATTGTAACATCATTGCATGCTTTAGGTAAAGAATTTTCAAACTTTGAAATAGTCAATAAAATTCTACGTTGTTTACTTGACAAGTTTGATGCCAAAGTTGTTGCTATTTGCGAATCAAAAAATTTGAATGAATATTCTATTGATAATTTGATTGGCTCACTCATTGCCTACGAGCAATATTTGGGTCAAAGACTTTTGGATGCAGGTGAAACAATAATGCTAAAAGCGGAAGACATGGAGAAAAGTTGCTTAGTTGGTGAGGAAATCGATGACTTAACAAGCAAATTGAAAAGTCCACTAAAGCACA
Source organism: Dendrobium huoshanense (assembly GCA_016618105.1). Lineage (NCBI taxonomy): Eukaryota > Viridiplantae > Streptophyta > Magnoliopsida > Asparagales > Orchidaceae > Dendrobium > Dendrobium huoshanense. The sequence goes on from CM028356.1 coordinate 44,086,458, forward strand.
AGCATAAGCATCAACAAAAGTGTAATAAAGGTAAAAATGGTAAGAATATTCAGATTTCTTCAAATATTATTTGCTTTGGATGTAGGAAATCTGGACATCTAAAAAGTCAGTGCCCTAATTTGAGAACTCTTCCTACTAAAGAAAAGGGCAAAGCTAAGCAAATTATAAAATGGGAAAATAATGAAAAGAAAAAAATCTCCTGGGAAGATCTAGCTTCTGAATCATCAGACCAGGAGCAAAATGATGTTTAAACCCTTTGTTTATGTGTTTTTTGTGTGTATGTTTTTTTATTTGTTGAGTTTTTATTTTTGTTTGTTTTATGTGTTTTTCTATTTTTATTTTTTGTGTGTTTTGTATGATTTTGAGATATTTTCATATCGGATTCCATGTTTCTTGTTGTGAGACATTTGGAATGTGATATGAAGATTTTTATAGTTTATGTACTTGTATTTTGTTTAGTGTTTTTCTATTCTTTTATTACTTTAGATTTCTTTTTTATGTTTAAGTGTTTTTGTTCTATGTTTGAAATGTTCGTTAGCCTATATGAAAAACCCTTAAATTTTTTATCTTACAAGTGCTATACTTTGAACTGCAACATAAAATTTAATTCATTAGAAAATCTAATTTTCTAAATTTAAGTTGTGTTTATAACTTGATGTTATTAAGATTGTCAATTTCATGTCTCTTATTTAGACTACATTAATTTTAATATTATTATTGCAATTGTGACGTTTTCTTATTTTGTATTTCACTTATCAATTAATATTTATGCACTTAGAAAGATTTGAAATTTTAGATTATTGATTTTGGAAAGAATACAATTACTCTTGAAAATTGTACAAATGTACAAAAAATCAAAAGAAATGTGCAAAGATTTGCAATGTGAAAAATAGGCACAAAATAAGCCCAACAAGTGAAAATATGCACAAAAATGTGCCACAAAATTTGAAAAAGATGCGCAAAGCGCCACATGTGGTAGTTATTTCTTTCCTTAATTTTTTAATCTCTTAATTCAAAATTGATCTTATGTACATTTATATTACATATTGAAATATGAAATATAAAATTTTTATATCATCATTTTTACAATGATTTTCTCTATCTTAAATGTCTAAATATACTCATATGTTGATTAATTCTTTTTAGTTTCTATGTTATATATCTTCTTAAATTCTATGAATTTTATGATTTGGCTAATGTTTTAATTTTATTTGCATAACTTATGTCAAACACTTTAAAGGTTAAATTTTTAAATTATTTTCATATGTCTGCTTACATTTCTAGTTTTTTTCTTCTTCACTTTTTGATGTTGTCAAAAAGGGGGAGAAATTGTTTGTTGTGTCTTGTGTATTCGTATCGTTGTGTGTTTATTTTGTTTAGTGTATGTGTGTTTGTTTTGTTTATTTTGTTTTCAAAAATTGTTTGTTGTGTCTTGTGTATTCGTATCGTTGTGTCTTTATTTTGTTTAGTGTATGTGTGTTTGTTTTGTTTATTTTGTTTAGTGTATGTGTGTTTGTTTTGTTTATTTTGTTTTCAAAAATTGTTTGTTGAGTCTTGTGTATTCGTATCGTTGTGTGTTTATTTTGTTTAGTGTATGTGTGTTTGTTTTGTTTATTTTGTATTTCTAAAAATTTTGAAAACAAAAATAATTTTAATGCCTCCTTATTGTTATATGTTCATTAATTCAGGGGGAGTTTAGGAGATTCTTAGAATTTCAAATTATACAAACAATAATTATTTTGCCATCATCAAAAAGGGGGAGATTGTTAGGAAAGTTGCTATTTGCATATTTTACATTATTGCAACTTGTATAGTTTTGATGATTCCAAATATTATTGTTTTATGTGTTGTTATATCCTAACATTATTTGGAAGATTTGTTTTTGCTCTTGTGTGTACTAATATTTCAGGAAAATTGAACCCCAGACTACGAAGACTTCAAATCAGATTCAGCATGAGATACTTTGTGAATTTTTATTTGAATTAAATTTGAGAGGGAGTGATTGTAATTGAGTGAATAAATATACACACACTTAAAGGAGATCTTGAAAAAGTTTTTGTACTGATCGTACGGGACGAACATTGTTCGTACGGGACGATCAGATCAGTTATCTCCTTGTAAGAGCAATAGAACGGACAGGAACTGAACTGGAAAATTTTTCTAAGGACTGATCGTCCAGACGAAATCATTTTTCGTCCCAGGACGATGGGTTCTCTGTAAAATTTTCGTCCAGACGAAGTCCAGTTCGTCCAGGACGATGGGAACCGACTATGGCAGTTTCTGGCAATGTTCTGCAGTTTTCGGAACCAACTTTTGATATAACTGTTCGTACCGGACGAAATTTTTCGTCCCGGGACTAACCAATTTCGTCCAGGATGAAATTGGTTCGTACAGATGAACAAATGGTTCGTACGGGACGATCCGGTGCGCAGAAAAACTTGTTTTTAGTAGTTTTTTGAGCGGTTTTTCATGTCCTTTCTATATAAGGAGTCCTAGAAACTATTACAAGTACCTTTGGAGTTGTTTTCTCTTGAGAGGGATCATTGAGAGTGAGAGTTTGGGAGAGATTGTAAGAGTGAAGAGTGAGAGATCAAGTGAGGGGTTTGTGAGGGATTCACAAGGTTACTTGAAGAAGAAGATCTCTTTGTTTCTTCTCATCTCCTTTGAAGGCTCTCAAGTGAAGTTCAACAACATTGGTCCGGTTCTCTGCCGACACTTGGAGAGTGTAAAAGGACGACAAAGTGTATCTTTGACAGTCATTGTGTCTTCGTTCTTTGGGAGAAAACTAGAAGAGAGAACTTGAAAGGGAGAGAGGAAAGGGTGGAGTTTGAGAGGGAGAAGATCCTTGGAGGGGATTTCAAGGGAGTGTGAAGGGGATATTCACACAGTTGCTCCGACGAACTTGCACTTCAGTACCATCGGATTCAAGGGTCGTCTTGAGGGAAGTTTTGGCGAGAAGAAGATCTCTTTGGTGTCAAAGAACCCAGCTACTCCGCCGCACCGGGGAAGGTGAAAGTGATTTTGTACAGGCTTCTCCGCCTTGCTGTGGGGGAAAAAGGAGAGTCACTTTGTGGTATTAGTGCAATACTCGGAGGGTGCCTCCGGGGAGTGGACGTAGGTCAAGGTTTGACTGAACCACTATAAATCTGGTGTGTTCTTTCTTATTTTTCTTACGCATTTAATTTCATTGCAAGTTGTTTACTCTGGTTGAAAAGTTTATTTTTTAAACTTTAAATTTAACTTGCATTAATAATTAAAAAGGTTTTCTAAAAATCCAAGAGTAGAAGTATAATTTTTAAATTACCAATTCACCCCCCCCCCCCCCCCCCTCTTGGTTAGCCTTGGGACATTTAGTTAGGCTTAACATCCTAATTACTGGACCCAACATATATATATATATTGATATTTATATCATATGATCTGTATCATATAGTATAATATGCTTAATTAGAAATTAATCAAAATATTTTAATAATGAAAATAAAATTAAACTAATCATATTGTATGGACATGTAATTGTACAGGAAGATCATATATTTTAAGAAACCCAACTATTAACTAAATTAGGTAATTATTTGAATTTAAAATTTAGGTCTTTTTCTTTTGGATTAAACCCACGGAGGGGCTTACGTGCTAATTAAATAGAAAGTTACAGGTCCTTAAAGAACCAACAACTCTGTAAAAAATGTAACTTTTGAAATAAAATCTAAGAGCCACTGGTTCTACCCATTACACATATGCATTAAAGAAAAACTAAAAAGGATAAATCGAACCAGCTTAACAAGCACAGCTAGTCAAGGGGCAACAACCAGGAACCACTAGAGGTGTAGCCACAACACTACAAGGAGTAAACCTGAAGTGGAAAATAAATAATAATGATCCCCACCAATAGAGCCCCCATAATAGATGGGCCAAAATAATAACTCAACAAAAACACCCAAAGAGAAACCACATAAGACAAACTGAAGCTGACCACCAAATAAGAAGAGAAACCCACCTCAAAGGAAGGCAAACCCAAATAAAGAAGAAATAATCAACCAACCAACCAACCAGCTCAACAGAACCTACATCCAAAAAACATCCAAATCACAATAAAAAAACTAAGAAAAAGAAGCCCATCAATAAGAGACAAATACAAAAAAATACAATTACTTCTTCTTAGATTTACGCCTACGTCATTTGCCACCACTAAATGCTTTTTGAATAAGATGACTCACATTCAAACTATAAACCTCTTGAAAATCATCCACATGGTTGACATGTAGTCTTAGACATCCTCACAAGGAAAAGAAATTGATCCATCCAACTAATGATTTTGATCCACATAAGAGTCCATCAAATTAGAAGCCAAATGAACTTTCAAATCCTCAGATGACATAAGATCAATTTGAATATTAACAAACCATTACCCTTCGACCCCAAAGTACAGGGCAAATTATTATTAGAAACAAAAGGAGAACTTATAAGAGGTTGAACATTCATGTCTTCAGCCATACCAATTTTAGCAACATTACTCACAAGTGGAACATAAAAAATAGAATAACTACAAGAATCCCCACCAACATTAGAGGAAGGGGACTCAATGGGGCTAAGTATAGTATTCTCTAAACAAGTATTTGATCACAAAACACAATTATTTATAGACCCAATAGGAACCATAGTCAAAACATTGCCATCCTCCTCAACCATCCCAGAAGGTAAAACATCCACCCTGGGAACCTCACAATCATCAACATTAGGAGCAATAATTAAATCTGATTTAACCATGGAAACATCAAGCTCAATATCTATACCACCATTAGGTGTTTATAGTTTATTAGCACCGAAATCAACATCACCAACCATGATAATGCCACAAGAATTAACGAAAGGCAAAGCAATAAATCACGGAGTAACCAAATTAGAAACAAGGTCAACGATAAAATGACTAAAACTATCAATATCTAGAACCACCTCATTAATTGTTTGAAGGACATTCTCCTCATTAACTACGAAAGATTTTATAGGTGAGATATGCAAAACAAAAGTATAATTATCCATAATTTCCAAAATATAAGGAGTATTCATATCAAAATGAACTTAAGATTTAACCGGATTTGAAAGAATAATATTGCTTGATGTCAAGACAATACCATGAGAAGGTTGACAAGCACTGATTGAATGGCCTAAACATTTACATTTATCATACATGAGAGGGAAATCCTCTATTATAACCTGTTATATATAACAAAAATTATCAGGACCAAACCAAACTTTATCAGTATGTTTTTTGGTAATATCAATCTCAACCAAGACACAAGCAACAAATGGATAAGAGCCCAAAATAGTAGCATTATCAATTTTTAATCGGCGACCAAATAATAGTCCCAAGCCATGAAGGATCCGAGGAGAGAAAAGATGAGGATGCAAGTTGGGAAATGATATCCAAAAAGGAATAATTAGAGATTCTACACCAATATACACTAAAGGAGATCATTTGGTTGATTTCATGTAGCAATTTTAAACCAAATAAGATTTATGACCAAAAACTCTACTATAATCAAGATCATTTTCCAAATTGATCAGAGCATGCGAGTGACCTAACAGGGTAACCGAGAACTCTCAAATCAACTTAAGGTTGGAATTTTTTTTTTAAACTGAGTCAAAACTAGGACGATGAGAGGGGAAAAACCAACTAAAGCAAATTTAAGAGGAGCAACAAGAATCTCCTCCTCCAACACCCATAATAAAGGCATACCACAAATAGTTGTAGGCTTAAGGTTGAGAAAATGCATAGAAGGTGAGGAAACATATAACACATCAAGAAACAAGTGAGATTTGATCAACCCATCTAAAAAACCAGGGTCAATTCACCGATTCATCACCATTATCCGCCAAGCAGAGGTGGATGAATCAGCCCAAGACGAGCGAAGGAAGCAAACTGCAATCATGAGCAAAGAAGAAAAAAATAAGGAAAAGGAATAAGAGAAGAGAGCTCCCCTCGACACTAGAAAACAGTGATGGGAGGTGGCTCTAGATGCAAAAGGGAGGCGGCTAGCACGAATCCCTAAAAGAGCCCCAGAAGTATCGAGGAAGCAGCAACTTGGTAATGATTAAAATTTTGATCTATTTATAAAACATGAAGATAATCATACCATATGATGTTCTTAAAATCTTCAATAATTTAAACTCTATAATTAAGTAATTAAATTAGAATTAATTATGATTAGGGGTCATATGGTATGATCTTGAATCATACGATATGATCTTGAATCATGTCGGGACAAATTGAAAGAGGCTCTAGATGTTAATTAATAACCCAGGCTTTGTAAGGAATGAAATCTTATTTAAATGAACTAATCATACTGAATGATCATGGATTGTATAGAGAAAAATGAAGTAATCATAATATATGATCAAAGTCAAAGAATTAAATTATTTGAGTTTCTAAAGCCCACTATTAAAACCTTCTTAATAGACTATATAGAAGTATTTGGCAGTCAGAAAGTTGAGTCTTATGTGAGAGAGCGTTGACGGTAGGACTTTGAGAGACGGAGAGAATGGGTAAGGTTGTGAGAGATGGAGAAGATCCATATGGGTTTCAAGGGAGTGTGAGAGGAGATTCCACCCTATTGATCGAACCAACTTGCACCTTATTTCCTCTACGTATCATTTTTCATATTAAGGGAAGCTCTATGAAGACCCATTTTGTGTCAAAGGGCCATTGACTTCTTAGCTGCTCTAGGAAGGTGAAAGTGATTTGGGCTACTCTACCTCACCAAGAGGGTGAAAGTGATTCTTACTTCTCCATCACACTTGAAAAGTGAAAAAGAATCAAGCTACCCCGCCTCAAAAAGAGGGTGAAAGTTATTCTGGTTACTCCATTACTCTAAGGAGGTCAAAGGAATATAGCTATTCGACCACACCAGATTGATGAAAGGGATTCAACTACTCCGCCCCACTTGATTAGTAGAAGTGATTATGTAAGGGCTTTTTCTCCTAGTTGTGGGGAATGAAGGTGAGTCACTAACTGTTTAGTGCAATACCCAAAGAGAATTTTGGGGAATGGAAGTAGGTCAAGTTGAATAAATTGCTTTAAAAATCTAGTTTGCATAATTTTATTTTTCAGTAGATATTTCCTACAGCATTTACTTTCCTACATATTTACTTTACTTCAAATCTATGTTGAACATTATTATCATTGAGATGCAAATCAATGTGATTGTTTTTTAATTGGTTTATGTGTTAAAAATAAATGAAAATATGAAAAATAAAAATAACAAATATGTTCTATATATATATATATATATATATATTTGATTTTGTTTGTTTTAAGTAATAATTTTGCTTCCACTTTAAAACTAGGTTTAATTTTGTTATTAATTTAACAAGTTTTGAAAAAGATTTTTAAAACACCATTTCATCCTTTCTTTTTTTTTAAAAGGGAAACCTACATAGAGGCCTACGTATTAATTAAGAAAAGTATTACAAGTCCATAAGGGGATCTCAAGCTCCCTAATGCTCAAAGAACTACAAAAAGAAAAGAAAAAACATATAAGCTCAAGTTCCCCACTAGAAAAAGATTACAAATAAACCTAAGGCATACAACGGTGCTTAAGGAAAAGCACCCAAAAAGGAGCAAACAAAAAACAGCTAAAATGCTCCCAACCATCATCCTTCGTGCAAACCTTGTAGTCATCATCCCATAGAATTACCTGCAAAAAAGACTGAAAGGCCAGAATAATAAAACAAAAACTAAAATAGTAAGGTAAACGAGCCTTGATCCTATGGCAGCCAAAAAGAGTAGATATCCACACGAAATGAAGGCACCGCAAAAAAAATAAAGCAAGAAGAACAAAATTGAGGTAAACCGAAGTTACCCAGGAGCTCAACGAGAATAAGAGACCAACCAAAAAAGCTTTAAGAAATCTGGCAGCACTATCAATCTAACCATTCAAGCAACAAAGCAAAGGGAAAACCTACATACCATATCTCCCAAACTTACCAGCCATCCAGCAGGATAGCCACTCAGCACGCAAAAAATTAGCCACAGAAAGAGAAAAAGAGACAGCCCAGCTCCAGTAGATCCAGCTACAAAGCACCAACCCAACCAGCAATAAGTATAGATAGGTCAAAACCGAATCCACCAAGAAACCCGAATTGGAAGTTAAACACCATAAAACTAGAATAATATCCATGAAAGAAGAAACCACCAAACAAACCCCCAAACCTATAGAGCCAACAAAACCAGCCAAAAAGAACCCAAGCACAAAGCCAAGCACGAGAAAAACTGAACCGCACAGGAAAAAACAGTGATGAGAAGATAAAACCAAATTAATCATTAACATAAGGCATCCCAAATTGATCCAATCTAAGAAGACCAAATTATTATTAAATGGTGTTATAAACTCATTAACACCATTTAAATTACAACCAATATTGGCCATAACATTAGCACACGCGTTCCCGTCAACCAGGATATTAGAAAAAGAACAATTCAGCAAGTTTAAGGAACCTTTGATGTCCCTCAAACTGTAAAATAAAGCTGAAGAGAAAATGGAATCACCCAAACCCTGGAGGGCCTTAAAATCAAAATCAACCTCCAACACACATCAACCAATTGAAGATTAACACAAAACTGTAAGCCATGAAGCACACCAACAAAGTTAGCAAATCTGATATCATCAAAATCCACGGGCCCAACAAAACCCTGCAGATAAGAGCCTTTATGATCCCTTAAAACACCACCATAGGCCACAGTATTACCCATTCTAGCACTAGCAACATTCAGCTTGACAAAATTAGGGGGAGGTTTAGTCCACGAGGTACATCTAATAACCTTATATGAATTATCAACCACCAAAGTAATACCAAACTTAGGACAGATAAAATGAAAAGTCTTAAAATTCTTGAAGGAAAGTAACTGAACAGAAAAAAGAGCAACCACTTTATCTTTAATTTTTTGAATAATTCTCTTGTAATTCATTGCAACACCGTTAAAGTGAGAATCATATCTTTCCAACTAGAGAAACCAAAGAATCAGACAAGGAATAATATTACGGATATGCCCTTTGGCATTAACTATCAAACATTCAAAAGGATAATATAGAGAGGAAGTAGCAGAAAAGAAAATTAAAGTGAAAAATATCCTCGAAGTGAGTCCAAACCTTAACAGCAACAGGGCCAGAAATGAAGACATAATGCATATTTTCAACATGGAAGCAACATTGACATTTAGAAAGAAAAATAAAACCTCTTTTCCTCAAATTAGCATCAGTAGGAATAAGCTTGTGAAGAAATCTCCAAACAAAAATAGAAACCATAGAAGGGATAGATCTGTCAAATCAAATTAGAAAACTTAGAAGAATCCTTTTCATATCTGATGGAATGCCAGACATCTTTAACCAAAAAAGTGCCATCTTTATAGAGAGAACAGAGTAACAAATCATTAGAAGAAGTGTTTAAAGGGATCTTTAAAATATGCTGAATAATGCAATCAGGAAAAACTTATGAAAGTTTCTCCAAATCCCAACCTTGATTAAAAAGAAAATGATTAACCTTCACATTAGCATTAGAAATAGAATTTAATAAGGAATCGATAGACTAACCATTAATCTAACGATCTTTCCAAAAGAAAATGTTGCCATAACAAAACCCCCAAGCCAGATAAGGCTCAACCTTCCATTTAACCGAGCAAAGGCGCTGTTAAACTTTAGAGTGACCTTTAACAAAACCACATAAAGAAGGGTGTCTCCTTCCACAGTATTTAACCATCATAAAATTGGCCCAAAGACTGTTATTATTTCTAAGCTTAAACCAAAGCTTGCAAGAAAAAGCCAAAGCCAAGTCCAACATTGACTTACAACCCAAAGCCCCTTCTTGCAATGTCCCACAACATTTACTCCAAGAAGACCAATGAATCTTAGAGTTATTACCAGTGCCTTTCCAAAAATATATATTGGGGATTCTATCAATTCTATGACAAACAGTTTTCGTAGGAAAAAGAGTTTGAAAACAATAAATCGGAATCGAATAAAGCACACTTTTAATAAGAATAAGGCGACCACCAAAGCTTAAAAAGTTAAGAGTCCCAAGAAGACAATCTGTTCTGAACAACAGAAATTAAATCATCAAAGATAGAAGACTTCTTTCTACCCTTATACAAAGGAATGCCCAAAAGGTTCAAAGGCAAAGCACCTTGAGTAAAACCAGTAAGAGTCTTAATATCCATAACACGACCAGAGGGGACATTCTTACCAATAATAAAGCATCTCTTAAGTTTATTGAAAGCCAAACCACTAACATATTCAAAGTGATCAAACAAGTCCATGATCTTATCAACCTTATTTATGCTAGCATTAGAAAAAATAATAAAATCATCTGCAAAATATAAATGAGAGATTTGAATACCACCTACGGTACGGAAGTAGAGACTAGGGAATTTTTTAAAAGTGTCAACAATAACCCTAGAATGGTAATCCGCAACAATTATGAAAAGAGAAGGAGAAATGGGATCTCCTTGCCTCAGCCCATGTGAAGCCCTGAAGAAACCATAGCACTTACCAATCACCAAAATGGAGGAGGGACTTTCAATACAAGATTTAATGAGGTTGATAAAGAGAGTTCAAAACCAAATAAGCTCAAAATATCATAAATAAAATTCCAATTAATATTGTCATAAGCCTTTGAAATATTAAGTTTCATAATCATGTTACCACCACGACACTTAATATCCAAATCATTACAAAATTCCTGAGCCAATAGGATATTATCCGAGATAGCTCTGCCTTTGGCAAAACCCATTTAAAAAGGAGATATAATTCTAGGCAGAAGGACCGTTAAACGATTCATAAGAATTTTAGAGAGCAATTTATAAAAAATAATACACAAACTAATAAGACTAAAATCATTCCAGAAATTCATTAAATTATTCTTGGGAATAAGCACAATAGAAGTAAACGAGAAGAATTTAGGAATAGTAGTACCATTGAAAAAATCAGTCACTGCAAAAAACAAATCATGATAAATAATAGGCCAAGTATTCTGAAAGAATTTAGTAGTGTAGCCAGTATTCTGAAAGAATTTAGTAGTGTAGCCATCCGGACCAACAACATAATTAGCATTCGTACCAAGTAAAATGTCTTTAACCTCCTCAAGAGATGAAGGTTTAGTTAAATTAAAATTTTCCTCAACCGAAACCAATTGAGAAATAAAGGAAGGATTAGGAAAACTAGCAGGATAAAAAGACTTATTAAGATGCCTCTGAAAGTAATTAACAACAAGGTTAGCAATCTCCTCATTAACCCATCCTCTCGAGCAATTTTATGAATGAAATTAGTAGAATGCTTCTTCTTAACCAAAGCATGATAATATTTAATATTATTATCACCTTCCACCAAGTGCTTAGTAGCCGCTTTCTGTTTCCAAAAAAAACTTTTCTTAGGCTTGAAGCTTACAAAGCTCCACTTTGGCCTCTTTTAACAAATTAAAATTAACCTCAAAAGGGTCCAACTGACAAAGATTTTTAGAGGAATTAACTCTATCTTCAGCATATAAAATGTTAGAAAACAAATTTTTAAAGACATTATGATTCCACCACTTCAAGACAAGTTTAAGCCTTTTAAGTTTAACCACAATCTATGCATACTCAAAATAGAATCATCAAGGAAAAGAGGAGCATGTCAATTATTCTGAACAACATCAAGAAAAGTAGAATGAAGCAACCACATATTTTGAAATCTAAATTGGGAAGTAAAAGCCCTAGTATCATTCTTAATATTAATGAGAATAAGCGAATGATTAGAAAGAGTACGACAAAGATGCTCAACCTTAGTCAAATCAAAAGCGTTAAGCCAATCATCATTAAAAAGAACTATATCCAACCTTTGCCACAAATGACCACATACCAAGTAAAATTATTACCAGAAAAACTAATATCAATAAGATTGCATTCCATAATCATACCATTAAAATCCTCCATAGATTGATAAATAGGGAGAGCCCCCAATGCGCTCAGAAGGATTAGATATAGTATTAAAATCATCACCCACAAGCCACAGAAGGTTGCAAATATTATGAAGCTGACAGATTTGCTCCCATAAAATCCTTCTAGTGTACAGAGAAGAAGCATCATAAACAAAAGAAGCACAACATTAAAAATTAGAACTTTCAATATTACAATATAGAACTTGAGTAAAATCCCCAATGATATCAATTCTAACATAATCCTTCCAAAAGACCCAATTTTTGTTGGAAATATTAGATCTAGCAAATTTAAAGCCCTAAAATTTAACAGTACTACATAATTTATCAGCAGAAATAAGAGGTTCAAGCAACAAAATAATAGAGATATTATGAATACGACATACATTTTTCACTCTAAGCTTAGAAGAAGGGCAACCAATACCCCGAACATTCCAAATGATTGCGTTAATAATAAAAAAAAAAGATTAATAAGAAGTGTGTGAATGGGTATTTCTAGGAGAAAAAAAAATATTTTTAGGTTTTCTACCTCTCTCCCTTAGAAAAGCTCAAATCATGATCTTCTCCAACATAACATTTAGCCAAAATATCCATGTCAGTGTAAGCATCACAATGGTAATGGTTAGTTAAGAGAATCTTGCTATCTTTAAAGTTCCAACAGTCCCCTCAGGAGGAGGCATATCACCTTCCATAAAAAGAACACCATCTTCCAAAGTAGAAATATTATTCTTAATACCCTCAAGAGGGGTAGGAGGGTTCAAAGTTAACAAAAGAGGAACCGAACTTACAATAGCAGGATCATTAACCTTGGAGGCCTCAATGTCATGATTAACGTTGGAGGACTCAATGTCCCCAAGATCTAAAACAACTTCAAGATTACCTGTACTATCCACAGGCACAGCATTCTGCCACATTTCTTATTCTAAGGGAGAAGGAATCTTTTTAGAAGAACCATCATCCTGAATAACCAAATGAGAAGAATTAGGGACTAAATTAGAAGATAAATCAGGATCATTAAGGAACATTAGAAATCTTAGCAGATTCTAGCAAATTAATAAGAGAAGCATTACTATGCCTCCTTTGCTCAAAATTATTATCAACCAGGTCATTAGACAAAGGAACCTCCACCACTTGCTCAATATTATGAACCAACATTTCCTTGGAGCCAGAATCATTACCTAACTCTTTTTGAGCCAAATTCTTATCATTCCCTCCAACATTAACATTAGTTTTAGAAGGGGCTTTCTCCTTTCGGAGATTAGGATGTAAACGAAAACATTCATTAATTTCATGTCCATGCATCTTACAATGTGAGCAAAAAGTAGGTAAATTTTCAATCTCAACTTTTTGAAAATAGCCCTTCAATTTCGATCCAAGACATATTTCATGAGGATGCTTTTTCAAAACTTCAAGCTCTACTAATACCCGTTCTACATAAGGTCTAGATAAAGAGGCTTTGGCTTTGTCAGTTTGTAAGAGTCTACCAAACACAGAAGTAAGACCAAAGAGGATATGAGTATTAAAAAAATGCAACCATAGGTTAGGAAAAGAAATCCACATAGGAGCAATGGGAGATGCCTCCCTCACATCAAAATCCGACGACCATTTGAGCAACCTCATTTGACAACCATGAATATAATACGATCAGCGTGAGAAAATGCGACCATAATTAAAATCATTAGTCAGTTGTATGGCAATGTGAAGAGGATCCAACAATCCCACATTAAACAAGCCAGAAAGTTTAAGCGATAGAAAGAATTTACAAATCACATCAAGATTAGGGCGACACAAAATAAATTTACCAACAAGAGTGAAAGCAAACAGCGCAGCAAGCTGAGACACAACAGAATCCTCAAACAATAGGGCTGGACAACCTTTAAAAGAAGAATGCACAAAATGAACCCTAGAAGCCGCAGAGGAAGAGCTACCCAACACAACATCTTTAAAGGATCGGGTCTTACCATTAGGAACCAAAGAAACAAATGGGATGGATGACGTTGGGGACGTCATCTCCCTCCCCCCCCCCCCCCCCCAAACACTAGTAGAACCTTAGAAGCCCTCAACAAAAAGCCAAAAAAGGAGCGAAAGGGAAGTAAAAACATAAGGGAAAGAAGCGGCCAAGAAATGGAATGAAGTTACCACAAGGGAAGTAGACCATGAACCGGCCAAAAGCACCTGGAGAGGTAGGATCGGAGGCAACCGAAGACGATAAGCGAAATCGCCACAAAATTGCCTGAATTCATCCTTCCCTTGATGTGCCATTCTGTAGTCCAATTGATTTTATAACCATCCATTGAACTTTCATGTCAGCGGTAGGTGCGTACACTTACCACATATAACTCCTATAAGTGAGTAAGTACCTCTTTCGTTATATGATTCGTCTAATCGAGTTCCTTGAGAATCTATTAGGTACATATGAATCACCTACATAAGTGTATATGATTATACATATTGTATCACTGCACCAACAAATTAATTAAACTAATTATTGATACATCACATAAAAATCCAACTACTTAAAAAAAGAATCTAAATGTAATATTTAAATTGAAAACTTGTAGAATTAAATTCAAGATTATTTGAATTATAATTTTAGTAAATTTATATTCAAAACAAATAATTTGATGAGACACATTCGACAACGCATAAGTTCTTTTACCTAAATCAAATAATTGAAAAATAATTAGGAACTTCATAATAGCATTCCAAATACAAAACAATCTTTAAATATTTTTACGTGCATAAATTACCAATCAATTGTGTAGAACACTTTAATATAAGATTGTTAGAATTCTTGCAATACTTAAGAAAGAAAAAGTGTTCAACAAGTCAAGTTGAGCTCGATTTGATTAATAAATTTAGCATGACTAGAATATGAGCTTAATTTTATGAGTTAGAGTCTTATCATGATCTGGTTAATTTATTATGAATGAGAGAAAATTATTATGATTCAAACATTATGGTTAACATAATTAAAAATTAGAAAATAAAATAATTTAAAATTTCTTAATATAAACAAAATGAGATATAATTTCTAATCATTTTTACAACTTTATACTTAAATTCGTTGAAGTTAACATATTTTACATTAATAATTTTCTTAAATGAGTCATCTCCTGAACTAACGATCAAGTTAGATCAACCTCTAATATGTTCTCTCCTTTTTTTCACGTGTCGTTTGCTAGTGTTTTTCCGTCTTTGCTAAGGCTTTTGCCCTAGCCGTCTTCGCCTTCATCCTTCTCGTTCTTCATGAAAAATAAAAGGTTAGATCCTGGCTTTCTTGAGGGTAAGCACTCCAAATCCTTCAAAGATGTGTTGTCTGGTTCCGATGTTTCAAAGAGTTTTCGGATTTTCGTTTCTCTACGATTTTGGGTATGCCAACACTATGGTTTTCGGAAGATGAATTCTTGCATCTTGCTAAACCTTTTGAGTTTGCTTTGGTGGGGAAATTTCCCCTTAAGCGCCCGAATTTGGATTCAATCCGCAGGTTCTTTTTCAACCTTAAATTATCCGGTGATTTCTCTGTTACTTTGTTGGATCAGTCTAATGTATTGATCAAGCTTTCGAATGATCTAGACTATGGGAGGGTTTTTGCGCATCGTTCTTACTTCATTTTTGGTTGTTTCATGAAAGTTATTAAGTGGTCGCCTCTCCTTGACCTTTCGGAGGAGTCGCCGATTGTCCCTGTTTGGATTTCATTTCTGGGTTTGCGTCCTCACCTTTTTTTCTCCTTGGATTCTCTTTTGGTTGGGGTCTATTTTTGGCCGCCCGATTCAAACCGACAATGCCATGGCTGTTGGCTCGCGTCCCTCAGTCGCTCGTATTCTTGTTGAAATTGATATTTCTAAAACTTACCCTGATTCTGTTTGGCTGGGTCCGGAGAAACTTGGGTACGTTCAAAGAGTTGTTTTTGAAGGTATGCCGAATTTCTGTCAGCATTGTAAGGCTGTGGGTCATAAGAAATCTAAATGTATTAAGCTATTTCCTCATTTACGTCCGGCTGTGGATTCGGCTCCACCGCCGGTGGACTCTGTTTCTAAACCCTTAGTGACTTCTGTTAACCCTGTTATTTCTTCTATCCTGATTGTTAACTCTGATCCTCTCTGTGATAACAATGTGGTCAATGGTGAAGTTCCTTCGGCTCTAGGGGTTTTGAGTTGTGATATTGCTATTAATGCTGTGGTGGTTGATGCCTTGCCCTCTGTTGACTCTCCGTTTTGTTCTCCTGGTGCTATGGGGTCCCCAAATCTGTTGGCTGTTGGGTCTTTTGATGGGTTGGGGATGCTGTTTTACCTGGTACTGAGGTTGGGGTTTTATCGGCCCCCTTAATTACTCCTGTTGATGTTAATATTAGTAATGATGTGGTTAGTTGCCCTGTTGTGGATGTGATTGACCATTCGGCAGCTCCTTCGCCTGCTTAGGGTGTTGTGGATTTGCATCTGAGTCGTAATGAAGTTTCTGGAGGTGTTGTTCTAGTTTTGGGTGTCGAGGCTTCGTGTAAACCTGCTGCGACTGTGGACATTAATGCTGAGTGTGTGAGGGTGGATAATTTGATTGGAAATTTGGTGTGTTCTAATATCTTTGTTGATGTGCCTGTTAATTTGGTCGACACGCATACTATGGTCAGTCATTTGGGTGATAATTCTGGATTTGATATTAGGAACCATGTGGATTGGCTGCATGGTTCGTCTGAATTTGAATCTGAATCCGATTTTTTGGATTGTGGATTGACTTCTTCGGATTTTGTGCGGTGGCTCTGACCCTGGGAACGAATTTACTCTAGTTCGTGATAGACCTGTATTCTCGGTTGCCTCTTGTGGGGGATTTCGTGGGAGGAGCCGGAGAAGAAGATAATTTATTTGGCTACTGTCTTTTTTCCTTTCTTTTTTCGGTATTGCTTTTCTGGACATTTGGTCATTTTGGTGATGCGCTGGTTTATGGGGCAATGATGTGGCTGAGGCTCATGTCCTTGTCGTCATGCTGGTGGAAACCTTTGGTGTTGTTCTTAGAATTGGTTGGATTGTGGGCGTTGTCTTCACCTTATTGGATGGTCCGTGCGAGACTTCGGGGATGCTGGGAGCCTCGGCCGATTACTGAGCCTTCATTTGGTTGTATTTTGCCTTCTTTCTCTTTATTTTTTGTTCAATTGCTTTTGTAACATTTTTTGTTTATCTTAATACATTAGTTTTGTTTCAAAAAAAAAAAAGTTAGAGCAACCTCAAATTTAGCTCGTTAGCTCATCAACTTTATCTCAATAGTCATGAGCCCTTTGTCATGAATTTTATAGATGAGAAAAAAGAAAAGATCATTAATTTTGAGAAATTTCTTTCTAGGCCCCACTGTTATATAGTTTAGTGGGCCACATAGTCGATGCAATCAATCAGTCTAATAATAATCTATTGGGGGATGACTTGGAATTTTCTAATTCTTCTTGACTCCTATAGTCCATTGATTATTACAATTAATTCGTCAATACTTTCACACCTTAATACATAATTCAAATAAAATTGAACTTACTAGTATAGTTATAAAAAGCAACATGATTATAAAAAAAAAAAAAAATCAAATATCATATTTTATTTTATTGACTTTTCTCCCTCTTAATATTTCTTTTATTACCTCAATGTCCCAATCATTGTCACAGTATGGGCCTCCATTTATATTTTTGAATTGGATGGAAAAGAATGATTTTCAAGTTCATATTTAATTAGTAATAAATTTATTACTCTTAAAGATTTACTTTTGAAGTCAATTTCTATAAGTATTCAAATAATTTAATGATTACTAAAAGTTTTTAATTAGGCTAATTTAAATGAATGAACAAAATAAATAAATTAATGAGTCATCATATGTTTGCTATAACCAATTAAACTAAAATTTCAATTAATCTTATAGAATATTAATTTCAGATGGCTCATATTGAATCCTAAAATCATGAATACATGATATATGAAAATCACATAAAATAAACCATTTAAAAATAAAAAAAACTAATTACAATTTAACCAATAACTAAAAAAAAAAGAATAATTAAACCATTTGCTTCTCTTGTTTTAATATGTTTGCTAATCACATAAGATTACAAGCTACAAAACATATTCAACGCATATTAATATTTAAAGGTCGATCAAAATTATAACTAAAAATTAAAAAAAAAAAATCATTGACAAATTGTCGAAAGTATTAGATTTCATTGGCAGCTCAAATTTTTAGCTCATTATCTCATCGAGCAGCTCAATTGTCTTGAGCCACCCTTTGTTATGCTGAGCTCGGGCGGACTCGAGAGACAATTTTGTTGACTCATACACATCTAGTTTGCAAGATCTAGATAAATTTTAGAGATGAGGAAATCGAAACAATATTAATTTTGAGAAATTTCTTTCTTGACCCCACCATTTTAAAGTTTAGTGGCCACATAATGAATGCAATCAATCAATCTAGTAAGTCTAGTGGGGAATGACTTGGACTTTTTTAATGCTTCTTGACTCTGAAAGTCCATTGATTATTACAGTTAATTTTTTTGTTTATTAACTTTGAATTCGAATATATTTAAATTTAAAATTACAATTACAAAAGGTAGCATAATTACAATAAAAGTAATCATACAGTTCACCTTGACCTCTTGGTTGAGAGCTTAAGCTTCCAACTATCCAACTAAGAGATGTTGGATTTGAGTTCTTGTGCATGCGTTGTACGTGTGAATTTGCCTTAAATGAACTAAATGTTAAAAAAAAAAAATCACATATCATGTTTTATTTATTGTCTTTCCTCTCTCTTAATTTTTTTCTTTTATTACCTCAATGTCGCAATCATTGTAGAAATTTGTTGGGATACATTCATTTATTTTAAAGTTAATTCCTAGAAGTAATAAAATAACTTAATAATCACTAAAAGTTTGGAGTTATGCCAGCTTAAATGAATAAATAAATTAAATAGATTATCAAGTCATCATATTTATGCAACAATCAATTAAATTAATTTTCAGTTAATCCTATAGATGATTAAATTAGAAGAATGGCTATAAGTAGGGCTAGAGATGAGAGACACAAAATAAACAAATAATGATTGAGAGAGTTAAGCTTCTTCTTCTACTACTACTGCTTTCTTTGTTGTTCAACTACATGAGTGTGGGAAGCGAAGATAGCTTAATTGTCGGCAAGCAAGAAAGGAATTGTAACATTGAGGAAAGAGAAGCCCTCATCAGCTTTAAGAAAAGTCTTAATGATCCTCACCTCCTTCTCTCTAGTTGGGATATATTAAACGATTGTTTTCTATGGCAGGGTGTTGCTTTCAACAAAACAACTAACCATGTTATCTTGCTTGACTTCTCTTGGGCCCTTTATTTCAACATTTTTAGGGATGTTCCCTATTTGCCACATCTTTGATTCCAGCACTCTTTCGCTTACAATACTTGGAAAGTATTCGCTTACAATACTTGGAAACTTTAATACTAACTGGTATTTGCTTCAATCACATAAGCATCCCTCAAATTATTGATTCTCTTACTAATTTGCGCCATCTCGATCTCTCTTATTCAGGGTTCATTGGAGTAATTCCACCTCATATTGGAAACTTGACAAATCTTGAAGTCCTTCATTTTGAAGGAAATAATTTTTTATCTTCTAGCCTATCATGGATGTCGCATCTATCATCTTTGAAATATCTTGATATGTCCAAGGTCAATTTAACACTTGCTACTAATTGGTTACATGAGATTAGGATGCTTCCTACTCTCTCTACATTGATATTGTCAAACTGTAGCTTACAAAGTCTTCCAAATTCACTTCCATATTATAATTTTTCCTCAAACATTAACTTATTTGATGTTTCTTATATTCAGTTTAAAAAATCTACAATCCCTTCTTGGTTAGCTAATATGACTAATCTTTCTATGCTCTACCTAGATGGTTGCCAACTAAAAGGTATGATTCATAGTAATATTATGGGGGCGTTTAACAAATTGACGGTGTTAACTCTATCAAATAATCTTATAAATGGGAGCATACCACAATGGATAGGGAATATGAGTAATTTATACTCTCTTGATCTTTACGATAATCAACTTAGTGGACCTATTCCACAAAGCATTGGTCAACTCATACAGTTAAAACTTTTATTTCTTGGTGCAAACCAATTGCAAGGTAGTCTCTCAGTAGTTAATTTTGTAAATTTATCACAATTGGTAGTTATAGATCTTTCATATAACGAATTGGACTTTAACATGATTAACTTCAACTGGATTCCCCCGTTTCAACTTCTTATCCTTCCCTAAGGTCTTGTATGATAGGGCCTCATTTCCCACAATGGCGTAAAATTCAGATATCTATCATGATTTTAGACATTTCTAATTGTGGAATTTTTGATATCATTCCAAGTTGGTTTTGGAAACAACCTTTATTCTATCTATATTTAAATATATCTCATAATGCTATTAGAGGTGAGCTTGACAAGCCAATGAATATTTCTCAACGTGTAGAGGTATTTGATCTAAGATCAAACCAATTTGAAGGGCATCTTCCTGTTATTACGGGTTTCCTATTTTATGCATTTTTCTCTAATAATAAGTTCTCTAATGGGATTGAATTGTATCTAAATAGAAATATGAGTTCTTTGATTGTGCTTGACCTTTCTCATAATAATCTCATCGGTGAAATCCCTAATTCAATCTTCCATATGACTCAGATGATTATGCTTGACCTATCACAAAATAATTTGTCAGGAGAGATCCCAAAATGCATGGGTAAGACATTAAGCTTTATGGAGATAAATTTTATCAGTCTTTCGAATAATAACCTTGGGGGTTCAATACCACAATGGATAGGAAACCTATCAATGTTACTGTCATTGCACTTGAGCAGCAATAATTTTCAGGGGGAGATACCATTTTTAAAAAAATTGTAGTAAGCTTATCACTCTTGATTTGGGACAAAATAAGCTTACAGGAAACATACCAGTATGGATTGGAAATAGATTATCATCCCTAAAGATCTTGTGCTTATGATCAAATAGCTTTCATGGATCAATTCCATTCGAGCTGTTCAAACTGAAAGGACTTCAAATTTTGGATCTTGCATATAATTTTCTTTCAGGACATTTGCCAAAATCATTGAAGCTTCTTGATGCAATGGCCATAAAAAATAAGAGGCTTGAACCTTGGATTCACCTAGATGGTTTTCGTTTTCCATTTACAGATCATTCTATTTTTAATAAGCACGTGCCTGTTTCCTTAGAAATAACTTTGCCAGATTCATTAACAATTGATGTGAAAGGAATAGAACGTGAGTACACAAATATAGTACTCTCTCTTGTGAAGACAATAGATTTTTCTTGTAACAATCTCAATGGAGAAGTTCCAATTGAATTAACGAGCTTGGTTGGGTTGATAAGTTTAAATTTATCTAGAAATCAATTCATCGGACCAATCCCAATAAATATTGGTTTTATGCAAAGTTTAGAATGTTTGGATCTCTCGATGAACTATTTCTTAGGTGAAATTCAACATAGTATTGTGAATTTAAATGGATTGAATCATCTCAACTTATCTTACAATCAACTATCAGGAAGAATCCCAATGGGGACCCAACTTGACTCATTCAATGAATCAAGTTACTATGGAAATCTCAAGCTCTGTGGAAAACCAGTCATTAATACTTGTGAAGGTAATGAGCATGCTATTCACAATGAAGGACACAAATCTAATGATGATGAAGATAATTTTGATTTGTACCTTGGAATGAGTCTTGGTTATATTATTGGACTATGGGGCGCATTGGGATCACTATTGCTCAAACGGTCTTGGGCAATAGCCTACTTCCAGTTTTACAAAAATATGACAAAAAATATTTATGTACTTCTTCTTGTGAGAATAAATCGATGGTTTAAGTGATAAATATGGTACTTCAAGTTTAGACCTGAAGAATGTTAATTTGTAAGCCCAAAAGGAGTTTGTGATCAGCTTGATATGTATAATAAATTGCTGTAATAAGACTTTCCTAATGGTCTTTACTCTCTGATAAGCATTTGGTTACTCATCTGCTGAACAACATTAGCCAACACTACTACCAACAATTATTTGCTCATCTCATTTGTCATTCTTTAAAAGCATACATAATTTTAATAGTCTAAATATATAAAAATTTATATAAGGAATTTAATTGACAAATCTGTAAATCTTTATATATTTTCAAATATCATATCTTTTTACAATAATTAATTTATACATCATTTATTTTTTATTGAATTTTTAATTATGCATCTTAACTATTAGAAGTTAATAAGGTTTATAAATTAAAAAGTAATAGATTAAAGTATTTGTTGTATATATATATATAGTAGAGAATTTATTAATTAATATTAAAATTCATAATAACTAAATTCTAAAAAATATAATGATCTAACAGTATTATTCAATTTATTCTTGTTTGTAAAAAATAGTAATTATGGGAAATTTTATCACAAAGGAATTATTAATTTCTTAAATGTAATGCATGCTCATAAAAACATTTAAAATGGAAAAAATTTATGTTCGGAATATTTTGATTCAAGTTTAATTTAAATGATTTTTTATTGATTGAACCTTTTTTCAAATTAGCATAATATAAGATGTATAAATTAATTATGAGTAGCGCCTTGTTGGTAACTACATTAGGCAATGGTTTTTTATATAATCGGGCATGGTGGGTGTGGGTCTTAGCGGTATAAATCGATAAAATTTATTAACTATTTGAAAAACTATGTGATGGATTAATTTGATAATTTTATTTTTGATGCTCTTCCCATAATTATAAATTACTTAAAATAAATAATATTGATAAAAAAATTTTTAATATATTGACACATTTTATAAAACTAATACTTAATTAAAATTAGAAAAAAGCCATAAATTCTATTAACTATTTGAAAAAGCAAGTGATAAATTAATTTGATAATTTTATTTTGATGCTCTTCCCATATAAATAAATTACATTGGCCAAAAAAACAAATCAATTGTTAAAACTAAGTGCAAATGAACAGAGTTTTAAAACCTAAAAATAAGATGATAAAAATAAAAATGATTTTTAATACCAAATAATATTAAACATTTTCAAACTATTTTTATTTATATATTTACAAATAAAGTTCTAATTAATTTCATAGGGCCATATATATACTTATATTATTCTTAACAATATAATAGATATATTATTTTCTTTAATTTTAAATATTTAGCAATTTATAATATTTTATAATCAATATTTAATATTATTTAAAATTCAACGATGCATTAAACTTGACTTGTGAATAAGTTTAAAAAGTCTTTCGAAAGCCACATTCTATATAATTGATATGTCATCAAAAATTATCTTGATCGAGCACGAATCTCGAGGCATATTAAAGTTGAAAACTTTCAAAATTAAATTTGGGATCATCTGAATTCCAATTTCAGCAAACTTATAGTCAAATTCAACATCTCAAAGGGACGAACCAAATAGCACCAAAATTGGTCCAACCCAAGCCCAAATGGGTCCGAATCGGGAACCCGGACCACATTTGGAATGGTTAAAGCATTATTTGGATAATGAAATGATATCCAAATATGGCGTGATTATAGTCAAATCGAGCGTCTCGGCGAGACGAATCCAACGAGCCCAAGATCTATGAATTTCGGCACTGTTAAGGGAATTAAACAGTTGAAAAAATCTCTACGATCGAGGGAATCAATACGAGCCATCTGATGGAGCACTCTGAACCTGCCCCGGATCTTCTTTAGATTTACGAGGTGTGCCACTCATGAAAATCTATAAATAGACCCACACTCTCTACATGAAGAGGACCTTTGCTGGATATTAAGGAGAGCTTTGAAGCTTCAAGAGCTCTAGCACCACCGCCTGGCCGCCAACCACCTTCGTCGGACCACCGCCCGGCCGCCGACCACTATCGGACTTTAGCCCGACCTACGTCAGACTACCGCCCGACTGCCGACCACCGCTAGACCACCTCCCGGCCACCGATAGCCGCCCGACTTCAATCCGGGCTTCGTCAGACCACCGCCCGGCCACCGACTACCGCTGGACTTTAGCCTGGCCGCCTAACACTGCCGGACTTCAGCCTTACCTTCGTCGGACCACCGCCCGGCTGCCGACCGCCGCCGGAACATCGCCCGACTGCCGACCCCCGCCCGTCCACCGACCGCCGCAGGAATTCAGGCCAACCTTCGTCAGACTACCACCCGACCGCCGACCATCGTCGGACCACCGCCTGGCCGCCACTAGACTTTTGCCCGACCTTCGTCGGACCACTGCCCGGCCACCGACCGTTGCCGGACTTTAGCCCGACCTTCGTCAAACCACCGCCCGGCTGCCGACCGCCACCGGACCATCGCTCGGTCGCTGACAGCAGTCGGACTTCAGCCCGGCCGCCTACCGCCGCCGAACTTCAGCCTCACCTTCGTCGGACCACCGACGGACAACGACCACCACCGGACTACCGCCCGGCCGCCACCGGACTTCTGCCCGACCTTCGTCGGACCACCGCTTGGCCGCCGACCATCACCTAACCACCGTCCGGCCGTTTACCGCTGTTGGACTTCAGCCCGGCCACCGCCTAGCCGCCGTTCACCGTCTGACCTTCATCGAATCGTTCCTTGTCAGCCAAACTTTTGCACAAAACCCGTCGGATTTTTGTCCGACCGTCATCGGTCCTTTGTCTAGCTCTTCAAATTATTGTAATCTGACCACCTCTAAATCGAGGGACGGGTCAACCCTTATAATTCACTCAAATTTAGTTGAATCTTTTCACCTGGGCGAGGCCCCGTGATTTTTCCCTCTTCGGGTTTTCCACGTAAAAAAGATCGGGTGTCTTAATCTCTCTCTTTCTACTTGCGTGCTGGATCTTCGTACAATGCTAAGAAGCTAAACTTTATTTTTCTCTATCGTCGCGAATATTCTTGGACGTAACAGTTTGGCGCCGTCTGTGGGAACATGATTCCCGATTGGGGGGCAATTATTGCTCCAACCTTCTAAGGTCATTCAAGTCAACTTCTTGACATCAGTCATAGTTGCATCAATTTCATAAGAATCAGATGCGGACTGGGGGGGGGGGGGGGGGGGGGGGGGGGGGGGGGGGGGAACTTTGACTCCAACCATGGTCAAAAAGATCCTCCAATGCTTTCAATATTAAGATGATATTTCAGAAAAATCCTAGCGATAGCAAGGATACTTCCATTCAATTATAAGCTTTATACATTCCATATCTGGACTTTTACTCCTTGGCCAAGGTCTTAATCTTGACCTCAAAAAGGCAGTAACGGTCTAAAGATAGATCATTTTTTACCTTTGATTTGGGATACACTTAGCGTTCGCCCCCTCCCAATCAAGGCAAAATCGATCCCATGGGGATTCTCCTTACCTCTTCCACACAGGTTAACGTCATTGAGCAAAAGCTCTGACATACAACCTCATATAGGTCTTACATCCTTGGTGGATTCTCTCAACCTCTTCCACACGGGTTAACGTCATCGAGCAAAAGCTCTGACAAACAACTTCGGATAGGTCTTACATCCTTGGTGGATTCTTCTGACCTCTTCCACACAGGTTAACGTCATCGAACAAAAGGTCTGACATATAACCTCAGATAGGTCTTACATCCTTGGTGAATTCTCTCGACCTCTTCCACACAGGTTAACATCATCGAGCAAAAGCTCTAACATACAACATCGGATAGGTCTTACATCCTGGGTGGATTCTCTCGACCTCTTCCACATGGGTTAACGTCATCGATGCACTAACATACAACCCCGGATAGGTCTTACATCTTTGGTAGATTCTCTCAACCTCTTCTATATGGGCTAACGTCATCGAGCAAGGGTTCTGATATATAATCCCAAATAGGTCATATATCTTTGGCAGATTCTATTAATATATGCTCTACTGCCCGTCCATATACCTTTATTAGACTTATGCCTGATACTAAACTTCCTCCCATCATTGGACTTCTACCCATTGCGGGAATTTTGTCAAACTTCTGCCTGACCGCCGCCCGCAATGTCATCTCGTACATTATGATAAATCCACTTGGAGGATATCGTGGTTGATCAGACTCTTTAGGAGCATCCATCACTAAGACATTGGGCAGTTCGAGGAGCTTGTGCCGGCTTAATCACTTTATGGGCAGAAGGAATAACATTTAACGCATCTAACGACTTGTCGCCTGGAGGGGCATACATAAATGAATGAATAATGCTCAAGGATTAATACGACGAGGATAAGAAAATGAGAAGAAGGAAGAAAGAATATGCTTGGAAGATCCTCTTGGTTCTTTGAAGCTCCTCTCCTATTAGATGTGCCATGACCGCCTTTTTGTATACCATTCGGACACCCTCAGCTCTATCGGACAACATTCACCTCCCAACAGGGGAAAACTGCTACCACCGGGTCTCAACCGCCTCCACTGCCTTGATCGCCACCTCCGGTATTTAAACTCTTGCCGGTAAGTTTTTCCCTCAATGGGAGTGAACTGGAGCCTGCGTAAGAGTACCGGGTCTTGATTGTCGCCACCCAAAAATTTTTTATTTTAGCCAGTCCAACTTCTCCTAACTTCGTAGGAGAAATTTTGAACCGGCTAGAGAGAGGTGGTGCCTTCTATCTGAACTTTTATTTTATTCGGTTGACCGGATGCAAGAAGCATCCGGTCCTAGGCAAAAAAAAAGGCGGTACCGTGGTGTACCGAGTTTTTTGAAAAACTCGGTACACCACGGTACCGAGTTTTTTTGCCTACGACCGGATGCTCCTTTGCATCCGGTGGGAGGACGTAATAATTGTTCCTTCTACCTAGCCCCTAAGGGGGGTATTTATAGTTTTTTCAAAGGAGGTTTAAGGGCCAAATTTCTGAAATTTTAATTAATTTTCGAAATTTTTTAATTCCCAAAAAAATAAATAATTTCTTATTATTGAAAAATTGGAATAGGAAATAAATAAAGAGCATTTTATTTAAAAATAAAATAAATTTGCAGGAAATTAATTGTTTCCTTTCAGAAAAAATCAAATATTTTTTCAAGATTTTTGGAACTTTTTTGGATTTCGTTTAAGCCAAAAATGGTAATACACTATTACAGAATTTAATTTATTAAATTAATTATTAAATAAAAAAATATAAAACAAAGAAATTTCCGCCAATTGAGGCGTTATTGGGGCCATCCTCCTAACAGTTTGTAGTATACATATTGATTAACTATAAATATAGAATTACTGCAGATTCGTTTTTAATAAATTAGTAAGTATTAATTAAGTATATATTGATTCCGGAATGTCTGACTTGAACATTTTTACAGTCCTTAGAACCGTTTTCCGAAATTGATTTTGAAACTTTGGAGACTCAAAAGTCTCTAAGATAAGTTTTGAACTATTTAAAAAATTTTTGAAGTAACCTTTTTTGACATTTGTGCTCCGATTAATGCTCTAATTTTGCTAAATGCTAGAATCATGAATATATTTTTGGATTATAAGATTCAACATCCAAAAATATGGGGGCAACTGATACGTCATAAAAAATTGCCTTGATCGAGCACGAATCTCAAGGCATATTCAAGTTGAAAACTTTCAAAATTAAATTTGGGATCATCTGAATTCAAATTTTAGCAAACTTATAGTCAAATTCAACATCTCAAAGGGACGAACCAAATAGCACCAAAATTGGTCCAACCCAAGCCCAAATGGGCCCGAATCAAGGGCCCGGACCACATTTGGAGGGGTTAAAGCATTATTTGGATAATGAAATGATATCCAAATATGACATGCTTATAGTCAAATCGAGCGTCTCGGCGAGACGAATCCAACGAGCCCAAGATCTTTGAATTCCGACACTATTAAGGCAACTAAACAATTGAAAAAATATCTACGATCGGGGGAATCAATACGAGCCATCCGATGGAGCACTCTAAACCTGCCCTGGATCTTCTTTAGATTTACGAGGTGTGTCACTCATGAAAATCTATAAATAGACCCCCACTCTCTACATGAAGAGGACCTTTGCTGGAGATTAGGGAGAGCTTTGAAGCTTCAAGAGCTCTAGCACCACCGCCTAGCCGCCGACCACCTTCGTCGGACCACCGTCCGGCCGCCGACCACTGTCGGACTTTAGCCAAACCTATGTCGGACTACCGCCTGGTTGCCGACCACCGCTGGACCACCTCCCGGCCGCCAATAGCCTCCGGACTTCAATCCGACCTTCGTCAGACCACCGCCCGGCCGCCGACTACCGCTGGACTTTAGCCTGGCCGCCTACCGTCGCCGGACTTCAACCTTACCTTCGTCGGACCACCGCTCGGCTGCCGACCGCCGCTGGAACATCGCCCGACCGCCGACCATCGCCGGACTTCAACCCGACGATCGTCGGACCACCGCCCGGCCGCCAACCGCCGTCGGACTTCAGGCCGACCTTCATCAGACTACCGCCCGACCACCGACCATCGTCGGACCACCGCCCGGCAGCCACCGGACTTCCGCCCGACCTTCGTCGGACCACTTCCCGGCCACCGACCGTTGCCGGACTTTAGCCCGACCATCGTCGAACCACCGCCCGGCTGCCGACCGCCACCGGACCACCGCTCGGCCGTCGGACTTCAGCCCAGCCGCCTACCACCGCCGAACTTCAGCCTGACCTTCGTCAGACCACCCCAAGGACGACGACCACCGCCGGACAACCACCCGGTCGCCACCGGACTTCTGCCCGACCTTCGTCTGGCCTGGCCACCGACCATCACCTAACCACCGTCCGGCCGTTGACCGCCGTTGGACTTCAGCCCGGCCACCGCCTAGCCGCCGTTCACCGTCTGACCTTCATCGATCGTTCCTTGTCAGCCAAACTTTTGCACAAAACCCGTCGGATTTTTGTCTGACCGTCATCGGTCCTTTGACTAGCTCTTCAAATTATTGTAATCTGACAACTTCTAAATCGAGGGACAGGTCAACCCTTATAATTCACTCAAATTTAGTTGAATCTTTTCACCTGGGCGAGGCCCCGTGATTTTTCCCTCTTCGGATTTCTACATAAAAAAGATCGGGTGTCTTAATCTCTCTCTTTCTACTTGCGTGCTGGATCTTCGTACAATGCTAAGACGCTAAACTTTATTTTTCTCTATCGTCGCGAATATTCCTGGACGTAACAATAATCATAAAATTTTGATACTAACAACCATTTGTAGAGATTCAAAATTAAAGCAATATATTTTAGTTTTCATTTATTATTTTTGAAAAAAAAAAATCATTATAGGGCCAATGTGTTAATATATCAAAAAAAATTACAAGGCCTCAAAATGGATCAATAACTCTCTACTGCTTGAACTGCTACGGACAAAAATATTTAAAAAAAAAAAAAACTACGAATAAAAAATCCCTGCCTAATTACTATGACAACTATAGAAAGAAATTAGAAATAGATAGGCCAGCAGCGAAACCCAAAAATATACAGCCACATGCTGTGATCGACGTTAGGCTCATAACCAAGGTCAGGTAGAATATCATGGACTTAAAATAGCAATCTGGTGAAAATGCAGGAAGTGAACAAAAAGATAGATACCTGAACACAACAACAAGAAGAGTGGCTTTGTCCAGAATCCAAGAAAACCTGTAGGAATACTTGATCTGTACCAAACAGATACCTCAACACAATAGCAAGGAGAGTGACCTTATCCAAAAGCCAAGAAAGCCTACAGGAATACATGAACACAGCAAGAAGTAGAGTGGCCTTGTCCATAATCCAAGAAAACCTAATCGAAAGAAAACAAAAACAAACAGCCAAGCAGGGACGAGTGAAATAAGAGGAAGATTCAATAAACCTGCCAGTAGGACAAATATATAACAAATACCACACATAATAACATAAAAAATAGCAAAAGATGATTAAGAATGGAGCATAGGAAGACCTAACCGAGAACCAATAACCAAAATAAAAGAGGAGAAAGGACATATGTAAACCTTAAATCCAAAGCAAAAAACAGGCGAAGCCCATTTAAGGAGGAAATACTTAGATGAGTAAAAAAAAATTCGAATAAAAAACTAAGTCAGGTAGTAATGCAACCATAAAACTTAGAGAGAGAATAATGAAGTCAACACACAATAACAACATAACGGCTAATAGAGATACTATAAACTGCGGCATAGCGATTGCCCTTAACAATCAAAATAGACAGAAATACCATAAAACCTAACTCATAAAGGAAAACAGGAAAGGATACAACAACAGCAAGAAAATCCAATAAAAGGAGACAGGGAAAATAGAGAAACATAAAGATTAGGTAAAATTACCCATTCCCGATGTAGGGGAAACCTAATTTATCAAGCTTGACCAAAACTTTCAAATCATGAAGTTGAGATAAGTTAAAAAACAATTCATTGGAAGCATACCCAGTAACTTTCTAACCCATTGCATAGTTTGTTAACCCAGCCATGTAACATTTCGAATTCTAGCCCAACAAGGAAATTAACCATTCTTGAAATAAAACGAAGAGGGGTGTTATGTTCTTGCAATATTTAAAATGCATATAATTGCCGCAAAGCGAGTTGTTAAAAAAACAATTTCACCAAAATTTAATAGAAACATATCAAACGTATTTATAACCAACATCTTCCTCACTAAAAGGGCTAGTATAAGAATCCAGGCTTTCCAATGAATCTTTTTGTTATCAGTGAAAAAAACCCCCAAGAACATCATAAAGAGTTTATCCAATCTATTGCAAACCTCCTAAGAAGGGCCGCAAATCATATGAAACAAATAAATAGGTATAGAACAAAGAACACTTTTGATCAGCACCAATCTACCACGCATAGAGAGCATTTTAAATTCCCAAGTAGAATGTTTAGATTGGATATTTAAAAAAAAAATTAATCAAAAAAGAAAGTTTTTTCTTGTCTTTGTAAGGAGTACTATAGTATATAGCCAAAGATTGCTTAACAAAGCCGGTATAATGGAAAATGGATTTTATTCTACTCTGACCCGTATCTTTCCTAGTATTAAAAGAACTTTTCTTTTTTATTTAAAGACAGACCACTTTCCATTCAAAAATTAGTAAGAAAATAGAAAATTTTCTTCACATTCTTGATGGAACCATTGCAAAAAATATAATATCATCAGCAAAGCATAAATGATAAATAATCAAACAACTAAAGTTAATATAAGTAAAACCATTATACGTAGAGAATAAATCATAAGGACCTCTAGAGAGATATTCAGGAGCAATGATATACATAGCAAGTGAAAGTGGATCACCCTATCCGACACCTTGGGAAGCATTAAATAAACCAAGGGATTTGTCATTAATAATAACAAAGTACCAAACATTCTCAATAATGTTGCTAATTAAAGTAATAGAATTCTCTTTAAAACCAAAAAACTTCAAGATAATATTAATAAAGGATCAATTTATGTTATCTTATGCTTTAGAAATGTCCAGCTACAACACCACATTATGACCAGCCACCTTATGATGGATATCGTAAGTAGTTTCTTGGGCAAAAAGCATATTGTCATAAATAATCCTACCCTTAACAAAACTAGATTAGTTAGTAGATATGATATAAGGGAGAAGGGAGGTCATATAAGAGCAAGAATTAAAGAAAATAATTTAGTGAATGTAGTGCTTGTACTAATGAGATGAAAATCACTCTAGCACTCTGGATTAACACGTTTAGGATTAAGAACTAAAGGAGCACTAGTAAAATATTTGAGAAGAGGCATACCATTGAAGAAACCACAGTTTTACATAAGTCATTTTTAATAATGTGCCAACATTTAAAAAAAAAAAAATAGTGGTAAAACTTCATAATGAGTCTTGATGTGAATACAAACACAACAATGAAGATATCAAATGCCCATAACATTGACAAACCCTTCTCTAAAAACTATTATCCTTAAAAAAAAAGTTTGTAATTTTTTATTGCTAAAGAGACCTAAATCTATAGCTCATTAACTATTCCGTGTTGTACCATTCATGGTGAAAGAAAGATGTAGAGTTATTTCTTATATTTGCACAAAGATCCAATACATATATAGATAAGAGAGAGGACGAGATAATCGTAAGAGATACAACATTTTACATGAAAAATCTTGGAAAGGAAAGTCGATAGGGCCTTGCCTAGTTTAAGTGATTCCACTACAGTTTTTATTGGTTATAAGTGAAACTATTCTCTAGGGAATGTATTTATAAAGTACATATTTTCATGTTGAAAATGGAAAAGCTCTTTAGCAAAAATCTATCATAGTAATCATAGCAAGGTAATAATAGCTAAGAGATTATAGGATAGAGGAGAAAAGAGGATCGTGGTTGATGGGAGATAGAGATCAGAAGGATTACAGTCGGGTGATGATGGTTGAAGGACTATATTCAAGTGATGGTGGTATGATGACATTAGTCGATGGATGACGAAGGTCAAAAGGATTATAGTGGAGCAATTGTGGTTATAGGATTGGAGTAGGGAAAAGGTGGTTTGTGGATCATAGTTAGCATGAGACAAAGGTCCAAATGTTCATAATCAGGTGAATGAGATCGAAGGACCATGGCCAGCTTATGTTTACTTCAAGATCTTAGTTGGCATGTGATGGTGGTTGGAAGAACAGTAGTCGAACAACTAAGGTCAAATGACATAGTTAGGGAATGGTGGTTTGAGGACCATTGTCAGTGATCGATAATAATTAAAAACCATAGTCTAGTGATTGAGGTCGATTAACTATAATTGGTACGAGACGGAGGTTGGAGGGACTATAGTTTGGCAACAATGATCCAAAGACTATAGTCGAGTGATTGCGGTCCAAGAACTATAGCCAGTGGGTGAGGAAATTACAAGGTTCATGGTTTGGTGAGAATGGTCGCAGAGCTGGAGTTGTGTGAGGGTGGTTTGAGGATCACAATCGTAGAACTCAAAATTAGACTTGATCAAGTTAAGAGAATCCAAATTTTATATCAATTTAACCTTTATAAGAAGTTAGTTTTCTCTTATTTATAGTGATTGATGGCTTGAAAGTTGACCATACCGAAATTCAATTTATCCAAGATTAGCCTGTACCATAGACTTTAACTAGTGTACATTGCATTCATGGCTTAGCTACATTTTATCAAAAAAAAATTTGGAAACTTTATCATGATTGTTGCTCCTACATTGACATCCCAAAAAAAATAAGTTTGTATAGACTACAACAATTCAAAAATTCATGGAGCAAATCCAAGTCCCTACGGCCTCATCACCCTTTCTGAAATTTTCTAATTTCAATAGGACACTTAAGGGCACTTATGAAGCCTTTGGTGATGATATAGGTGGTATTCCTAGCCAAGAAAATCATCTTGCTACCTTTTACAATGATAAACTAAATGATGATAAAAATTGTTACTCAACCAATGATAAAGAATACTAAGCAATTATTTTGACCAAAACACACTATAGACATTACCTTCTCCATGGGGAGTATATTCTCAATACTGACCATTAAACTTTTTTTCTTTTGGGGGGGGGGGGGGGTTAAACTCATATAAGGGCTTACGTGTTAATTCATCAAAAATGATTACAAGTCCTTAAAGGGATCAAATGCTCGCTAAAGCTCAAAGAGCTACAATCAAAAACAAAAATAAACCTGAGGAGCCAATGATCACTACTAAGATACAAGATAAAAGAAAAAAAACTAAAGAGAGGCATAGAGCCAACACCTTAAAATAAGCCCAAGCTCAAATAAACTATGAAGCCCAATCAGATAGTAGTAGAATTACCTCCAACACGTTAGGTCCACTTTCAAGATCCCAGCATTAAGCGACCCGATCACATTAAGCCCATCGACAAATAAGCAAAACCAAAGATCCAAAAGCCTGCAAAAGATCATTCCCATATAATCTCCAATAGAGAGTCTATCCAAAGCTTAGTCAGCCCTCAAACCACCACAAGTAACTGACATCCTTAAAGATTTGCAATAATTAATTTCTCACAAAATCCAAAACCATATTAGATGATTAGAAAATAAAAAAATAAATAATTAAATAAAAAAACCAAGCCAAATACAAACTCCAATCACCCAGCCACATAGCTAAACAGAACTACCCACAAATCAGGACCCCATAAATTGACCCAGTAGAAATTACCACCAACCCACCCCCAAGCCAACAACAATAACCACCCATAATAATAACAAAAAACACCATAAAAACTAACAACTCATCAACCCAGTAGAAAAATTAACCCCCACCATAATGAGCCAAAAACTAGAAACCAAAGCACTAAAAAACCAAAACAAAACAGCACCAACCAACACCATCATAATAACCAAAAAACTAGAAATCAAGTTAAAAAAAAGATGGATAAGAGAAAACACCATCAGACAAACCGAACAAAAACACCAACAAAAACCACTTCAAAGATAATCAAAGCAGCAAGGAAAGGGTAACCACCAAAAACCCATAACTCCAAGCAAAGAAGCCAAATGAAAAAAAATCAAGATCCTGTCAATCATAAAGATCATACACATGATATTTCTAATCATAAGAATTAATTTTAAGAGCAACTTAGATCTACTGATTCTAGCTTCAGTTAAAATGATATTCTTGATTTTCTTCTTATTTTTCCTCTTTTCTTATTGGAAACTAAAGAGAAATCATCTTTGGCAACTTGTATAACATTTAAGTCAGCATCTTTAAGAAAGACACCATCATCTGCATAATTAATCTCTCCCACTTTTCAAATAGAAATAGAGTGGTCTAATGGGCAAAGTCTAACACAAGGACCATCATGATGCCCATCACATTGCATATTCTCCTGAAGCACACACTACAAATTAGACTGAGGAATTCCATTAAGAGAGGGAAAAATATGAATAAAAATTATGGGTATTAATTTGGAGACATCTATGCTACTAGAAATTGTAGAAAAATAAACAAAAGGAGCCACTTAATTACCTTCAGCACTTTGATCTAGAGGTGAAGGAGAGTCATCCTCAATATCGGAAGAAATATTAATATTATAAGGATCACTATCCAAATTCACACTAGGATTTAAAGAGGGATCATGATGTAAGTCAATTGTTTTATTATGCAAATCCTCACTAACATTATCTTTCACCATATCCTCAGATTAGTTTTCACAATAGGTTCAGATACACTAAGAATAAGCTCAGGATTTTTTGAGTTTGCAGCCACAAATAGATTTGAAGTATTTTTCCTCAATGATGGATATGCAATAAAGCATGCAGAGAAATCATGACCATGAGATTTACAATCAGTACAAAAATTAGGAAAATTTTCAAAATCGACTTTCTGAACATAAACATGACTTTTTGAACCAATCTAGATTTCTTTAGGAAAGTCCTTCGTTATGTCAATTTCATCCAAAATGCGGGCAACAAAAGGATGACTTTTGTTGGGAATAGTTTGGTCAACTTGTAAGGGTTGACCGAAAATATAACCTTTAGCTTGCAAAAAAAGATTGTTGATAAAATGCATTCTTAAGTTAGGTAAGGAAAGTCAAACTGGAACAATTAAAGACTCAGCTTTAATTTCAAAGTCGGGAGTCCACTTAAGTGATCTCGTTTGATAACATTTAACTTAATATGAGCATCTTAGAAAAATTTTACTATAATCAAGATCGTTTGATTGGTTGAAAAATACATGGCATGCATTAGGTAAACCAACGGAAAGGGTACCTGAAAGTTTTAAGCTATGGAAAAGAAACAAAAAAAAAAAAACGTCTTCCATAAGAGGATGCCAAAAAGAGGATTTACTACTAATGCATAGGTGAAAGGTTCTGATGATTTTACTATGGCCTCATCATATCACATGACCGTAAGAAAACAGTTGAAGGAACTGTGAGATAATTCAATGCCTGAAAAATCATTACGATTTGGGCCGAATAAAGCCTCCTTGAAAGATTTAAATAAGGGAGGTTAGAGTTAACCTTAGAGCATACCATAGCAGGCGGATCCGATGAAGAAGGATACAGATTAGGGGATTCTTCCGATTGAGCAATAGGCGAATCCACACTAGGATTCAAAATAGTCCTCCACCAACTCAAAAAGGAGGAAGTCATGAAGCCTAGGAAGGCCCCTCACAGTTATGGAACCGAAATCCAACTAAAAGCTCAAGAATAATACGCATAGGAGCTGGATTAGAGGAAAAACAGTTTTAGATGACTCCACTAACTAAAGCGAAGGAACGGATGTCGAAATCCAGGGCTGTAAAGGAAGAAGCAGTAGTTGGGAAACTAAGAAAAGTCAGTTGCTTACTCCGAACAGATCCACACACAAGATCCAACCGTCCCGACAAAGGAGGAAGGGAAGGATCGGTTGCTTGTCCCGACCCAAACCGCACGCGAGACCCTTTTCACCAATGTGAGTTATAAAAATGCCAGGTGAATTAAATACCTTCATGATTTCACATTAAATAAATTATATTAAATATACAATATTATATTTGAGGACTATTTTATTTATTAAAAAGGTCAGTGCACTTGCACCTCTATCATAGCTCAAATCTATAATTTAGATTAAATATAATTTATTCTTATTCAAATTTGGAGACTATTAGTCATTGTAATTTGATTCATAAGCCTATTTTTTAGCTCCTTATATAAGCTAAGCCTTTTATGTTAATTAAGGGGTACAGCATGGGTTAGGCATGACTTGAAGTGTATCTAGAAAGGAATAGAGTAATTTTGCATCAAACCAAACAAAAAATTCAGTGTTTTAACCTAAGGAGTAAGGAAGCCATAATAGGTCCTATAGTGGCAAATTGGGAATTTAAGCCACCTATATCAACTGAGGTTGAACAAGAGTTAGAAGGCATTATTCCAAATTATCCTAGGATTATTTATAGTATTTTGTAGTCAATGCTAAGGCTTAGTTTTGAGGTTATGACCTAAGGAACCTATAATGGGAACCATAAGGTCACTTTGATAGTGTTGGCCCCTAGAGTCAAATAGTTTAGATCATAGAAGAAACATTATTCTAAATACATCTAAAATGGTTTAGAGTTATTTAGAACCAGAGAAAATGTTTTAGGGTTATGTTTGAATGTTAAAGTTAAAACGTAGAATCTTAATATTGTTTTGGCCAACCACGGGTCATTCATGAAGCTAAATAATCTGAATATATATTAGAATTTTTATTAGTTAAGCCCAAAGCTACATAGTTAGATTTGGATGTTTAAATTTGGCTTAAAGTTTTTTTTATATTTAACTCAAAAACTATTATTGTTGATTTAAGAGTGTTTAAACTCAAGTTCCAAGATAAATGATCATATTTGGGTATTTAAGATAGGTTTTAGGTTATGGGTAGACCTGGGTTAAACCCCCTTCTTGGTCAAAGCGATATGAGTCCAGGGATTTAATAATTAACTCAGAAACTTAGGATTTTGGTTATTTGAGAAAATCTAGGTATCTTTTGGTTTGACCTATGATTGACCAAATCTTGACTTGGTAACATCCACTACCAACCAAGCAGCATAGGAGAGTGTCCTAATGTGCCTAATAGATTTCTAGTTTAATCCAAAGTTGATTGGACTATGGATCGTCAAATCAGGCCCATAGGTCTAACCTATGGATTCATTTGGATTTTTTAATTTTGGATTGATTCAAACCTTTCAAAAGATTGGTTTTAAGGGTTAAAATACTCTAAATGAAAAGAAGGGGTATAAAAAATGTTTGCAAAGTGTCTTAGAGACCTCATAAGCCAAAAAACTAATGTTATCATAGCCTATGAGCTTCAATGGTCCAATGGAGAGAAATGCTTTGGGGTTTTGGGCTTTTTAAGGCTAGTCATAACTAAATCATAGGGAATTCATCTAAAATTCCCTATGATGAAGGCCTTCTTTTAGAAAAGGGAACACATGTACTCATGTAGGCTTTAAAAGGGCTTAGTCAACATCATTCAGAAATGATGTCAACACCTGACTTAATTATTTAGTTATAAGTACTATTTTCCTTTCTTGATTAAATTGGTAATATTATTTTATCATATAATTAAAATTTAATATTGTATTTTTTATAAAATACAATTTTTGAATTATTTATCTTGCACTCCTTCCAAATATATAAAATACATAAAGAATTCTTAATATTTATTTAAATAATTAAAAATCCCAATCTACTATAGATATTAGTTTGTATTCATATAATCAATTATATAGTGGACACAATATCTATGACAATATTTCTTGTAATCTCATATATTAATTAAAACATCTTGAAAAATAAGTGAAATTCGTTATAGTGTGAGTCTATTTATTCTATAAGGATAGTAACCTATTCCCTATTCCCCCCCCCCCCCCCCCCCCCCCCCACACACACACACACACACACAACCACCACCACCTTCTTTATTTATTTAACCATCAAAGGGTCCTAATTAATATAAAATAAAAGTACAAGTCCTTAAAAGGGATATAATGATCATAATTACTCAAAAGAGTTTTAATTGAAAAAAAAAACCTATGAGCCAAAATCCCCTCTAATTATAAGCAAAGAATATATATATATATATATATATATATATATATATATATATATATATATATATATATATATATATATATATATATATATAATCTAAGGGAGACCAAGAGCCATCCCCCCAAAAATAAAGAGATCTTAAAGGAACATGAGAATATTAAAGGAGAAGAAGATTCCCCTAAAAAAAATGAAATTTAGCTTCAACAACCAACATAAACAATTACATATGGGTCTAACAAAATTTGAAGCACCAAAAGACATCCAGAAAAATACTAACAAGAATTACTTGGACCCTAGCATAAACAACATAAAATTAAAAGAGCTAAGGAAAACCAAATTAGAAGAAAGAAAACACAACAATGAAACACTTACACACCCAAGATCTCGAAAAGTAACACAATAGGAGCAACCCAAAACTAACAGTAGGCTCCCAAACAAACAAAATCAAGATAAGTATACCCACACCTGAATAACACCCAACCACCCAGGGCAACAAAAGTCGAACAAATAACCCAACCTAACAAAAACCTGGAGAATAGCTAACATAGACAATGAACAACAACAAAAAAAACAACACCACATCTCAACAACCAACCCAACACCTAAAATGAACCATAGCTGTAGCAACACCAACCACCACACACTCAAAATGCAAAAAAAAAAAAAAAAAAAAAAAAGTAGGGCACCCTAAAAGACAAATGAAATCTAAATAAGAAATGTATTCCTTGAAGAAGTATTAGTTCTAGTAATCCGAGCAACAATAGGATGGCTGAGCTGTAGTTTTTTTTCCTCTTATGTTTTTAATCTTAAAATAAGACAATATAGAATCATTTTTGGATACTTTGATAATGTTAAGCTCATCCAAATCATGAATGGATAATACAACATCCAAGTTAAAATCCCCATCATCTTAAATGGAAGCAGAAAAAGTAGTAGGGCAAGACTCATCAAAAAGAACATTTGGGTCTCTATCAAAATCCTAAAATCCCTAGTAGAGCCCAACCAAATTATTTACCAGGTCATCTTTATGGGAATGGGAATAATCAAAACTAAGTTTAAAACATCAAAACTCTCAAAAGGCTCACTAGTAACAACTTTCATATTATGATCAGTAAAGAAATTATCATCATTATAAGATGGATAGGAGTTACATAAGGCAACCTCAGTAGTCAAACCAATATTATTAATATTACCCTTAAGAATAAAAAAATCATTAGCATTGGAAGGACCCTACATGTTATTAATAGATGTAGTTGGAATGTTTGGCACATGATTTAACCCATAATTTTTATGATTCATAATAATGAAAGTTTAGGAAGGTTGTTAGACCTTATAGAACTACTCCTAGGCTAACTAAGAGGGGGGTGAGTTAATAATTTAAAATTTTATTTAAACATAAAGAAAAATCCTCTTTTTAAAGCTTTTTCAATAATTGAAAATAAATAATTTTATCTCTTAACATTGAAGTAAATTAATTTCACAATAATATAAAATTAGATATTTTCAACCATGCAGTTAACACAAAAATAAAAGTAAAAAATAAAGTGTGATAAAAAAATAAACATACTAGAGATTTTTAGTGGTTTGGTCAATCTAACCTATGTCCACTCCCAGGGGTCACCCAGTCTAGGTATTGTACTAAACCTTTAGTGACTCTTCTTAGACCCCACAGTTAGGCGGGGAAGCTCTTACAAAATCTCTTCCACTAACCCGGTACGGTAGAGGACCAAAATCTTTTTTCTCCCTCTAGGAGACAGCGGAGGACCACAAATATTTTCATAGGCAGAGAACCTCAAATCACTTTCACCTTTTTCGGTACGGTGGAGTAGTGGATCCTTTGACACCAAAGTAATCTTCTTCTTCCCAAAACTTTCCTCAAGATAAATCTTGAATATGATGGTATTAAGATGTAAGCTTGCTGGAGTAATCGTGTGAAACCCCCTCCATATTCCCTTGAAACCCACAAGGATCTTCTCCCTCTTAAACTCTACCCTTTTCTATCTCCCTTTCAAGGCTCTCTTTTTAAGTTTTCTCCAGAAGAATGAAGACTCAGCGCATGCCAAAGATGCTTACAATATCTTTAGAGAAACCATAGATAGAGGGTTTCAAAAACCCTAAAAAGTCAATTTTATCTTCAAATGTCATCAAGTACAATCCTATACAATCCTCCTGTATGATTAGTACAAAACATACCTTTTTTACAATATGAATATCATTGTCATGTATGATCAGTTCAAGAGTTTGTATTGATCATCCATGACGATTCTCCCCTCATCTAGGATGTTTAATTGACAAATTTATGGTTTTTGTCTTGTACGATTAGGGGTCGTCCCATGCACCCTATCAGCCGTCCAGCACAATCATCACATATCATCTTGGACAATCGGATTGAACAAATTGATCATAATTAGTCTCCTAATCATAAAATCAATTTAAGCATGATTGTCATAAATAATCTAATATGGTGTATATCATCCTAGTTGATTAGAATAAAATTTGAATCTTAAAATCTTCCAAATATATATGGCAGCTATTTTTCATGAGCATAACTGATCATCCTAAATGATATATATAACACAGTATGATTAGTTAGATGAGTTGATCATACAGTACGTTATAAATCATATAATATGATTAGTTCAAAATTTAAACTTATGTTTTTGACTCATTCTCACTCCCTCTAAGATGAGTACGCATGGTCACCAAGTTAGCATACAACCTTATAGGACTTAACTTAAGAAATAAAAAAAATATATTAATGAAAATTACAAAAATCTTTACAGCATAACCTATTCAATCCAATCTTGAACCTTGAAATTTTGTTGGATGCTGCATGGTGTTCTTAAAATTTTGTATACATAAAAATAAATATACATTACAAATATAAGTAAACATAAGGATGTGAGTCATAATATTTGTTATCATCAAAAATATAAACTCGTGAGCTCGAGTTACAATAATCTCCCTTTTGTTTATGTTGGTAAATATTATCGGTTGAATTTATAAATTTAAAATATTTTCTCCAAATATCTCCCTCAATGAGATAATTAATAAAAATAGGGGAAATATTATAAAGTTTTTTTAATTGTTTTTAATAAAGACAAATAATTTTAGAAAATAAATGCTAATACATGATGAATATAAGCAACTTAAGCACAAATACAACCAATACATTCTCCCCTTTGACATTATCAAAAGGAAGAGAAACATAGAAAAAAGTAAAATGGAATACATATAACAAACTAAAGATCTTAAAAATCCTAATCAGGTGTACGTGGTGATGTTGTTTAAGAAGAATCAATTAAATTCAGTAAATTTTCTTGGAATGAGAAAGTTACCTCTTATTTTTTATTCAAAAGCTTAGTTAAAAAATGCATTGACAATGTTTAAAGCTAGAAAGGTTGGATATTAGAGTTTTATTCACTCTCACTCAAGTTCCTTATAGGTTAAATTCTTTTTAAACAAAAATCTAATTCACAAAATAAATTAGAGAAGTAGTTTTAATCTTCTTAATCTTCTTGGATGAAATATATCTAATAGAATATTAATTTAAAATTGATAAATAAGAAATCATAATTTTTAAACTCAAGTTTTGAAGATATCAATTGATAGATGAACTTTTTTAAGATTTAAAGAATTAAAAGAAAGGAAAGCTAATTCATTTTGGGCTCATTTTGTGCCTTTTTATCAATTTTTTGCACACTTTATACTTCTTTTTTATTTTTGATACAGAATGTGTATCTTTCAATTTTTTTCATATATTTCATATATTTTCATTTTGGGCACATTTTGTGCCTCTTTTTATTTATTTTTTTCCAACTAGCTCCCTTTTAATATTTTTAAACAAGTTCACTCAAATATAAGAAAAGAAGAACATACTCTCTTATATAAAGAAGAGTAAACCACAAAGTTAAACCCAATCCACATGATAGAAATAAATAACTTGATTAAGAAAATTTGAAGTAGATTCATTGACTTGTAAAATTATTAAATGAAAAATAAAATAAAAGATTAAAAGCATAGGTATCTTACTGTAAAATAAAACCGCTAAAGTAAAATAGAAAATAAAATTATTTTTGACGAACAAAAATAAAACAAAGAACATACACGCATGCATTAACTACAACGACACATATAAATATACAAACAAAACTTTGTACATCATCATCTTGCTTCTAGTT
This sequence comes from Dendrobium huoshanense, assembly GCA_016618105.1. Taxonomy (NCBI): domain Eukaryota; kingdom Viridiplantae; phylum Streptophyta; class Magnoliopsida; order Asparagales; family Orchidaceae; genus Dendrobium; species Dendrobium huoshanense. The sequence goes on from CM028356.1 coordinate 44,129,050, forward strand.
TGATGATTCAAAAGCTAAATTTGACTAGGAGATTTTTTTTTTTGCTTATTATTATTTGCCTATCTTACAATTTGCTTATTTTGGAAGAAGAGCTTTTAAATTAGGGCACTTATCTTTTATATGATTGAATATCCTTCCACTTTATTTTGATTTCTAAAATTAGCCATTGATCATTATTTCAAAGTTTTTAAAACTCTATTTTTGAATCTCGCTCTAATAACAAATAAAAGTTTGTGATGGTTGTTAGACCTTATAGAACTAGCATGAGGCTAACCAAGAGGGGGTGAATTTGTAATTTTAAAACTTTTTTAAACATAAAGAAAAATTTCCTTTTTAAAGCTTTTACAACATCTAAAAAGAGATAATTTTATCTCTTGATGTGGAAGTAAAGTAACTTCATAATAATTGAAAATCAGAGATTTTCAATCATGCAGTTATCATAAAAATAAATGAAGAAAATAAAGAGAGAAAAATAAAGCCAAGTGCAAACACAATAGAGATTTATAGTGGGTTGGTCAACCTGACCTATGTCCACTCCCCAAAGTCACCTACTCTAAGTATTATACTAAACCTTTAATGACTCTCCTTCAACCCCCATAGCTATGTGAAGAAGCCTTACAAAATCTCTTTCACCAACCCGATGCGGTAGAGGGCCATAATCATTTTTCTCTCTCTTGGAGATGGCAGAAGATCCCAATTCCTTTCTCAACCAGAGAACCTTGAATTACATTCACCTTCTATGCTGCGGCAGAGCAATCAAGTTATTTAACACCTAAAAGATCTTCATCTTCTCAAAACTTCTCTCAAGACATATCATAAATACGATTGTACTAAGATGCAAGCTTTTTAGAGCAACTATGTGAAAACCCCTCAACACTCCCTTAAAACCCAAAAGAATATTTTCTCTCTCAAACTCCATCATTTCCTCTCTCCCTTTCTAGTTTCTCTCTTCATATTTTTTCTGGAAGAATGAAGACTCAATCATGATAAAGACGCTTATAATATCTTTGGAGAAACCTTAAATAAAGGGCTTTAAAATCCTTAAAAATCAATTCTGCCATCAAATATCATCCAATATGATCATGTACGATCATCCTATACGATTAGTGTAAAATATCCCTTTTTAACAGTATGAACTTCATTATCCTGTACAATCAGTTCAAGCATTTATATCAATCATCTAGGATAATTCTATGCTCATCCAAGATAATTAATTGAAAAATTTATAGTTTTCATCTTATACGATTGGGGGTCATTCGATACACCCTCTCGATTGTTTAGTATGATCATCACTGATTTTCCTGAATGATCAGATTGTGCAAATTAATAAAAATTAGTCCCCTAATTGCAGAACCAATTTAGATAAGATTGTCATAGATCCTCTTGTATGATGTATATATTCCTAGACAACTAAACAAAATTTGAATCTTAAAATCTTACCTAAATTATATATGATGACTATTTTTTATGATTATAGATGAACATCCTAGATGATATATATTATACAGTACAGTTAGTTTAATAAGCTAATCATAAAGTATGATATAAATTATACAGTATAATTAGTTCAAATTTTGAACTTTGCATTTTGACTCAATCTCACTCCCCCTGAGTGTGTGTATGCATGATCACCAAGCTAGCATACACTCTTATAGGACTTAATTAAAGAAACAAAAAATACATCAATGAATATTATAAAAATATTTATAGTATAACCTATTCTAACCAATCTTGAGTCTTGAATCTTTATTAGATGATGCATGGTGTTCCTGAAATGTTAGGACAAACATAAATAATTGTAAATATAAGTAGACATAAGGATGTGAGCCATAATATTTATTATCATCAAAAATATAAACTCATGAGCTCGAACTACAATAAATGATATTGGATTAAACTTGTTAGAAGAGATAATGACAACACTACCTTGCTCATCAATAATATCCCCAACTCCACCATTAACTTTTTGAATTTTAGCTATCCTTAAGTGAGGATGTAAATAAAATCATTTGGATATGTTATGGCCAATGCATTTATAATGCCCATAGAAAGAAGGAAAATCACTTAAAAGAACTTTTTGAACATAAAAAAACTTTTTTGATCCAATCCAAATATGAATAACTAAAATATGAATAACTTTTAGGATATTTCTTATTGATGTCATGTTCAACCAAAATATGAATAACTAAGGGCCTAGATTCAAACACAATAGCATTATTCGTTTAGAGGGGACGACCAAAGGGGGAGCCCAATACGAATAAAATGCATTGAGAAAATAAGTGAGGCCAAAGCCAACAAAAGGAAATCCAAATAGGAACCACAAGTGATTCCTTGCTAAGATCTAATAAAGGGGACCATCTGATTAATTTTGTAAAATAATTATTAACATAATACAAACCCCAAGCAAAAATTCTACTATAATCAAAATTATTGGATAATTTAATCAAAACATGCATAGGATTCAAAAGAGTTATAAAAAACACCACTAAAAGTTTCAAGTTAAAGAAAAATATTCTAATCCCATCCAAAGGAGGACTGCAACCAAAAACGTTTTTGATAAGCGAGAACTCAAAATCAGTGGCTAAGGCCTAAATCTCCTCCTCTGAGATCTAAAGAGAGGGTCAATCACAATGGATAGCAGCCTTCAAGATAAATATGAAGGACACATGTCCTATTATAAATAGTAACATAGATACAAATTAAAAGTTGGGGAAAGTTGTTAAACCTTTAAGAACTAGCCTGAGATTAACCAAGAGGGGAGGTGAATTGGATATTTTAATACATTGTTTAGTAAAAAAGTTCTTTAAAAATTTTTCAAACTCATACACGGTAATTAATATAGTAGATAAATAAATGAGTAAATTTTACAATAACAAAATAAATTAGATTTTTCAATCGCACATATAATTGCAAAAAATAAAGTGCAAAAAATAATCATAAGAAAATACATTAGAATTTATAATGATTTTGTTAACCTGGCCTACGCCCACTCCTTGGAGATGCCCTCTCCAAGTATTGCACTAAATAGTAGTGATTCTTCTTTTGCTTTAACAACAAGGCAATGAAGCCAGTATAAATGTAATTTCACTACCCTGAGGTGATAAAGAATCGTGACTCTTTTACAGGTAGAGAATCTCAACTATATTTTCACCCTCTAAGTGATAGTAAGATAACCTTGACTCTATTTTCATTATCTAGGTGATGGTCAGAGAACCACAACTCTATTTTCACCCTCGCTCCAGGTGATGATGGTTAGAGAATCACAACTCTATTTTCACCCTCCATATGATGATTAGAGAACTATAATCTTTGCTGAATAACATCTTCAATTCTTTGGAGCTATAGAGAATCCAGGTAGACGCTTGTAGATACTAGGTAAGATTCTTGTTTAGAGCAATCTTGTGAATCCCCTCATAACTTCTCTCTCACAAAATCTCCCTCCCTTCTCTCATAAAGCCTCCTTCTCTTCCTCAAGGGTCTCACTCCTAAAGTCTCAACAGCAAAAGATGTTCTAATGGGAGTATTAGAAAATCCTAAGTGGTGGGCTTCATGAAATCCTAATTTTTAAGAGATCCTTCTTTTGTTTGTACAATATGATACATATATAGTACAATACATTCAGACTCGTCCAGCGAGGTTGTGTAGATGAACTATTCAACTTTTATAATATTTTATATAGTACGATCAAAACTTAATATGGTACAAAATGTAGAAATTTCTTCTGTTCATTTAGGATGACCCTTGGGATGGCCAACTTCGTACACTAGAGTTCATCTAGTACTGTGGACATCAAATAGTATGATCAACACAAAGATCATAGATTCCGTTTGGTACAATTTGGGACGACCAATTTTGTACATGGCTAATCATATTGTACGAGCTATATTTTATGGTACGATCGGTAACAATAATTATCTATAATTTGATTGTCTGATATTTAGGGATTAATCAAGAAAGATTTTAATTAGGGCAAACAGTATGAACCAAATCATATTGTATGATCAACATATAATTAGTATATTTTTTAACCTCTAGCAGCAAGGGTTTTGACAGAGCACAACATACAATACAAATTAAAATCATACAGCACGAAACTAGGTCGTATAATACAAAGCCAAAATCGTACAGTACGATGTTCATTAAAAACTCTATTAAAAATATTTTTCTTTCACCCCCTATGTGTGTGCAAGCACAGATATCCATCCAATTTTATGATACGACTCAAGAAAGAAAAAAATATAGAATAAAATGAAAAACCATTGTAATCCTAGTCTACCTAGTCTTAAGTTGATCAGAATTGCAAGTGAACAATGGACTGATTTCCTAAAACGTTAGTACATACAAAACAAAACAAAATATTATAGAAATAGGAGAAAATAGTAATATATACAATAATGTTTGTTATCATTAAAATTACAGTACTTGGATCATATTTGCAACACTAATAAATTATATATCTTTATGCGATAATGGACAACAACACTATTAGTCATTTTTCAAGAAAATAGTAGCGAAATAGATGGTTGAATTCATAAACTCAAAGATAGAAGTAGTAATATGAACCACTAGGCCAAGGTTAATAATTTTTATGAGCATCTTAATCCATAATTATTTATGAGTTTATTCATGTTTCCTTACTGAAGTATTTTGTTAGTTAGACGATTGCAATATAGATTTTTTAGTAGGGTTATGTTATGATGGCGTTATGATTAATGTCATGACGAAATTAAAGATTAATGCCATGATTACATTAAATGATCCTTTATGTTTGCCATGAATCTGTAACCACATCGCAATGGTGCCTACAGGTTTACAATAAAATTGCCACAAATTAATGATGAAAGTTCTTGCAAATCCATCACAAACTAATCCACAAGCAAAGGGTTTGAAAAAAGGCCATCATAAATCTAATGATCATTAATGATGAAAATTTTCTCTCAAATAGATTACATTATATACGTAGCTATTCCGCAATGATGTTTTTTTCTTGGTTCATGCAAATATGATTTGTTATGAGATAATTTATGACTATAAATGATTGATAATTTATAAGCTAATGTATGACTAGATATGGTCATCAAGAAATATTATAGTAAAAAATAAAGGTTTTAAAGTAATTGAAGACTAAAAAAAAGTGTAATATCTATGAATAACAAAAACAAATATGTGAAAACCCAAATTCATAAGCAAGTGAAGTTAAAAAATCAAGAGTAATATGTGTCACTTTTTAGTTTTAAATTACATAATCTAACAGAAGTCGACAAACTAATGCCATTGTTCTTTCTTCAAGTACATTGCCAAATATTAAAAGCTTCCTTAGAAGTTATTGGCCATTAGATGAGATTTGTATCGAAAAAAGAATAAAAAAAATATATGCAACTTAATTCTAAAATTATATACTTTTAAGTTTTAATTTAATTGATCATTTACTATAAATTTTTATATTAATAACATTCTAATTTCTCATATTAACCTATTGATAAATCAAAAAAAATATGAAAAAGTTGAGCTTCATTTGGGACAATTTTTTTACTACTTTCTAAAATAACTTTTTAGTGCAAAAAACGAGAAATTTTTTATTAAAAATAGTAAAAAGTTGTACAAATAAAACCTTAATCATATGTGATGTTAAGCACCAAAGGGTCATGTAATATGCATAAAACAAATTATTTAAAGAGAAATTATTTAAAGAAAAGCCTATGAGTAGATAGCATTACAAAAATTTCCCAATAAAAACACCTATTTTTGTTATACAAAAAACTCAAGCAAACATACTTGTGATAACCATGTATACGTGCATCTCCTAGCTAAACATTATGTATTTTGGATTAGTTTGAGAACTAATCATTTTATGTATCAAAATTAATATATAAGCTCTGGAAGAAAAAAAACTTGGTAACCGATATAAATGATGGACCCATTGATCAATAAATACAATAATAAACAACAGAGAAAATCTAAGAAAGATCTTGAGAGTAATTTTCTTCAAAAATTAATTGATACTGAGACTATCTATTTAAACCAATCAAACCCAAATCATAAGCATAGGTGATTAGAGACATAACTTTTAGAAATCTACAGCTTATGTATAGTGTTGTTTACATAAACTGCTGATTACTCATATAAAGAAAATTGAGTGGCTACGTAAAGTTTTCTGTTAAATATTTATAATATGGCATGATTTTATTTTGCATTACATATATACCTTGAGGAAATGCCAATATTATTGTCAATGGATTAGATATTTTTATGGGCACTTGCCAACATTTTATCAGAAAAATGTTTATTTTATAGTTAAAAACCACGCAATTTACCTTGAGGAAATGCAATATTATTGTCAGATAAATAAGAAAGTTAAACTAATAAAGCCTATGAGTTATGTCATTGGGATTAATGTAATTAAAAATTAACATGAAATTTAAGCTCTATTATATGACAAAAGCCTCTCAATTTACCTTAAGATCGAACATGATGCACTTACATGTTTCCCAATTTATTTACATTTGAATATTTGCATGATCTTAGTACGCTTACATAATATGTTTGCATGTATATAACCTTGAGTATGCTTGCTATTAAGTAAAAATTTTTCTACCAAATAAATTATTAGACCATATATATATATGTATGTATGTATGTATGTATGGGTTAACACCGACAATAATTTTAAATATGAATGTTATGTTTGTTTCATATTTTTGTAAAAAAATATGAAAATTTTTTAGGCATAATTAAACTTTTAATCTATGTTCAACACCATATTTAAAATTATAATAAATTTTGGTTAAGGTAAATACCGTTATTAATTAAATCCATCATATTATAGTTACAAATTCATGATATAATTTATACCATACTTTATCATAATATAACAGAAAAGAAATCATACAATGCTTGTTTTTTTTTTCTTTATTTTATATTTATTTTATACCAGCAACATAAAACAAACATGACATCATAAAACTACAAACTCTAGTGCGTTTGATGTTCTCAAGAACAACAGCTTATTGAAATAAAATTCATATGAAAAGTTATATATTTTTGCAAATTCATATGACATATAGCTCTACTATCTGCCCAACACCATATTGGAAGCATCCACTGCATCATTCATTCCATCTATGGCCACAGTTACGGTTGCAGCAAGCAAAGGACTGATTCGTTCCAACTTCCCTCCTTGATGTAGACGGTAATAAAGCAACTTCTTTGTGATTGCATTTTGGACATGGAATATCTTTAGTACGAGGTAGATTTGGATTAGTTGCAGCATCATTTAGGGTTTGCATGCGCTCATTTGGTTGGTGTTGAATCTCCATTCTATAAACACAATAATTATCTGCCTCCACCTTGTAATGACAGTATTTACAGACATTGAAGAGGATTCTGTTCTCTCTGTCTTCTTTATGGTAGAGAAGGTTATTACACATAGGACAAAAGTTTGTGGTACTCATGGTCGCTCAAGTTCTGGGAGTCTCCTGCCGTGACTTCCAGCAACTAAGGGTTTGACTGTCTCCGAGATAATCTATAACTTTTCTCTTTAAGCTTTCTGCAGAAGGAGAAATGGAAAAAAAATTCACTTCGGTCATAAAGAAAATCCTTCGTTATTAAATGAATTTATACCGTAACTTCTCATTATTAAGTTGCTTCTTTTTCACACAAAAATAAAAAATAAAATAAATGCCTGAGACATCATATTGATTCATTATTTTATATTTTTTATCCAAAAAAAAAAAAAAAATCCTACATTATCATAAGTTTTAAACCAATTATTCAGAAAGTAAAATATAATCCATAAAATTTTAAGTCATAGTTCATAAATATAGCTAAATATTCCTTAAAGTAAATACCTTTCTCTGTAATCAATCCTAGTTAAATTACAAATTTATGATAGAATTATACCTAACTCTGTCACACTACAATTTGAAAGAAAATATTTATTATCTAATCCCAATCTTTTGTATCAATTTATTATTCCTTTATAAATAATATATATGTTGCTTCCTACTTGAGCTATAATAATAATAATAATAATAATTGATTAATCTAATTAAATTCCTAAACTTAGGAAATTTATAGCTCAATCATATATAAGTAAAAAATTACAAGTAAAGTCTCTGTAGAATCAAGTTTAAAAAATTAAGTGATCACAAAGACATTAAATGCTTTTAAACTTTCATAAGTACTTCCTGAATATTGATATCTTGTCGATAATATTTGTACTTTAACAATATGACATCTTATGATAATTATTTTATAAACTAGATATTAATTTTATAAAAAATATTATAGCTTTTTAAACGTGACTTATATATCCATTCAAATTTTGTTTAAATAAAATCTTAAGTTAATGCATTGATTAATAAACTGATACAGAGAATAAATTAAGTTTAACTTATATTAATTATTATATTTATTTATATTTTCATAGACTAAAAATCAGATTTTATTCATTCAATAATTGAATTAGTTGAATAAATAAATTTGTATTTGATAATCTAATTATTTGGTATTTTTAGTTTTAAATAATTTATTTATAATCAGAAAACCGGAATTTCATGTTTCATGAGTGGACAATTTTTTTTTTCTAAAAGATAAAAAAATATTGTTTAAGAAATATTTTTATAAATTTTAATAATTTTTTATTTGGAGGGAGCTTTGATTACTTGTGTATTCTTGCGCATGTTTATCAGCTAGATAATTAGAGTTTGTTTGGGACAACTTTCTCACTGTTTTGCATTTCATACTACAATTAGAGTTTTATTTGCCTACTATTTTCTCGCTTCTTTCAAAAAAATTTATGTGCTTGGAAACAAATTTTTATAATAGCTTTCAAACAAGATATTTTCCCGACAACAATATTATAACCACTCTTAGAATAAGCTACAACCATTCGTTTATAGTTACAAGCAACCCAATGGATCATAAGCACATACAAACAAAACAACAAAAATAATGAAATCTATGAGTTTTATTGTTCAGTTGAATGTAATTAAAATCATGAAAAATTTGCTATAAATTAATCCTTAGAAAAGCAAAAAAAAAAAAATCTGGTCTGTTTATAACAATTTTTTTATTGATTTGTTTTTTAGATCGCGACCACAATTCTGCTTTGACATTACTTTCTTTCTTCTTTCAAAAAAAAATTTGTGCAAGTTTCTTTTTACCAATACTTCTCATAAAAGCTTTACAACAGTCTTTGCCAAAAAGTTGTAGATGCTTGACCCTTAATCTTTATTTTTTAATTTTGAAGTGATAGAAGAAACAAATCTGTGAATGCATTGTTTGGTTGTCTATGTTACTTATGGGTGTAAACAAGTCGAGTCAAGCTCGAGCTATTAATGAATGTACAATTTAAAGGATCTCATGCACTTTCATTAACATTAAGATTGAAGTTTTAAAATCATTACCTTATTTTAGGTGTTGTTCATTATAAACTACACCACTTTTTTTTTCTTGCATTTCATTTTGATTGAAATGGTATATATATATACATATTTAAATTCAAAATAGTAAAGAAATTTTAATGAAAACTTTTTAAATACTTACATTAACTCTCATTCCTTTTGTATTGTGTGAGTAAATGCGCAATGCTAGCTATGAATAAAAGTTTGAGTATTATCTAAGGAATAAATTAAAGTGGTAATCAAAACATATATGGAAATATTTAGTAGATAGATAACATATAATGTGACAAGCACACATGCGAATTAGTCAATGAAATAAATAATTAAAGATATTATGGTCATTAATATTGGAGTTAATTGTATTTATTAAATTTCCATATCAATCTTTCCACTAGCATCTAAAATTTATAGTATGAATAAATAATATTTATTATTACAATATATTTTTATTATTGAGAATATCTTAAATTATTATAAATTCTTTTTTTTTACCTTCCTTTTTTGTCTATAGTAAAAAACTCTTCGAGCATATTATTCAATCACTAATAATAATAACAGATTCCTTGAAACCTATTTTATCGTAATTATTTGCATATTTTTCTGACATATATTTATGTCAATTACAGTTTTCCGAGAAGATCATTTAAGAGAAACAAAAAGGATTCAGATATTCTAATTGATTTTTTGTCACAAATTAAGTGTTTAGAATTCTTTAATTTATTTATGATGAGTTTAATAACTGAGAATAAAAAATTAATTTTAATATTTTGTTTATCTTAAAATAACTTTTCCTTAATCACCTAAAGAAAAATTCTTACACTTTTTAAGGGACAAAAGGATTTTTAGACATTGCATGCTTATAATAAAAATGAACATCTTAATATGAGGAATCTACTTAGTCCAAGATTATTCAATTCAAATATTATCCTACACTACAGGAAAACTGCCCATTACTGACGGAATTTTCCGGCGGAATTCCAGCGGAATTGTTTCCGGCGGTTTTTCCGGCGCATTTCCGACGTATAAAGGTCAAATTTTTCCGACTGATTTTTTTGACAGAATGTCCGACGGATTTTCCGGCGGATTTTTTTCGGCAGAGTTTCCGGCGGATTTAAAATTTTATGAAAATAAATAATTTGAAAAATTATTATAATCAATTTTAATATAATAAATAATTTACTAATAACTTCAATAATTTATTTTAAAGTGTTTTAAAATAATATAAAAAGTTCCTAAATTAATAATTAATTTATTATAAAATTAATAACTTATTTTAATTATTTATTAATTTTAATAATTTATTTAATAGTTAACTGAAATATTTTAATTAATTTATTTTTAAATAATTAAATTAAGTTTTCAATTATATATATATATATTTAAAATAGTTTGATTCATGACATATTTTACTTCTCATCAAAGTAGTTGTTCCACCGCATGTTCGAGCGCAGGCGGAGGGGGGACTGGCGCGGTTTCGAATCACGGGAGCTTCGCGCGCAGGCAGGGCGGCGTTCGCGCGCTGGCGGGGCGGCTGGGCGGTTCCCGCGCTGGCGGGGCGGCGGGGGGTTCGCGCGCTGGCGGGGCGGCGGCGGGAGAGGGGTTCGCGCGCTGGTTGCGCGCACGCGCAGGTGGGGTTCGGAGCGACAGGCGGCGGGGTTTGCGCACTGGTTGCGCGCACGCGCAGGTGGGGTTCGGAGCGACAGGCGGCGGGGTTCGGAGCGGGGACGGGGGCGGGTTTGTCCCGCATAACGCTTTTTTTTTTTAATTTTGTTTCTGGCGGATTTTTTTCTGCCGAAAAAACATTCCAGTGGATTTGTTACGACGGAAAAAGTTTCGGACGCTCGATTTTCCGGCGAACAAAATTTTGCCGGAAATCCGTCGGGAACTTTAAAAATCCGTCGGAAACTATCAAATATTCCGCCGGAAAGAAGAGATTTTCCTGTAGTGTTAAATCGCTAAGTAATGCTCCACTTTCAAGGAAATAAACACAAGCCATTAGATTGAGGTTTGGTTTGGGACGGTTTTCTTACTACTTTTTAAAGCACTTTTATAGTACATAAGTTTTTTGAACTAAAAATTTTGTACTATAAGCTATAATAAAAAGCAGTAAGAAACCTGACTCAAACGAAGCCTTAATGTTAATATATAAATCCTTATTTTTCAAACAAAAGGGAGTAGCAATTAGAGATAGCTTAGAGTTTCTTCTTCTTTATCTCCTTCTCCCATTAAATAAAGAAGCATTGGAGATTTGCTATGAGCATGAAAATTTTGTTAAACTAATCACATATAACTCAGGGCACATTAATATTGGCTTTTAAAATCCTTGAGCTAGAATCGTCTTGTTTTTATTTGATTATGTTATAGCTTCGTACCTGATAATACTGTCATAATAATGAGAGAGAATTGCTTTTGCATTTAGTTTGGAGATTATGTATACCATAAAAAAAAATATTTTCATAGGAGAGAGATTTGCTTTTGCACTTAGTTTGACGGTTACAAAGATCCACAGAGAAGAAAATGGATAGAGCGGTATTTCAAGATTTAACTTTTGTATAAAATGATTGCTCTATATACAGACCCTTAATCTCTCTTTTGTCTTACTCTTTCTTTTGTTTTTTTATGGTTACCTTCCTATCGTCATGATTTATACACATCCAGTCGTTCATCGGTTGGAATGATGATAAATTGTGTGATTGATTCAGGCTTCTTAGATGGAAATACTTCTTCTCGTTCCATTCTTGAGGCCTTTTCTGTGGCTTCCCCTTCTGTGGTGTTTCCTTAACTTAAATCCACTACTCACTATGGCTTGCCTTCACTCTAGATTTCAGAGGAGGAGGTTTTTCGCTTTGGTGGAGCCTTTTGAGTTTTCTTTGATTGGTTTTTTTCCCGGCCACAGACCCGGCCACTATGAATGCCATTATTAAATTCTTTTCAACCTTTAGCTCATTGGTAATTTCTCAGTTACTCTGTTAAATCTTAAGCATGTTTTGATTAAGTTGGGAAATGATTTAGACTATAGTCTTATCTTCTCTCATTGTTCTTCTTTCATGAAAACTATTTTATGAAGTTGTCAAAACAGTATCACTTCTTTTATGTCAACATTTAATCTCTAGTCATTCCAATTTGGATTTCCTTCTCTAACTTGTGGCTCCATTTCTTTTATCCTCATATCCTTCATGGTTTGGGGGCTTTGCTTGGTAGACCAGTAAAAACGAACCATGCCACTATTGTTGGTTCGCATCCTTCTATTGATCCCGTTCTAGTTTAATTAGTCATTACCAAATGCTATCCTAATCGTCTTTGGCTTGGTCCTAATAAATTCAAGTATGTTCAATTTGTAAAAATGGAAGAGTTTCCTCTATTTTGTGTTCATTGTAAGTCGCTTGGCCATTCAAATTTGGATTGTCCTTTCTTGTATCCTAATCTTATTGTGAACCTTGTAAATGTTACTAATGGAGTTGTTGTCCCAACTAATGATAAAATGCGTAAAACTATGGCTGGTCTGACACATATTGTTTTTTCTAATGATAATTCTTTTGTCAATAAAGAGGATGGTAATGTTGCTTTGGGTGTAAATAACCTTATACCTTCTCCCTTTCTGTCTATTGATTCGAATCATGGTGTTGGTGTTTATGCTGATATTGCCATAGTTGATTTGGGTTTAATTACTTCTCACGGTACTATTGTGGTAATGCTGGAATCAGGGGAGGGTGTTTTGGCTTCTAGAGTGGTTAGGGAGGTTGGTATTGTCATGGTTGCTAATTTTTCAATTGTGGTTGTTGAGCCTCTAGTGGGTTCTATAGGCCCTATGAAAGATCTTAAGAATATAGCACATAGTTTGTTCCATGATAAGTTGGATGCGATGAACATGGGGTTTTGTGATGTTTGTTACAACTCAAGCTCTCGAGTTTAAATTTTTTATGACAACAAATATTATTGATTACCTATTCATTTCTCCTATTATTTATAGTGCATTTTTATTTGTGTGTATACTAACATTTCTGCTACATCATGCACATACAATTCAATGAAGATTCATAGCTCAAGATTCGATAGAATAAGGTATGTTTAAAGAGTTTGTAATATTCTTTTATTTATTTTAATTTTTTGAGTAAATTGTTATATGGGTGTATACTAGATTGATGATCATGCACACACTGACTTAAAGTGTGAGATAGCAATGAAATTAGAAGTATAATTTTTTTAAACTAATCATATTGTACAATAAATATCATGTGGTATAATTAACTATTTAAATAATCATTAAAATGGCTAATCGTGATAATTAAAGCTATTCAAACCAATATATTGTATGATACATATCATCTAGAATGATCAATTGAAATCAAGATTTCAGCTGCTAATCATAATTTAAGTAATATTTTGAAATTCAAATTTTTTATTTATCATACCATATAATTGGTATCATACTATACGATATAATTTAATTTTGACTAACTAAATCATGTAATTAGGGGAACAAATTTTGGATTATTTGATCCAGTTAGATCGTACAAGATGAATGGAACCAATCATAATGTATGACTTGATCTTTGTATGGTATGACATTTATACATCACCAATCATACGAGATGATAATCCAAGTCATTTAAACTAATCATTCCGGATGATGCTTTCATATTATATTGTATGATCAGTTCAACTACTTGAACAAATCATACAGTGCACTATTCTCTTTGTATAATACTAATAGGGTTATTTGAACTAATCATACTATATGATTTAGAATCATATTGTATGATCAATGTTGATAGAATTGAATTTTAGGATTTTTAGTGAGCCCATATAATTAACCTCTTTAGTTAGACTTATTTTAAGTCTTTATTGGCATTTATAGAGTTATTTGCTTCTAAAGAAAGCTTGAAGAGAGAGACTAGAGATTGGGTGAGAAAGGGTGGAGTTTGTGAGAGAGGGAGAAGATCATTGTGGGTTCAAGAAAGTGTGAGAGGGAGTTCCACACGATTGCTCTGAAGAACTTGTACCTGAGTTACTCCATGTGTCAAAGTTTGTCTTGATGAAAGCTTTGGGAAGAAGACCACTTTGGTATCAAAGAACCCGTCTATTCCTTCGCACTAGCGAAGTTGAAAGTGATTCAAGGTTCTCTTCCTTCACGATGAGGGTAAAAAAGGATTCAAGATTCTCTTCCTTCATCAGGAGGGTGAAAAAAGATTTTAGATCCTCTGCCTCACGAGGAGGATGAAAAGACTACGGTCCTCTACCGCACTTGGTTGGTGGAAGAGATTTTATAAAGGCTTCTCCATCTAGCTGTGTTGGAAAAAAGAGAGTCACTAAAGATTTAGTAAAATACTTGGAGAGGAGGACTTCGGGGAGTGGATGTAGATCATGGTTTGACCAAAACATGATAAAATTATGGTGTGCTCATTTTAATTTTTTTTCTGCATTTTACTTTTTTGTTATTTATTTATGTGAAAAATTACATGTTAAAAATCTGTGATTGATATTTCATTGTATTGATTAAACTATCATCACCATTATTATAATTTTTTGATAAATATATTAGCTTATGTATTGGGTGATAGTATTGCTTTTATATTGGTGTGCCAAGGGATAGTTCACCTATGCTTAACATCATACAACAAACTTTCTATTGGTATCAGAGCAGTTCTCTCAATTAGCACTTTAGAAAACCTTAAGAAAATGATCCATGACACATTTTAAAAATACAAACACTTGGGAGGGTTATTGTATAATTCGCCCACCTTTATTTGATAACATACCATTTAATTTTTGAAAAATTTGCATGTCTACTTTTTTACACTCAATTAATTTTTGAATGTGGCATATGATTCAAACTGTTTATTTTATACCATCACGTATTGTCGATGGAGTCAGAACTAACATTATTTTTATTAAATGGAGTAGAGAAGAATAAGTCTTTGCACAACTTAATGCTAAATGCTTAGACTATTTTTTTGTGCACTTAAGTATAAAAATTATATGAGAGTTTCTACCTGTATAACTAGTAAGGATATTTGGTATAAACTATGTTGCAAATCTGATTTTAGAGAATAAAATTTTGATGATTTCAAACATTCCTATTTTTCTATGACTATCTTGCCTACTAAGGTTTCATGTCTACAAGATAGAGTGCAATGCAAGCCAGCTCAAGATTGGGTAAACTAGGACTGAGTCAGTTTGTAATCTTTTACCTTTTTTGAGTCAATTAAATCGATGTGAGTCCTGATGCAAAGCAACCTTGCACCCACACACTTGAGGGAAAAATTCTGATTGTTTTAGAGTTACGTTCTCCATTTTTAATCACATCATCCCGGATGATCCAAAAATCATCCTAGATGACCAGTTAAAAATAGAATCCCTAATTAGGGCATCCTGGTTAAGGCAACCACCATTAAGCACATTGTCCTGAATGATGTTATCATCTTCTTGGATGATAGGCTCAAATAAAAAAGAATCAGCCACCAGATCTGTTTAGGCATGTTGTCCAGGATGATATCCTGGACGATGCAGCATAATTATGCCTAAATTAATCTGGTAATAAAGGAAAGTAATTATGGTTTGATTGCTTGATCATATCATCCTTGACGATTGCAGGATTGTTCTGGATGATCAGTTAAAAAAACCTTAGTTCTTCTTGGATGATCAAATGTAGTCCTAGCTCTTTTTAAGGCGATGCCTTGGACGATATGTACTAAATTGAACTAATAGACATGAACAATCCAAGATCGTCCTAGACGATCAAGTTATTTTTCAAACGTCTAGATATCCATTCAGTGTGATGTTATGGATGATATTCATCATTTTGTACTAATCGTCCGGGGTGATCGTGGAATCATCTGGACAATAAGTTACCTTTTTTATCATCCATACATCCATCTAGGGCGATGTGCTGGATGATATTCAATGGATTGAACTAATCATACAGGACAATATACTATCATCCTAGATGATATGAACAAATTTCCTTCTAATCGTCCCAAATCGTCATGGCTGATTGAGCTAAATTTATACTAATCGTACAGGATGTTATTCATGTCATCCTGGACGATAAAGTCAATTTGTTGCAATTAAGAGCTATTCAAAAGCTCTTCTATATAAGACCTCTTGTTCTACCCAAGAGATCATCTTTTGCTGCTGTCTTGACCTGAGAGAGCCTAGAGTAGAGGGAGAGAAAGGGAGAAATAGAGAGGATCTTATAAGGGGTTTCACAAAGGTTGCTCTAGAAAGGATCCATGACATTTTCTCCAATCGTCATCCCTAGTCCTTAGAGGTTCGAGAGAGGTCCACTTTAGTAATTGATCAAGGTACTATGCCTGCTTTAGGAGGAAGAAAAAGGAGTCGGGTTCTCTGCCTGCTTCAGGAGGAAGCGAAAGGAGTCAAGTTCTCTGCCTCACCAATTTTGATGGAAAGGAGGTTTATAAATACTTCTCCGTCTTACTGTGGGAGAAAATGGAGAGATACTGAGTTTAGTGCAATACTTGGAGGGTGCCTCCGGGGAGTGGAGGTAGGTAAAGTTGACTGAACCATTATAAATTTATGTGTTCTTTATTACTTCCTTTTCCATATTTAATTTCTGAACTTTAATTTTTTTGTGCTAAATTTTGGTTTGATTTGAGTTTAAGTTTGATCGAGAAATTTTAAAATACCAATTCACCCCCTCTTGGTTAGCCTTGAGTTAGTTCATAAGGGCTTAACATCCCTAATGAACTTTCAAGTGCTCTTTATATCATCATGGACGATCTGTTCAATCCACTCTTGAAATTCTATTAGATGACTGATTTGAGTCTTCTGATTCTGATCATCCTGGATGATATGACAATCTTCTGATTCAATTATTTATGATCGTCCTGGATGATCCTTCTCATTCTAGCAGATCTTCACTTCTTTATGCTCAATTATTGGTGGTCATCCAGAACAATCCACCTATTCATCCTGGATAATCCATGTGGCATGTTTGTTACACGACTTTAATTCGATCGGTACAATTAATTATTATAGATCATCCATGACGATCCACCTAATCAGCCCGGATGATCTGCTTTTTTAACGATCATCCGGAATGACTCTTCAGGATGATCGCCTGTGTCTTATTGTCCCGGATGATATTACCGCTTTTTTGACCAATTATCTTGAACGTAATTATTGTTCCAGATCATCTTAGATGATTTTGCGATCATCCAGGATGATCGGTCTGATACTTTAAAAATTGAAGCATTCTAACATTTTTTCTCATACAATCCTTCTTGAATCCTTTTGCTCTTACTTCCTCTCCATTTTTCATGATCATGGCTGGTGGAGAAACGGTCTCGCATTCCTTCTTAAATCTCTTCGAGGGTAAATCTTGATCCTCGTTTCACTGAGTCGGCCGATCAAGCCGCCTATCATAGGTACAAGATGGTCAGGATCATTGTATCCCAAAATGTCAACCCCCACATCCTTTCCTATCTTTTTTTATTTATTTATTTGCTCACACTACTCTCACTTTTCTCCTTACTCTTATCATCCCATTCAATTCAGAGTTACTATTTAAATTTATTGCTAACCTTCACATCAATTCCTCTTTCACTGCTCTCCATTCTTATATGAATAGATGTCATGTCGAAATCACATATCAGGAATATCAAAAGCTCATGCAACTATCCACCACAGTAGATAAACACCACATCCTATATCAAGATCCTGACTAAGACTAGGCTCTGGCCAATCACTTTCTAAGGAACACCAATGCCTCCTATCATGTTGGAGAGTCTAGCAGCTTACTCAAAGATGTTATGACAATCCAGCATGTCCTTCAAACCTTAGTCCTTCCAAAAGCTGGTGATCGCATTCATATCACTCCACTCCTCTCGATCACCACCTTCTATATTATGGCCCATCATAAATTTAATGCCTCTGATTTGATTTTTCTATACATTAAGCACTTAACTAGCATTCGAGATCCAGGACATAGGAGGAAGACCAATCTTGTCTTAGGACACATCATTACCTATATCTTAGAAACCAAATACAACCTCCAATATCCTATCTCACTAAACTTTCAGCCTACCTTCTACTCAAATAACTCCTTCCATGTTTTTCATAGTATTCGTCTCCACCCAGGGCAGAGGAAGCTAAGGGAGCTGAGGAGGAGGAAGCTCCTACACCTGTTCTTGCACCTCCTCCACTTCACCAGCACTCTCAGCTGGATCAGCTGGTGGAGCGATTTAATTAGTGGGAGGCACAATTCAAGTCCTACATTGCTGCATAGGAGCAACAACATGCGAAGGACATTGTTAGGTTTGATTCTTACTTGGTTCACCAGCAGCGACAGCACGACTAGGACATAGCTTAGTTTGGAGAGCAGTTTGCCACACTTTCCAATTACTTTCACCCGCCACCACCACCCCCACTTCCTTCGAATGATCAGAAGCCATCTTTCTTTTAGTTTGTTTTTGTGATATCATCTTTTATAATTTACTTCTATTTTGTTTCTTTTCCTCCTCCTTTTTGTGATGTCAAAAGGGGGAGTAGTTGTATGGCTTTACAATGTTTTAGTTTATTATGTACTGTGTTTATTTTCTAGTATAATTTAAACTTCCTGATTCATTATTTTTTATTGTGATGCTTCAATTGTAAAACTAAAATTTGTTTTGTGTTTGCCATCATAAAAAAGGGGGGATTATTGTGAATTTGATTTCATGGAATATAATTTTGATGATATCAAATATTCCTATTTTTCTATGATTTCCTTGCCTACTAACATTTCAAATCCACAAGATCGAGTCAATTCAAGCTAGCTCAAGATTGGGTAGACTAGGACTGAGTCAATTTATAATATTTTAACTTTTCTTGAGTCAATTGTATTGATATGGGTCCTGATGCAAAGTAACATTACACACACACATTTGAGGGAAAAATTCTGATTATTTTAGAGTTCTCTATTTTTGATCACATCATCCTGGATGATTCAAAAATAATCCTGGATGATCAGTTAAAAATAAAAACCCTAATTAAGGCATCCTGGTTAAGGCAGCTGTCATTAATCACATCATTTCGGATGATGTTATCATCATTCTGGATGATAGGCTCAAATCAGGATGAATCAGCCAACAGATCTATTTTGGCATGCTATATTTTTGGACATCGTCCAGGATGATGTCCTGGATGATGCAACATAATTATGCCTAAATTAATCTAGTAATTAAGGAAGGAAAATAAGGTTTGATTGGTTGATTATATCATCCTGGACGATCACAAGATCATCTGGGAAGATTAGTTAAACAAACATTAGTTCTTCCCAAATGATCAAACAACAGACTTACTCCATTCAGGGCAATTATCTGGACCATATGTACTGAATTGAACTAATCATCCTGGATGATACAGGATCAGCCTGGATGATCAAGTTATTTTCCATTATCCAGACATCCATTCAGGGCAATGTTCTGGATAATATTCGTCATTATGTACTAATTGTCTGGGATGATCGTTGAATTATTTTGGATGATAAGTTAATTTTTTCATCATCTAGACATCCATTCAGGATAATGAGCTGGATGATATTCAACATATTGCACTAATCGTATAGGATGATATAATATTGTCTTGGACGATATAAAAAAATTTCCTTCTGATCGCCCCAAATCATCCTGGCTGATTGAGCAAAATTTGTACTAATCATACAGGACCATATTTATATCATCCTGGACGATAAAATTGGTTTGTTCCAATTAAAAGATATTCCAAAGCTTTTCTATATAAGACCTCTTGTTCTACCCAAGAGATCATCTTTTACTACTATCTTGACCTGAGAGAGCCTAGAGGGGAGGGAGAGAAATGGAGAAAGAGAGAGCATCTTGTGAGGGGGAGTTTATGAGGGGTTTCACAAAGGTTTCTCCAACCAAAGATCCAAGTCATCTTCTCCAATCATCATCCCTAGTCCTTGGAGGTTCGAGAGAGGTCCACTTCATCAATTGATTAAGTTTCTCTTCCTGCTTTAGGAGGAAGCAAAAGGAGTCGGGTTCTTTGCCTGCTTCAAGAGGAAGCGAAAGGAGTCGGGTTCTTTGCCTCACCGGTGTCAGTGGAAAGGAGGTTTGTAAAGGCTTCTCTGCCTTACTATGGGAGCAAAAGGAGAGACACTGAATTTACTGCAATACTCAGAGGGCGCATCTGGGGAGTGGACGTAGGTCAAGTTGCCGAACCAGTATAAATTTATGTGTTCTTTATTACTGCCTTTTTTGCATTTAATTTTTGCACTTTGGTTTTATTTATTGTGAATTTTTGTTTGGTTTGAGATTAAGTTTTGATCAAGAAATTTTTAAAATACAATTAACCCCCCCCCTCTTAGTTTGTCTTGGGCTAGTTCATAAGGGCTTAACATCCCTAACAAACTTTTAGACTATGCATTACATATGAAATCAAACAATCTATATTAAAGATATTGCTTCATGATTATGAATTTTTTTTGCTTGAAATGTTATGAGACTATCTTAGATATATAAACTAGGATTACTTAGATAGTGACACCATTGGATGCTTTAAATAGAGAACTTTCAAACTATAAAAGGTCAAAAAACTTTTTGTTGTATACTTGATAATTTTTATGCAAACGTCACTGTTATATATGAATAAAAAAACTTCAATGCTTATTATATTGATAATCTACTTGGCTAACTCATTTCCTATGAGATAGGTGTGAGTCAAAGATTTTTGGAAGCAGGAGATAAAATAATAGAGAAGATTATAGTGCTAAAGGCCAAAGACAGATAAAAATGACTTAGGAGATGATGAGAGTGAGGAGATAATGTTAATAACAAGAAAATTCAAAAATTTCCTAGAGCGGAAGCATAAGCGCCAACTAAAGTGGAACAAAGGTTAAAAAAGTAAAAGTGAGAAGTTTTCTTCTTACATTATTTGCTTTGGATGTAGAAAACTTCGACATAAAAAATCTGAATGTTCCAATTTTAAGAGCCACCTTACGATGAAAATGGGTAAGGATAAGCCAAATGCAAAAAAGGCAAAATAAAAAGAAGCAAAAAATCTCTTAGGCAGACTTAGCCTCTAATTCATCAGAGTAGGAGAAAGAAGAGGAGATAATGAACTTGTACTAAATAGATAAAGTAATTGTTAATTTTGATCATGTATAAGTATGTTAAGGTGTGTTTATTTGTTTATTTATCTATTTTGTTTATTTATTTATATAATAATTATTTTATATACATGATTGTATGTTGTAGTTTCTTTTTGCATGTTTTAATTTTTTTATCCTTATGTGTTATGTGTTATAGTTGTTTTCTTTCCCTTCTTTAAATTTTCTTATTTCATGCATATAGTTTAATTTATATGTTATATTATATCTCCTTTTTCCATTGTCAAAAGGGAAGTATTGTTACAAATCTAGGATCCATAGTATGTGATTTTAATGATGACAAGCCTTATTGATTGAATTGTACATTCTCAGAAAATATATTAGATATAATTTATGTTTTGTGCACTAACGAATTATAGGTATAATACTCAAGAAGATCAAAAGACTCAAGATTAGGTAGGTTAGGATTTCAAGTCAAAAGAGTTTATATTTTTATTTTCTTTAATTTTTTATTTTCTTGAGTTAGACCACATTAGAGTGTATGCAATTGGGTGACCGTGCACACACACATTAGGAGATATATTTTTTTTTTTAAATTAAACTTTTTAGAACAAATCATACTATATGAATTTAATTCATACTATACGATCAGTTATTTCAGAGAATGGTTTAATGGCTACTTAAAATTTTATGTTCTTTAAACTAATTATAATGTACGATTTATAATGTATTGTATGATTTGCTTCATTATCAAAACTCTAGCCGCCAAAATTAATTTAAGTAAGATTTTGAAACTAAAAATTTGAACTAATCATTCTATAGTTGGAAATCATCCTGTATGAAAATTTGAAATCTTGTTAAAATTAACCCCCATGATTAGTTAATCAAATCTTAGTTTTATTAAAGATACTATATCATACTACATGATGTTAATCATACATGGTGAATGATAGAGATGAATTTTGGCAGTCCTAGAGTTCATATTAAATAAAACCATGATTTGTGACATAATCATACCATGCAATAGTAATATTGTACTGGACAATTCACCTAAAAATTAGAGATGAATTTCCATCATCCCAGGAATTGCCTTGTATGAATAAAGGAAATTAAGTAGACCGTTCTGGATAATCTATGGATCATACTGTATGATACGTTCAAAAAAAAATTGAACAGTTTGTTTAAATGACTGTTCAGCTCTTATTGGATGGGACTAGTTTTGAACTGATCGTACTATATGAACAGAAAGATGACTAACTTAAAATTTTAGGGTTTCCTGAAGCATATTATAAAAGAAAATCTTTAACCTTTATCTAAGTGAGGTTAAGAGAGGAGCATGGTTAGAGAAGGAACTATGAGAGGGAGCTTTTGGAGAAAATCAGGGTGTGTGAGAGGAAGGAGAAGGTGAGCTTGAGCATGAGGGAGAAGTAGTGTGAGGGGTATCACATGGTTTCTCCAGGTCAGTTTCATATTTGCTCCTCCTATGGCCTTGGTGAGTATTGTGAGAGATCTTTAGAGGGAGAGGCTTCTTAGTACATCCTCGAGGTTCTTTGCCTTCTCTAGGAGGGAGAAAAAGGAGTTGAAAAATAATACTCTTATTTAGGATTATTTTTAAAAGCTCCAATTCACTCCCCTCTTGGCGCATCTCATACTTTCAAGTGATATCAGAGCAGGGTCTGAAAAAAAGTGTTTTTAGAAAATCTTGAGATAAACAATCAATGATATACTTTGCTAATTATAACACTCTGGAGGGTTATTTAATAACCCATCCACCTTTATTTGAAAACATCCTATTTTATTTCTAAAAATATTATATGTATACATTTCTGCAATCTATTGACTATATAAGTTGGCATATGATTCAAACTAGTTACTCACCTTCATCGCATATTATTAATGGTGATAAAACTAATATTCCCTTTAATGAATGAAAAAAATGAGGATAGGAAACTTGCACAGTTAAATGCCAAATGTTTGAATTATTTCTTTTGTACTTTCAAATTCAAAGACTATATGTGAGTTTCTACATACACTACCGAGAAAGAGATTTGGGATAGGTTGTGTCACCTATGAGGGAACCAGTGAAGTTAAATAGTCTAGTCTAAATATTCTTTTACATGACTATAAAATTTTTTGCATGAAACCTAGCGAGATTGTGTCTGAAATGCACGCTAGGTTCACCCAGATAGTAGTATCCTTACAAGCACTAGGTAGAGAACATAAAAATTCTAAAAAAGCTAATAAAATTCGATGTTGATTACCTATCTCTTATGATGAAAAAATAATTGCAATTACTGAATAAAAAAAATATTTATTCTATTGATAATTTGCTTGGATCACTCATAGCCTACGAGCAAGGAGTGAGTCAAAGAAAAAATGATGTAGGAGAAAAAAAAGTAGAGGACTATAACACTAAAAGCAAATTATTCAGACAATGAAAACTCTTTAGCAGATAAGGATGACAACATAGCCTTATTCCCGAGCTAGTTCAAGAACTTTCTGAAAAGAAAACATCATAAAAATAACTAGAGCAAAGGTAAAGGCCATAAATCTATTAAAGTTTCATCTGATTTAATTTGCTTTGAGTGTAAGAAACCATGTCACCTTTGAATTTACTGCCCCAACTTGAAAAATCATCTGCATAAGGAGAAGGGTGAAGAGAAGCCAAAGTATAAAAGGGGCAAGCAAAATATATAAAAAGCTTTTTTGGGCCGACTCTACGTCAAATTCATCAGAAGAATCAGATGAGCAGGTAACAAATTTTTGTCTAATAACTAATTATAATCTTGATCAATATGATCAAGATGAGGTATGTCAACTCTCTTATGATGAATTGCTTCTTATTTCTGAAAATATTCATGATTTGTATAAGAAGCTTAAGAAAATACATGTTAGTCTTAATACTAAATTTTCTACTTTGCAAAAAGAGCTTGCAAGTTTAATTACTGAGCACTCTAGTTTAGAAAGTGATCACATGACTTTATTAAATGAGTTTGAAGAATTAAATATGAAGCATATTGATTTATCTGATGCACATAATTCCTTGAAAGCAACACATATTTACCTAGAAAAAGCATTTAAGGATTTAGAAGTGCTTGCATGTCAATTAGATTACAGTGAGCATGCATTAAAACTATAAGTGGCAAGCTATGAAAGTGCAAATGGATATTTTTAAGCAAAAAATACTGCACTGGAGAATAATAAACCACCACTTTCAATAGCTTAGTGGTATAACCCCTCAACACAATATGCATCATATAAACCTAGAAAGATGCACCATTACCCACATAGGTTAGTAAACTCATTGCTTATGTTAAGTGTTACTCTTATGGCATGTTAGGACACAGCCTACACTTGAACAATCCACCTTATTCATTCAAGTATAAGGTACAACCCAAACTCACTTGAGTTCTCAAATATAACCTTTGAATGACATTATATGGATGCTCTTATAGAATACCTAGTGAGAACATATGGTACCTAGATAGTGGCTGCTTGAGGCGTATGACTGGTGATATGAAGCAGTTCATCACACTAGAGGCCAAGTTAGGAGGAAAAGTGACATTAGGAGACAACACCACTAGGAAAGTAGTGGGATCATATACAATTAGAAACTCTTAACTCTTTATGATTAAAAATATTTTATTAGTTAATGGTTTAAAGCATAACTTGTTAAGTATTGTCAATTATGTTACAAAGGATTTGATGTGAAATTTCTTTCTGACAAATGCATGATTAGCTTAGATGATAGACTTATGTTAGAAGGAAAATAAATGAGTAATATTTACATGTTACACTTGAATTGTATTGAATATTAAAATTCCTTATGTTTAAAAATAATAATTGATGAATCTTAGCTATTACATAAGAGACTATGACATGTTAGCATGAAAATCACAAAAAAAACCTAGTTAGAGACTTACCTAAATTAGACTTCACTAAGGACCACCTATGTGAAGCCTACCAATTAGAAAATAAATAAAATCATCATTTCATTCAATTAAGAATATTAATACCTCCAGTTCACTAGAAATCCTTCATATGGACCTATTTTGACCAGTTAGTATAACCAGCCTATGAGGAAAGACATACGAATTTATGATAGTAGATGACTACTTTATTTTTACTTGGGTAAGATTTCTAGCACAAGAATGAGTCATTTGAAAAATTTTGAACCTTCTTCACTTGGATTAAAAGAAAATTAGGATGTGAAGTATCAACAATTCATAGTGATCATAGTGGAGAGTTTGAAAATGATAGGATTGAATCTTTCTACCAAGAGATAAGGAAAGAACATAATTTCTCTGCCCCAAGGACTGCCCAGTAGAATGGAATAGTTGAAAGGAAAAATAGATCTTTGGTGGAAGCTGTTAGGGCAATGTTACTGAATATTCATTCCCTATGTAATTTTGGGTAGAAGTAGTGAACACTGTAATGTTTTAAATAGTCTGAATATTAAATCCATGTTGAATTAAATGCCATATGAACTCCTAAAGGGTAGGACACCCAATTTATCTCACGTATATGTTTTTTTATGTAAATACTTTATCCTAATGAATGGAAACTCACCCTTAGGAAAATTTTATCGTAAATATGACGGAGTCTTCTTAGGTTATTCATTTGTAGGTAATGCCTATAAAATGTTCAGTAAGAGGAACATAGTAGTAGAAGAGTCTACCCATATGGTATTTGATGAATCAGATAAGACCTTAGAATCTAATCATGAAGAAGAAGAAGAGGTGGAGGTCATTTAGCGGATAGAAACCATTACCATAGAAGATAGAGTAGAACCTCAGAAGCAGTTACCTAGAGATTGGAGATATTCTTCTAGTCATCCTAAATAGTTAATCTTATAAGACTCATTTGAAGGTGTAAGAACTAGGCAAGGACTTAAGAATGAGGTTAGTCATTATGCATTTATTTCCATTAAAGAACCCATAAATATTGATTAAGCCTTAGGAGATGATCCTAGCAATACAAAAAAAGCTAAACCAAATTATTAGGAATGATGTGTGGGAATTAGCCAAGAGACCTAAGGAGAAAAGTGTGTTTGGAACAAAGTGGGATTTAAAAAATAAGATGAATGACTCTAGAATAGAAGTGAGGAATAAGGATAGACTAGTAGCTAAGGGGTATAACCAAATTGAGGGATTAGACTTTGAGGAAACCTTTGCCCTAGTAGATAGAGTATAAGCCATAAGGGTACTCTTATCCTTTGCTTACTTTAAGGACTTTAAATTGTATCAAATGGATGATAAAAGTGCTTTCCTAAATGGGGTAATCAAAGAAGATGTTTATGTTGTGTAACCACGTAGATTTGAGAATTCATAATTTCCAAACCATGTGTTTAAATTAAAAAAGGTATTGTATTGTTTAATGTAAGCATCTAGAGCCTATTATGAAAGGTTAAGTTCATTCCTTCGAGATAGAGGCTTTCTTAAGGGTAGTGTATACACCACCCTCTTCCTAAAGAAAGAAGGAGAAGAGTGTCTCATTTGTCAAATCTATATTGATGACATTTTGGTTGGATTGTCAAATAAAAATCTTTGTGATGAATTTTCAAAAACCATGAGCAAAGTGGTTGAAATTAGTATGATGGGAGAATTTAATTACTTTCTTGGATTTAGTGTAAAATATTTGGATGATGGAGCCTCCCTTAGCTAAAATAAATATATTAAAGAAATTCTTAAAAAAATATGAAATGGACAATGCTAAGGCCATGAACACTGTCATGAGCTCTAGTGTTCAATTAGACAATAACCCAAATGGAAAATCTTTGGATCAGAAAGAATATAGGGGAATTATTAGATCAATTCTCTACTTAACTCCTAGCAGTTTAATATTTATTTTTGTGCTAGATTTCAAGTAGATCCAAAAGAATTACACATGATTTCTATTAAATAAATCCTTGGATACTTGTTAAGCACTCTAAACCTAGGAATATGTTATCCTAGACACAACAACTCTTTTGAAATAGTAGGATATTCAGACTCTGATTTTGTAGGATGTAGGGTAGATAGAAAAATAACTTATGGAACTTTTTAATTCATAGAACAATCCTTTTCTTGTCTAGTAGAAAACAAAATTCATTAGCCCTCTAAATAGTTGAGGCAAAATATATAGCAGTAGGGAAATTTATTGCTCAAATTTTATGGCTAATGCAACAACTCTTGACCTTGGACTACCTATAGGGACCATTCCAATTATGTGTGATAATACTAGTGCAATTTGCATATCCAAAAATCTAATTCAGAACTATCGCACAAAACATATAAACATCAGGCATCACTTCATAAGAGATCATGTATCTAAGGGAGATATATAATTACACCATATAGCTATAGAAGATTAACTTTTAAACATATTCACAAAGCCCTTAGCCTATTACACCTTTAATACCTTGAGGATAAAACTAGGTGTTATAAACATTCATGCTTAATCAAAGAGAAAAAAAATCATTTAAAAGCATTGGTGATATGTGTTTAAATTGTATGTATATTTATTTGTGTCATGTTTGTTGTTATTTGTTAAAAAAAAAAATTGTTAGTCTAAGTTATTTCTTAATCATCACACACGCACTTCACTATACCACAACAATCCTTAAAATTTTTCCTGATCATTTTGTATGATTTACATTCGTACTATATGATATGCACATATAACCATAGATCACAACCCTTTATTGCATCAACAGTCCAGATTAAGTCAATGATACACACATCATACTGTACGATACCTCTCTTCATATTATACTATCTATGTGTCACTAATTATTGAGGAATTCAATCAGTTTTGTACAAAACTATTACCATTCATACTTTACTATACCTCCCTTCATACTATATGATACAAGTGTCAAAATGGATAGGGATGGGTTTAATTTGACTAGTACGATAATAATTGAAGTTCATACTATACAAATACCTATTTATACTATACAATGCTTTTCTTCAATGCTGTACAGAAGACCACTCGGGACGAACAAAATCTTCTTAAGATCATTTAGTATGATACTAATCGTATTGTATGGTTTGACTACATTTATGACAGATCGTCCAGATGAAATAACTCATTGATTGTTCTGTATGATACACATATTGTACTATATGATAGCTCAAAAATTCTATAAAGTGGAATTTTAAACCAGTTCAATTCATCCAACCCTTCTACACACTTCTACTTTCTAATTCTTCCTACTCAATGGCTAGTGCAAGCGCGCGAACTCATTTTACCATAATAAGTTCTTCCTCCCGTCCCTCAGGAGACGATCAATTTCTAATTGCAACTAATGAAGCAGCTTATCTCAAATACAAGGAAGCCTAAATCACACCATCATGCATGCTAAATAAAAATGTCCTGAACTTTCAGGTGATGAGTCTTTTTAACACCACTACCTTCCAATTCCTCCTGACTCTAGCCTTTCGTTTCCACTCTAAAGTTCTTTATGAATTTTTGGCAAATCTTAGGATCAATGGAGACGCCTCTATAATAAAATCCTAAGATTGTCATCGCTATGTTGAAATCATAAAAGGAAACTTAGGAAAACTCCTCTACCTTAAAACTGATGGAGTTCGACCCCATTCTATGGCTTCCCTTTCAGACTTTGACTAAAGTAACATCAATCTAACCAAAAGGAGTTTAGCACTGCATCAACATCAAGCCTTAGTCTAATCCTTGAATCACAATGCAAGGATCCAAGATATCCTTTGTTCCTTCATTATTCCAAAAGCTGGAGATCATGTAAACATCACCCCTCTACTTTTCTTAGTCACCTATTTTATCATGAAAGACACTCACTTTGATGAATCTCAATTTCTGATTGATTACATTCAAAATTTAACTCCCATACGACTCCCTTCTACTAGAAGAAAGAAAAATATGGCTTTGCGATCTGTCATAGCCTATATCTTAAATAAAAAAATATAAAATCAGTTATCCTGCACCTCCCAACAATTATCTTATCTTCTATATAGATACTTCCTTTCATATTCTTTCTCATTAGGGTCAGAATCCAGATGAGCCAGACTTTGATGAGACAGGCGGAGATTCCCCAGCACCAGCTCTAGTGGCTCAAGAACTAGCTCCAGTATAACATGACTACTCGTACGAGGAACAGATACAACATTTTAACCATCTTGAGTCCTGCCTTGACCAACAACAAATTCAATATGACGAAGACATGAAATGGTTTAAGGCACAGTTGGACTCAATTAAGACTCAATTTTCCTCCATTAATAACTACTTCCAACAATACCCACCACCACTAGCACCTGATCAGGGACCATCTTGATTTTAGTTCTATATTGTGTTTATGTTTTTGTACTGGTATATTTTTTTATGTATCTCCTCTTTTTTGGTGATGTCAAAAGGGAGAAAACATATGTGGTTGTTTGGTTTTTATTGTATGTTTGAACTTTTTAAATAGAAATTCTTACTATATTTATTTATTTTGTATTTTTCCTTTTAAAAAAAAATTAAAAATATATATATAATAAAAACTTAAAAAAGAGGTAGGCAACCCCTATTTTTCTAACATCTTTAACTTAGTAAGGGGAAGCTTAGGATGAAAAATCTTTCAAGCTACACTTAAATCAAAATTTTTTTACATCATAAAAAAAGGAGAGATTAATGAAAATCTAGGATCCTTAGTCTATGATTTAGACGATGACAAATCCTATTAATTGAGATATATGTTCTCAAATTATATATTAGATATTATTTGTGTTTTGAGCACTAACGAATTGCAGGTACAATACTTAAGAAGATGAAAGGACTGAAGATTGGGTAGGTTAGGATGTCATGTCAAAAGAGTGTATTTTCATTTTCCTTAATTTTTTTTTATTTTTTTAAGTCAGGCCACAATATAGTGCATGCAATTGGGTAAATGTGCACACAAACATAGGGGAAGAGAAAACATTTTTCCAAAATTAAAATTTTTAGAACTAATCGTACTATATGAATTTAATTCATACTATATGATTAGTTGTTTCAGGGAATGGTTTAACGACTATTTGAAATCTCATGTTCTATAAACTAATTGTATTGTATGATATATATCGTATCATACAATTCATTTAATTATCAAAACCCTAGTTTCCAGATTAATTTAAGTTTGACTTTGAGATTCAAAATTTGAACTAATCGTACTATACGATGCAAATTATCCTGTATAAAAATTGAAATTTTACTAAAATTATCCCCCATAATTAGTCAATCAAATCTTTGTTTAATTAATGATACTAGATACTATATGATGTCAATTATACTAGATAATTAACATAGATGAATTATGGTCATCTTAGAGTTCTTACCAAACAAAACCATAACTTTTAACCTAATCATACTGTACCATAGTAATATTGTACTAGACAATTCACCTAAAAATAAGAGACAAATTTTTGTCATCCTAGGAATCATCTCGTACGAATAGAGGAAATTAAACAGATCATATATGATGATATATGGGCCATACTATACAATATGTTCATAAAAATTAAATAGTTTTTTTGAATGACTATTCACATCATACTGGATGGGGCTAGTTTTGAACTGATTGTATAGTACTAACTTGGATCCTACTGTACAAATATTAGATGGCTAACTTGAATTTTTAGGGTTTCTTAAAGCATGTTATAAAAGTAAATCTTTAACCTATTTTAAGTGAGGTGAAGAAAGGAACGTGGCTAAGGAAGGAACCCTAAGAGGGAGATTTTGGAAAAAATTAGGGTTTGTGAGGAAAGGAGAAAGTGAGTTTGAGTGTGAGGGAGATGTAGTGTGAGGGGTATCACACGGTTGCTCCAGGCTAGCTGCATGCTTGCTCTTCCTATGGCCTTGGTGAGTCTCCTGGGAGCTCTCTATAGAGAGAGGCTTCTTAACCCATCCTCGAGGTTATCTTTCTTGTCGAAGAGGGAGAAAAAAGAGTCGAGTTTCTCTTCCTTCTCTAGGAGGGAGAAAAAGGAGTTAAGGTTCTCTACCTTTGAAAAGAGTTTCAATCATTTTTCGCAACGAGTTGGTGGAAGAGAGTCAAAAGGAGAGTCACTTTGTGTTAGTGCAATACTCAGAGTGGAGGACTCCGGGGAGTGGACGTAGGTCATGGTTTCATCAAACCACTATAAAATCTAGTGTGCTCATTCTAATTTTATTTTCTATATTTACTTTATACACTTCATTTTCATTATAACTTCTTGATGAATTTCTAATATCAATGTTCTATTAGGCAATTTAGAATTTCATCATCATTATTGAAAATGTTGTTAAAGTTATAGTTTTCGCATTGTAAAATTAATTTACCTATTTCAAAAGTTTAAAAAATTATACAAAAAATAGTACTCCTATTTAGGATTATTTTTAAAAGCTCAAATTCACCCCCTCTTGGCGCATCTTATACTTTCAACTATATATTTGGTTATATTTATTCATCTGTTATTTTGTTTTAAATATAATTTCTTAAGATAAAAAAAAATTCCCAGATTTTTAATATACTCTCTCTCATTGAGGGGGAATTAGGAGAAATTATTAACAAATTAGAAATTCAACCAACGATATTTTCCATCATAGAAAAGGGGAAGATTATTGTAAGTTAGGATGTCGAGTTTATGTTTTTTATGATAAAAAATAATATTGATTACCTCTTTATTTCTCCTAGTATTTAAAGTGCATATTTGTTTGTGTATACTAATATTTCACGTACATCATGTATAACTAAATGAAGATTTTGGGATCAAGATCGGATAGAATAGGGTGTGTGGAATTCATTTATTTATTTTTGAAATCTTGAGTTAAGTCCTATAAGGGTGTACGCTAGCCTGGTGATCATTCACACACACTTAATGGAGTGAGATAGTGAAAAAAAATTATAAGTATAATTTTCTAGTTGACTCATATTATATGATAAATATTGTACTGTACAATTAGCTATTCAAAAAATTATTAAAATGGCTAAAGCTATTTGAACCAATTGTATTATATAATACCTATCATACAGGATGATTAGTTGAAATCAAGATCTCAACTGCCAATCATAATTTAGGTAATATTTTGAAATTCAATTTTTTTACTGATTATACCATATGATATATAGCATATTGTATAATATAACTAAATCTTGCATAAATTAATCTTGTAGGGGAACAATTTTGGATTAATTTATCTAGTCAGATGGTATGGGATGATTAGGACCAATCATACTATGCAACCTGATCTTTGCATAGGATAATTTTAATTCGTCAACAATCATACATGATGATAATCCAAGTTGTTTGAACTAATCATATTGTACTATGCTTCATCTAGTATTGGACGATTAACTCATATGCTTGAACAGATCAGACAACGCCTTACTCTTCATTTAGTATTAATAGGATTATTTGAATTAATCATACTATATGATCTGGGTTCATACCATATGATGAATGTCGACAGGTTTTAATTTTAGAGTTTTTTTAGGCCTTATATTTAAGCTCTCTAATTAGACTTGTTTCAAGTCATATTTGGTATTCATTGAATTGTTTTCTTCTGAAAAAAGTTTGAAGAGAGAGCCTAGAGCTTGGGAGAGAAAGGGTGGAGTTTGTGAGAGAGGGAGAAGATCATTGTGGGTTTCAAGGGAGTTCTACACAGTTGCTTTGACAAACTTGCACCTGAGTTCCTCTATTTTTTAGGGTTTTTCTTAAGGAAAGATTTGTGAAGAAGACCTCTTTACTGTCAAAGGACCTAGCTACTCCATTGCACCAAGGAAAGTGAAAGTGATTCAAGGTTCACTACTTTCACCAGGAGTGTGAAAAAGGATTCTAGGTTCTCTTCCTTCACCAAGATAGTTCACTTAGGCTTAACATCCCATATCAAACTTT
Source organism: Dendrobium huoshanense (assembly GCA_016618105.1). NCBI lineage: Eukaryota > Viridiplantae > Streptophyta > Magnoliopsida > Asparagales > Orchidaceae > Dendrobium > Dendrobium huoshanense. Next base: position 44,162,367 of record CM028356.1, read on the forward strand.
CAATGTTAAGATGGTTATGTTGAATGATTCATCTACTGGATTGGTTGTTGCTTCTCATGAACATTCCTTAGCTTCTTTTGAACCTGCTTTTTTGGTTTCTTATTTTTTCTTGTGTGGTCTTTCTGTTGTGAGGCTTTGTGTGGCACTAATTATGGATATTGGGCTTTGCTTGCTCCATTAAAGGTTTTTTTGGGTTGGAGCAGGCTATGGGTTTGGGTAGATGATTAATTGATGTTTGGGTTTTAGATGTGCTATTTGGGTTTTTTTGGTATTTGTTGGGATATTTGGGTTGGGGGTCGGCTGGAGTGTGTTCCCTATGCTGATCATTTGGTATTTAATTATCTTTAGTGCTTGGTGTTTTAGGTTTGTATGGGTGTTGATTTCCTACTATGTCCCCTAGGGATTATGTTTTGGGTGTTGATGTTGTGTTGTTTCTTGTTGTGTCCCTTTTTATTTCGTTTCATTTTGGTTTCATGTCTATTTTGGAAACCTTAACTTAATTTAGATTTATGGATGTTAGTGTTGATGAGCGTGGTTGAAGTCTTGAGCTGCTGGTGCTACCCATCATTGATGTTCTGCTCTCTTGGTTTTGTGTCTTGGATTTTATTCCGTGCCTTGGTTTTTTATTTTTTTATTGTAATAGATATGATCTCAAGCTCATTAGATTTTACTTTAATTGATGTATTTTTAGAGAGCTTCTGATCCTCTAAGGGCTTGTAACTTTTTAATTATTTAATATGTAGGCCCTCTATCTGGGTTTTAACCAAAAATAAATGTAGAGAGAAGGAATATCCTAGAGGGTCATCGACAAATTCTTTGAAACCACCATCATGTTTAAAGCATTAGAAAACACACAATACATGAAATTTAATGATTTCTATCAGTAATGTTCCACCAAAAACTTGTTGAAATTTGTCTATAAACAGTATGTCTAACAGATTTAAACTTGTTGCTAAAATGTCTGAAGGAAAAAACTTTTCATTAAAAATATTTTCGTCTAAAACATTTTAGATAGAATTTTAGTGAAAATTCCATTGGAGACATTGGAGGAATTTATGATGGTTTTAAGCCACGGAAGAACTGCCATAATCTTTTGGAAAAATTTTCCATCATTTTTTCACTAGAATCATGGTCATCAATTTTGAAAGAAAAATCCCTCCGAAACTTATAACACAAATTTAAAATGAGTATTCTTTTATATAAATTCTCTTATGACTAACAAAACCAATCATCATATAATAACAAAATATTAAATAAAAAATATTATAATAAATCAAATCAATTTAAATAACAATTTTAATAAAATAACCCAATTTTGATATTCTACTCACTGAATTAGTACATATGAAAATCTATGAAAGATACATAAAAAAAAAGTATATAAAAAATCACAACTAAACATAGTTATTCTCCTCACTCTCTTCAACCACTTGATCTTGTTTCCAATGATGATGTTGCATCATGTATGGTTGTAGCATAGCATACATTGGACTTTACGGCATTTGCATATCATCTTATACATATTGCATATGTTCTATTTTCTTTATAAGAATTTCCACCCTTCGACTAACTCACTCCCCAATATTGCTATCCACAAAGGCTTTTTGTTCACGACTGATATATTCTCAAAAAAATATTTTGATCGAGCATGAATATCGAGGCAATATCAAGCCGGAAACTTCAAAAATTAAATTCGGGAGCACCTGAACTCTGATTTCGGCGAGCTTATAGTCAAACTGAGCGTCTCGGAAATACAAACCCAACCACACCAAACTCAACTCAATCCGAGCCCAGATGAGCCCAAATCAAGCACCCAAAATGCTGTTGGAAAGTTCATACCACAATTTGAGTTACAAAATGGTCTCCAATTTTAACTAGCTTATAGTCGAATCGAACGGCTCGACGAGTCAAATCCAAAAATCCCAAGATTGTTGAATTTTGACATCATTAAGACCTTCAAATGTCTGATGAACGGTGCACGATCAAGGGATTCAATATCAACCTTCCATTCAACCACTCCCTATTTGCCCCTGATCTCACACCTATTTACGAGCTATGCCACTCCAGAAAAACTATAAATAGACCCCTCATTTCTCATGAGAGGGGACCTAAGCAAGAAGAGAAGAAGAAGAAGAAAAGGAAAGGATTGGAGGGAATAACTCCTCGTCGACCACCACTGGAGTTCTTCCTGCCGCTTGAGTAACGCTGGAATTCTGCCAGACGCCCGGGTGACGCCGGAACTCTGCTCAACTTTGTAACTAAATCTCAATTCCAAAGAGATTCATTGTAATCGAATCGTCCTAACATTTTCGGATGAGTCAGCCTTTTTGTACTTCAAGCAAATACTAGTGGAATTGTTTTCAATTGGGAGTGGCCCCGTGGTTTTTTCCCTTTCAGGGTTTCCACGTAAAAATTCTGGTGTTATTTATCCACTATTTATGTGCTAGATATCTATACAATGCTGAGACGAAAATTTCTTAACTCTTTCGTAGCAGATATTCTAGCCCGCAATAGTTTGGCGCCGTCTATGGGAAACATTATCCCACGACTTCAATTATTACTATGATGGTCAATAGGCACAGCAGTCATATTATTAGGGCTTCTCACTCCAACTCCCGTCAGTCCAGAAATAAGTATAAATCATATAAGCCCGATATCTGCCTCCTTCTACCCTGGGGGCAAAATGTCATTGAAGAAGGAACCTTGGGACGTCCTTTAGAAGAGAGAATCCGAAAGATGGAAGAATCTCAGAATGAGATCCTTCAACTCGAATGAGAGACTCGACAACCTACACTGGCACAATGAGAGGAAGTCCTTCTCCCTCGAGATCCACCACGGGTTAAAGATGTTTAATTTGAGCATCTTCAAGCAGAGATTCCTCTTCCTCTGCCAAGAAGGCAGATACATCAGAATAACGAACTTGTTGATACAACATGTTATACTCATCCTTCACACACTGGTCAACAACCTCGCGTTCTTCCAAATCTCCTAGAAAACTCAGCCCAGCCACAAGTTACTGAGCTCCCTCACAATTCCCTACGTCATGAACTATGAAGATTAGTACGGGAAGAATTCCCCCAAGGAGATGTGAGGAAAACTCTTCGGTAGAGGGAATTCCAAGAGTCATCAGCTCTAATTGAGGCCATACTTCAACATCCCATTCCGGTTGGATTCAAAGTACCCAACACTGAGTTTTATGACGGGACATCTGACATGTATGAGCATATCGACCACTATAGAACCATCATGTATATTCAGAGAGCCTCAGACGCCCTCCTCTGCCAGGTCTTTCCTTCCACCCTTAAAGGATAGGCTCGAACTTGGTTCAATTCGCTTCCATCAAGAACGATCCCCTCATTTGTCAAATTGGCCAAAACTTTCATCGAGCAGTTTGTAGCCAATTGAAGGATAGCTAAAGATTCTTCCAACCTCTCTAGGATCTGTCATAATGAAGGAAAATCATTGAAGGAGTATTTTTAATGATTTTCCACTGAAGCTCGACAACTTCTAGGAGTAGATCTTGAACTATTGAGAGGGATCTTTCTTGGAGGCCTTCACCCTGGCCCCTTCTATTCAGCACTCATGCGCAACACCGTTCATTCATATGCTGATTTGATTCATCATGTAGAAGCTTAAATCTCGATAGATGAAGCCATAAATGCCCATAGAAAATAATTTGAACAAACTAATGGATAGCGCAAGGGTGTACCTAGGACGGATAATTCATCCTCACAATGAAAGAAGCAAGAGAAGAACAATCTACCTCTTAGGCCTCCATTGTCATGACAAGAACCACGACAGGAGAAGGAGTACACTCCTCTCAATACATATCGAGCAATTTCGAGAACAAGATATAGTGAAATGGACACATCCTTTGAAGCCGAATACAGGAAATCAAGATTAGTACTGCCACTTTCATCATAGTCATGGCCACACTACCGAAGCCTGTAGGTAACTAAAACATTAGATTGAAAGACTTATCCATCAAGGCTATCTTTGACAGTTTATTTGGGATTCACCTACCCGAGAGGAAACTCATCCCGCTAGGGGGCAAAATCAACAGCAAAGGCCACCGGTGAATAATTGAATAGCAATTGGTGAAATTGATACAATCACTGGAGGCCCCTTATTATCTGATCAAGTCTTTTTGGTTGTAAATAAAAATCCAACTCCAAAGAATACTCGTATAGATCACTCTATCACCTTTGATGATTTTGATCTGGAGGGAGTAAAAACCCATCATCAAGATCCGCTTATTATCAATACAGATATAAGTGACCCATGTTATAATGTCAAAAGAATTCTTGTGGATAATGGAAGCTCCGTAGATGTCATGTTCTACTCTACTTTTTCATTATAGGTCTCTCAAGAGAAAAGCTACAACATGCTGCAGGTCCTTTGTATGGATTTGATAATTGACCTGTAGGAGCAGATGGGATAATTAGTCTCCCATTTATACTTGGAGAATTTTCTCGATAATCTACACACTCCATTCAGTTCATAATTGTAAAGTCAGAATCGGCTTATAACGCTATCTTTGGGAGGCTGCTTCAGTTAATTTTTGGGATTGTCGCCTCTATCCGTCACCTCAAGCTGAAGTTCCATACCCCGAAAGGTGTTAGTGTGGTATGAAGAGATCAATAAATTGCATGAACCTTCTATCTCAGGTAGTTCAAGACACATCCAACAGTTACCACGAGCATCGAAGACTTTGATCTCCGGAATGAGGATATACCTCAGAGAGCTTCCCTTGTAGAAGACCTTACTACTATATATATCTCTGATGAACATCCTTCGAGGATGGTGCAGATTGGATCACTTCTCTCAGACGACGAGAAGAAAAAATTCACAGATTTTCTATGAGAAAATCAGGATATTTTTACATGGAGTCCGGCAGATATGCCCGAACTTGACCCCAAAGTAATTATACACTTCCTCAAAGTCAATCTGATGTGCAAACTAATCATCCAGAAGAAATGAAACTTTGCGTCGGACCGTCAACAAGTAATCGAACAAGAAGTGGATAAACTCTTGGAACCCAAATTTATATGAGAGGTACACTATCCTACCTGGTTATCAAATGTTGTCATGGTTTGAAAGGGAAGTGGAGCATGGAGAATATGTATAGATTATACATGTCTCAATAAAGCTTGCCCGAAAGATAGCATTTTGCTTCCTCGTATTGACCAGTTAGTTGATACCACTTCTGGACATCAAATGTTGAGCTTTATGGATGTTTACTCTGGCTATAATCAAATAAAGATGAATCTTGTTGATGAAGAAGCGACAGCCTTTCAGACAGACAAAGAGCTATACTGTTATCAGGTGATGTCCTTCGGGCTCAAAAATGCTAGATCAACTTATGAGCGCCTCATGAATAAAGTTTTCAAAAACCTGATTGGGCGCACTATGGAGGTGTACGTAGATGATATGTTAGTAAAAAGTCTAAAAAAATCTCAACATATCTCTAACTTGGAGCAGTGCTTCCACTTACTGAGGCATTACAATATGTGACTCAACCCTGCTAAATACGCTTTTGGAGTCACTTCTGAAAAGTTTTTGGGGTTTATGGTAACCAATAGAGAGATTGAAGCTAATCCCAAAAAGATCAATACGCTGAAGGATATGATGCCACCAAAACATATCAAGGAGGTCCAAAGATTAAATGGGAGAATTGCAGCACTATCTCATTTCCTAGCACGTTCAAGAGACAAATATCTTCCTTTCTTCAAGGTACTTAGAGGCGCTCGGAGCTCTGGGTTCCAATGGACAGATGAATGTCAAGAAGCCTTTGAACAGCTACGAAAGTATTTGGCTTCCCCACCACTACTTTCTAAACCAACGCCAGCAGAAAGATTATATTTGTATATAGCTATTTCTACCCAGGCTATCAATTAAGTTCTAGTACAAGAGGAAAATGTTGTACAACACCCCATCTACTGTGTCAGTAAGATTCTATCTGAAACAGAGGGATGTTATCTCCTAGTAGATAAAACAACATTGGCGTTAGTTTATTCTGCTAGAAAACTACACCCTTACTTTCAAGCAAATACAATCGGGGTTTACATAAATCTACCGCAGAAAAGTATCCTGCAAAAGCCAAAAGTTTTGGGTAGGCTCATTAAGTGGTCTGTAGAGCTGGGAAAATTTGACATCCACTACTTTCCTAGACCCGATATTAAATCTCAAACACTTACAGATTTTGTAGTGGAATGCACCATCCAAATATCGGATGTTCAACCAAGTGCTTCACCTTCTCCTCCAAGCTGGACGTGTATGGAGCATTTGGGAGTTCTGGTGTTAGGGTTGAAACTCTATTAACCTTTCTGAAGAAAGTTACCCTTGAGTATGGACTCCAACTCAAGTTTCCAGCAATAAATAACATTGCAGAATACGAGGCCCTTATTGCTAGATTGAGATTAGCAATTAACTGTGAGGTGCAGAACTTAGTAATCCACTCTGATTCACAATTAGTCTTCTCTCAGGTGGAAGGGAATTTTAATATACACAATCCATAACTAACCCAACGACACCAAACTCAACTCATTCCAAGCCCAAATGAGCACAAATCAAGCACCCGAAATTCTGATAGAAAGTTCATACCACAATTTGAATTACCAAATGGTCTCCGATTTTAATGAGCTTATAGTCGAATCGAATTCCTTGATGAAATGAATCCAACGAGCCCAAGATTGCCAAATTCTGACATCATTAAGACCTTCAAATGTCTAACAAACAGTTCACAATCAAGGGATTCGATATCAATCGTCCATTCGACCACTCCTTATTTGCCCCAGATCTCACACCTATTTTTGAGCTATGCCACTCAAAAAAATCTATAAATAGACCCCTCATTTCTCATGAGAGGGGACCTAAGAAAGAAGATGAGAAGAAGAAGAGAAGAGAAGGATATGAGGGAATAACTCCTCCTCGACCACCGTAGGAGTTCTTCCTGCCGCCTGAGTAATGCTGGAATTTTGCTGAACGCCTGGGTGACGCCGGAACTCTGCTCAACTTTGTAACTAAATCTCAGTTCAAAACAGATTCATTGTAATCTGATCGTCCTAACTTTTGCAGACGAGTCAGCATTTTTGTACTTCAAACAAATACTTGTTGAATTATTTTTAACTGGGCGTAGCCTCGTGTTTTTTTCCCTTTTAAGATTTCTACGTAAAAATTCAGATGTTATTTATCCTCTGTTTGTGTGCTAGATCCGTACAACGCTGAGACAAAAATTTCTTAACTCTACCGCCGCGTATATTCTAGCCCGCAACAATGACTATGATTTTTATGCATATGTTTGTGATCCTAATATGCACACTCTGCCCTTCAACACCAACCACTTTTTCATTAAAGATTATTCTAATGATCACTATATATATATATATATATATATATATATATATATATATATATATATATATATATATATATATATATATATATATATATATATATATATATATATATATATATATATATCGGTGTGTGTATCATAATTAGATATATTTAATGTGAAAGAACATAGAAAAAATATAAGAAATTACATATAAATTTGATTTATATAAATTATATTTTGTTTCTTAAAAATTAGTTATCTATTAATTGTAATACTATAAAAAAATTTACATTAAAGTATACTAATTTATTAAAAAAAAAATAAAAAATTTTGAATGAACTGATGTTTGTATGATCTTGAGATGTATATCAAAATATGATATTAAGTTTTTTGCAGCTAGAATATACGTGAAAATTGAGTTAAAATTCTACATCTTAGCGTTATATGAATATCTAGCTCACACACTGAGATCACAATATGTTTTAATGTGGAAAACCCTGGAAAGGGGGAAAAACCACGGGGCCTTGCCCAATATGAAATGATTCAACTAGTGTTTGGGTATATTACAATGGGTTGACTCGTCCCTAAGGGCGATTAGATTACAAATGTCAATTGTTTGGTTAAAATCTAGTGACAAACGGGGATGAAATTATAGTGTCACTTGGTTCTGGCAGAAGTCTGGTGCAACTTGAAAATTTAGGTGTCAGTTGGTAGCCTAGCATTGGTTTGGCAGAACTTCGGAGTCGGGAGGTGGTACACTTGAAGTCTGGCATCAGATGGTAGTCCAGCAGAACTCTGGGCATCAAGTGATGGTCAAATAGAATTCTGGGTTTACTCTTGATGTCATGTGGCGGTCCAATAAAACTCTGGGCCTCAGGTGGGGGTCTGATAGAACTTCAGGCCTTATTTGGTAGTCTGGCGGAACTCCAAGCCTCAAGTGATGGTCAGGTAGAAGTCTAGGCCTCATATGGTGGTTTGAAAGAGCCCAGGGCCTCAAGTGGTAATTTGGTAGAGGTGAGGGCCTCAAGTGGTGGTCTGACGGAGCTCGAGGCCTCCAGTGGTGGTCTGGTGGAGCTCAGGGCCTCAAGTGGTGGTCCAGTAGAGCTCAGGGCCTCAATTGATTGTCCAGTGGAGATGAGGGCCTCAAGTGGTGGTCCGATGGAGCTCAGGGCCTCAAGTAGTCGTCTAGTGGAGGTGAGGGCCTCAAGTGGTGGTCCGGCGAAGCAAACACGTCAGGCAGTGGTCCGGTAGAACTTAGGCGACTTTCGAGGAAGAGCAAAGGAGGCAAGAGTGATCTCTTATTTCTCTCTCTTGAATTCTTTGTCTTGGGGGTCCCTTTTCAAGAGAAAAGGGGACTTTATTTATAGATTTTTGGAGTGGCATGGCCCATAATTAGATGGGAGAGCAAGGGCAAATAGGTAGTGGTTGGATGGACGGCCGATGTTGAAGCCCTTGATCATGCACCATTTGATGGACATTTGAATATTTTAGTGATTTTGGAAGTTGGTGATCTTGGGCTCATTGTATTTGTCTTGTCAAGCTGCTCGATTCAACTATAAGCACGTTATGTTTGGAAACCATTTGGTAATGCAAATTGTCATTCGAACCTTCCAACATCGCTTCTAACCCTTGATTTTGTTCCATTTGGGCTCGGATTGGGTTGGATTTTGTGTCATTGGGTTTGTAATCACGAGACGTTCAGTTTGACAGTAAGTTTGTTGAAATCAGAGTTTGAATGGTCCCAATTTTAATTTTGGAAGTTTCCAACTTGATTTTGCATCGACATTCATGCCCGATCAAGATAATTTTTTGATGACGTATCAGAGTTATTTTTGCAAAGCATTTTGTAAAATTTAGATCAATCTTATTGCAAAGCATATTCAAAATAAATTTCTTTTAAATATACCATCCTTCACTCACAATATTAATCATAATTTATAATAATATATAAAAATATTACTTACTTTTTGTAATTAATAACAAAAAATTTATATCCTATCAGTTGAAATTGAAATCCAATATATAACTTCAAAAAACACATGAGAGTTGCTAAGAATAACAAAAATTCTAGTAGAGTAAATATATAAGCAAAATAAAAAATAGAAAAATTGTATTAAATTAATTGACTTTAACTTACAACCGAATATGACCAAGATTCGAAGTGATTTGTACTTAACCTATTGTTGATGGCGCTGGAGATTCAAAGTGCTATTATTTTCTGAATAGTTAAACATTGATAAAAATATTGTGAATAGGCGTAGAGGAGAAGTTAAGAGGAAATATTACGAGAATAAAAACTGTTACGATATAGTTAAGGACTTTCGAGAATGCTAAAATGCCAAGATGAGAAAGCAAGGAGAAAGGAATTTAATTACATAACACTAATTTATATATTTTATTTGATTACATAATACTAATTTACTTAATTATTAGCATAATTTAAGTAAATAAATATAATAATTTATTATTTTCTATTAATGGTAAATTATAATTCTTAATTTGAAAGTTAAAAAATAATTAATTAAAATATTATTCTTAATATATAAAAGATCAAATTTAAATGCACATATAATCAGTCAAATGCCCATTTAAAAATTATTAAGAAATCCCATTCTAAAATAAAATAATATTAAATATATTTTTAATAAAATCGTAGTTCTAAGTTTTAATTAATAGTAATTTATAATTTAGGTTAAAAGAAATGTATCATAATATTAGAAAACATAAAAAAATGCTTTATAATTTATATAAAAAATAACATAGAAGACTAAAAAGAATTGAAGACTACAAAGATGCCAGATGAGCAAAGAATGAGTGTGTTAATTCCTATTTTTAAGAATAAAGGTGATGCACAAGTTTGTGCAAATTATAGAGAAATTAAGTTAATGTGCCATACTTTAAAACTATAGGAGTGAGTTATGGAGCAAAGGTTGTGGCATGATACTAATGTTACTCAAAATCAATTTGGATTCATGCGGGATAGGTCATCTATGGAAGCTATACATTTATTGAGAGGTTTGAAGGAGAAATATAAAGAGAATAAGGAGGATCTACAACTGATATTTATTGATTTATAGAATGCATACGATAAAGTTACAAGAGAAGTACTATGGAGAGTTCTTGAAAAAAATGGAGTTAATAATTGTTATATTCAAATCATTAAAGATATGTATGCAGGGGCTATTACTTGTGTTCAAACACAAAGTGGTTTTACCAAGTATTTTCTTATTTCTGTTGGATTACATCAAGGATCAATCTTAAGCCCCTATCTTTTTTTCTTTAGACATAGATGTTCTCAATAGACATTTGCAAGAGGATGTACCTTGGTGCATGCTTTTTGCTGATGATATTTTTCTTGTTGATAAGACTAGAGAGAAAGTTAAGGGTAAACATGAATTATGGAGGTCAACCTTAAAGTCTAAAAGTTTTCGCTTGAGTACATTTAAAACTGAATATAAGGAGTGTAATTTTAGTAATAATAGACCTAGTGAGGGGATTATGACTTTGGGCAATCAAGTCATTAATAAGAGTACATGTTTTAGATATCTTGGATCTATTGCTCATAGTGATAATAAAAAAGATGAGGATATAATCAACAAAATTAAAGTTAGATGGTTGAAATGCAGAAATGTACTGGGCTTGTTGTGTGATAGAAAAGTACTTCTTAAACTTAAGGGAAAATTCTATAAGATGGTGAAAACCTACAATGCTTTATGGTGCCGAATGCTAGACATTAAAAGAGAAGCATAATACTAAGCTAGGTGTTGCAGAGATAAGAATGCTCATGTGGATGAGTGACTTTACTTATAGAGATGGGATTCAAAATGAGCATATATGTGAAAAGATTGGAGTAGCTCCAATGGAAGATAAGATTAGAGAGAGTCATCTTAGATGGTTTGGTCACATAAAATGGTGGCCTTCAAATGAACCAACTAGGAAAGCAAAGTTATTCGAGTTGACTTCTATTAAGAAAGATAGAGGTAGACCTAAAAGGGATTTGTTAGAAAATATTAAAAATTATCTTTCTTTATTAAATTTAAATGAGAATTTAACTTTTAACAAGACACAATGGAGAAAAAGGATTCATGTAACCGATCCCACTTTGTGGGACAGAGGCTTGATGAGGTTGTTGTTGTATAAAAATAGCATAGATATTAAAAAAGTTTGATTTAGTACATAAAAATGATAAAATATAAAACCATATAAAATTTATCAATTTAAATGATGATATTGATCATATCAATAAAAAAATTATAACTTTCTATGGCATTGTTCTTGAATAACATGATATTTATCATTAATTATAAGCATACTTGAAATGCAAGTTTATACTATTTTATTCAGATAGCTTTATATTTTAGCTTGCAAACACCACTTCTGATCACTAACTATCTTTATCTAACGACCGATTTTACTATTTCGTTTTCTGCCTTGTTGTATATATACTAAAAGAAAATAAAAAGTGTGGAGAATATGATAACGGGAATATGAAGAAAGAGTATTTAGTAAATATGAATTAAAATCACAAGAAAGTGGAATATGATTCATAAGGGATACAAAGGGATATAGGTATTAAGAAGGGTCGTGGATATAAAAAAAATGATATTTAATGAATATGAATTAATTTCACAAAGAAAATGGAATATAAAACATATGGGGTATGAAGAGGTGAATAAGAAGGGGTATAAGAAATAAGAAGTGTAGGAGATATGAAGTGGTAATTATAAGAAGGCTATTAATGAATATAAATCAAGACCACAAGAAAAGAAAATAGAAAACATATGCGATATGAATAGGGGAATATGAAGAGGTATTTAATAAATAAGAATTAAGACCATAAGAAAAAGAAAGAAGAAGTGTAGGGGATATGATGTGGAGAATAAAAAAGAGTGGAGAAGAAAAAATACATAAGGATACGAAGTGAGGAATATGATGAGATATTTAATGAATATGAATTAAGACTACAAGAAAAGGAAATAGAAAGTATAGGAATTACGAAGGAGGGAATACAAAGAGGTATTTAATGAATATATGAAGGGGTACTAAAATGCATTATGAAATTCAAAAAATTTCTTCATTTATTTGCTTACATGAAAAGTAATTATATATTAATAATTTTTAAAATTATCAATTAATCATAATAAGAATATAAAATCAAAGACCATGATTCTCTTTGAATAATTAAAATGAAATGTTAGAAATTTATTTGGGAAGAAACTCAAGCATCTTTTATAATAGTTATATAGATTTGAGGGGTTTGCGTAAGATTGGGTGAAGGAAAGTGATGCTTGCAATCAATAAGGGTAGGAATAAACATAGTAGCTGGGTTAATGTCACAACCAAACATGATAAAACCCATAGAAGGGAAATGTTTTATTATGTTTTCCTGCGATGACAAACCACAATTTCTAGTTTTAAAAATCTTCATCCAAATTCAACCCTAAAATAATAATAAACATTGAGGTACTAATAAAATCCAGTTTATTGAAAACATAACTAATCCAAAATTTTAATTTTCAATCTTCCTAAAAATGCATATACAATTATAATGCATGACTACAGATAGAAACTATATGACTGAAAAATAAAAACTAATCATGACTATGCAGTTAAAATTCAAAAGAAGAAGTACCTATGCAAATTGACCACTATTGGTAATAATTTGATCAAGTAGTGAGATAGTTATTATGTACTAGAATATTTATGGCGATAAAGAAATATAAAGTTTAACGTCTTAGCTTTATATGAAGATACATCACACAATCAGATAAAAGAGAGGGTGCATCATTTATAAGAGACACCAGAGATTTTTAAGTGGAAAACCTTGAAATCGAGAAAAATCATGGGGCCTATCCCAATTTGAATGAATCCACTAGTATTTATAAATGATTACAAATGAGTCCCTTCCTTGGGAAGAAAAACTTTGCTTGATTTAATAAATATACATCATATAGATTACATTATATGGTGGAAATTGGAATAATCAAACTTGATATGCTGTTTTGGTTGGCTGGTGATGAAGATTGGAAAGATCGTATTCAAGTGATGGTGGTTGGAAGGACCATAATAGGCGGGCGACGGTGGTCAGAAAGACTGTTGTTAGGTGACATAGGTCAGAAGGACTATAGTCGAGGAGTGATAGAGGTCATAAAGATTATTCTCTAGCAAAGGATGTCAGAAGGGACTTACTCGGCGAGCGATAAAGGTAAAAAATATTATTTATTTATAATGAAGGTCGAAAAGATAGTAGTTGGTAGGCGACGAAGGTCGGAATAATTGTAGTCGAGTTAGGGTGGTCAAAGGACCATACGACGGGCACAGGAGGTCCTAAAAGACCATTGTCAGGTGATAATGTTTAGAAAGACCATTGTTAGGCAATGGAGGTTAAAAAGATTATATTTAGGTGACAGTGGTCAGAAGGACCAAAGTCAGCAGGCAGCGGGGGTTGGAAAGACTGTTCTTAGGTGATGAGGTTAGAAAGAGTATTGTTAGGTGATAAATGTTGGAAGGACTGTAGTTGGTGGTTAATGAAGGTCATAAAGACTATTATCTAGCGACGTAGGTCAAAAGGAGAGTTGTCGGCGGGTAATGAAGGTTGAGAAGATCATATTTGGGTGAGGGTAGTCGGAAGTGTAAAAATAAAAACTCTTAACTATCAAGATATTATCTCTTTGGCCTAAGAGCATCATGGCTTTATCCAGTTGGTGTAACTTCCAGTATGTCGCCCATCCCAAAATTGCTTTGGGATGAGCCCGCTTAACTATGGAGTTTCTTATGGAAATTCCAACCATTATGCTAAAAGGTGCCTCGATAATTAAGAGATAACAATTCTTTTATTTAAGGGATTTCACAATCTCCCTCACTTAAGTAACTAATGTCCTCATAAATATCTATATCTAAGAATCATCTGCCAGGTAGATAGAACTCTAGATGTGGCCCCTACAAATTTAAGTGGTGGCTCTTGTCATATAGCACTTTATCCCATATAGTGGTTCAAGAGGTGGCTCCCATGGCATAACACTTTGTATTGTATGGCACTTAGCTCCCATGTTTTGGTTAGTGTATTGCTCTAATATAATTTGTAACAACCAAAACTCTTAACATCAAGATATTATCTACTTTGTCCTAAGAGCCTCATGATTTTGTCTTATTGGTGTAACTTCCTAGTATGTCACCCATCCCAAAATTGCTCTAGAATGAGCATACTTAAGTATGAAGTTTTTTATAAAAAATTTAGCCATTACACCAAAAGGTGTCTCGATGTTTAAGAGTTGGCTTTTCTTTTACTAAAGGGGTTTCATATGAGCGACCATAGTTAGTGGGCGATAGAGGTTAGAAAGATTGTTATCTGGCGATGGAGCTCAGAAGGATCGTAGTCATTAGATGAAAATGGTTAGAAAGACCATTGTCTTCTGGAAATCCATAAAAAATGTGAAGCCAAGTAGAAGTCCAGTGTTTATTGGTGGTTGAGTGTAATTCTGATAAAATTTGGTGGTCAGGTAGAACTCCGATGTCAGCCTATGTTCCAATAGAAGTTTGGGTGTCAGTTTGTTGTCCGACAAAAATCCATCATCAATCGATGTTCCGATAGAAATCTAACATCAATCTTTGGTCCAGAAGAAGTCCAAGCATTAGTAGGTGGTCTGATGAAAGTTTAGGTGATGGTCGAGGAGGAGCTTGGTGGCAAGAGAGAATCTCACATACCTTCTCTTCCTTCCCTCCCTCGCTCCTCCTCTCCCTTATGAAGAATTGAGGATCTATTTATAATTTTTTGAGAGTTGTATGGCCAGCCAATATGAGGTAGATTGAGGGTAAATTGGGAGATGTTTGAATGGACAACTGATGTTGAATTCCTTAATC
The DNA here is from genome assembly GCA_016618105.1 of Dendrobium huoshanense. Taxonomy (NCBI): domain Eukaryota; kingdom Viridiplantae; phylum Streptophyta; class Magnoliopsida; order Asparagales; family Orchidaceae; genus Dendrobium; species Dendrobium huoshanense. Next base: position 44,177,566 of record CM028356.1, read on the forward strand.
ATGAATCATTTAGTAGGCATTTGAATGCCTTAATGATATTAGAATTCAATGATCTTGGGCTTGTTGGATTTGTCTCATAGAGCTGCTTAATTTGACTTTAAGCATGTCATGTTTAAAAATCATTTAGTAAGTTATATTATGGTTTGAACCTTCCAAATGTGCTTTGGTCATTGATTTGTACTCATTTGGGCTTGAATTGAGTCAAATTTTGTGTCGTTGGGTTCATATTTTTGAGACATCTAGTTTGACTATAATTTTGCTGAAATAAGAGTTTAGATGATCCCAAATTTAATTTTGGAATTTTCCAATTTGATTTTGCCTTGAGATTTGTGCCCAATCAAGATAAGTTTTTGCTGATATAATAGTTGCCCCCTATTTTCAAACGTGAAAGCCTATAAAGTCAGAAAATATAAGTTGTAGCATTTGGGAAATTTTTTATGTAACTTAAAACTCCAAAATAATCTAATCCTCTACGTAGAGGTCCCAGTTGGCTTTAAAATTGTGGAAATTGAGTTTTAAATGTCAAAAAATAGTCTCAGGGACTCCAATAATGTCCGAATTAGACTTTCCAGGTTGAAAATTGGTATCGGATGTGAAATTGGCCCACCTGGCCCGCTAGCTTACCCATCATGTCCCTGCCAGATTATGAGGCCTACTTTGGATGCACCTATGGCCCTCTAGGACATATTCCTTGGACCGCCCAAGTTTATGAAAGTGGTCCAAAAGTGGAGTAGTGGGTTGGGTTGAGTCATGGCCTATTAATGGAGCAGTGGGGAAGGTGAGAGTCATGGCCCATTAGTGGAGTAGTGGGAATGGTGGGAGTTATGAACTATTAGTGTAGTAATGGAGAAGGTGAGTTTAAATATATATATATATATATATATATATATATATATATATATATATATATATATATATATATATATATATATATATATATATATATATATATATATATATATATATATATATATATATAATTTTTTAATAGTATAATAAAATTATAAGTATGATGATGATGATAATAATAATAATAATAATATATTTTTTACAACCTCCTTAACGTCCCCTCTCTTCTTTTTGATGATAAATACCCCCCTTTGGGGTATGAAAAAAGTGAACCTACCCCCTTTTCTCCTCTCTTCCCCTATCTCTAGCAGTAGAGGCCTTCTCTTGGTTTTGTATAGGTGGTATACCCTATCTAGTTCTAGGGCCTCTCTCTATTGAGAGGAAACCTTCTCTCTTATGAGTTTTCCTTTATTTTTGGAAAGACGACGTCCACTATCCAACTTGAGTGCCCTTATATGGGCAGAAGGAAATCTCCTCACCTTCCACCTTTCTTCTCATCAGACTTTTACCAACACTAGAGGCATTACACTATTTTTGTTAGGTGGTATCCCTATTAAACTTTAATGCCCCTCTATTATGTAGATAGAGTTGTGATAATAGTTTTCTAGTGGTAATAGTACTCGGGAGGAGAAGTACAGATATTAATAGATGGGTGGATATTCGATTGTGATCAACGATAGTCGACATCCAGGTGGAGAACAGAAGGAGAAAGTGGGAGAGTATGATGCCAATAGTAGTCGAGAAAGGGGAAAAAAATTATCTGATATGGCAAAGGGACAAAGATGGTCGTAGCTGAGTCATACTTTCTTGGAAGTAGTATGTATCCATGTTAATGGGAGGTTAACAAAAAAGAGTCTGACTAAGGTGGTAAGGTGATTTACCGATGGTAGTAACCTAATAATGTAATGTAAAATTAGTGAAGGCCTATTCAGGTTTTGATTATTTTAATATTTTTCATCAAAGAGCTTATTGATGATGTTAGTATGTGTGGAAAATGTTGATAGAATCCATTAAGAATGCTTGTCATATCTGAGGTTGTATTTTAGAGAGTTGCTCGATGTTATATATTAGAACACTATTCGATGATATTAACCTATATGAAAGAGGTCAAGAAAATTCACTAAGGATGTATAACTTATTCAATTTTATGTGTTAGAGCACTACTCAATGACGTTAACCTATATAGAAGAGGACAATAGAATCCACCAAGGATGTATGACCTATATGAGGTTGTATGTCGGAGCACTACTCAATGATGTTAACCTATATTAAAGAGGTCGAGAGAATCCACTAAGGATGTATGAACCTATCTGAGGTTGTATTTTGAAGTACTACTCGATGACGCTAAACTATATGAAAGAGGTTAAGAGAATCCATCAAGGAAGTTTGACCTATCCAAGGTTGTATATAAGAGTGCTTCTCGCTGATGTTAACCTATATGGAAGAGGTTGAGAGAATCCACAGAGGATGTATGACTTATCCAATATTATATGTCAGAGTACCACTCGATGATGTAAATATATATGAAAGAGGTCGAGAGAATCAACCAAGGAAGTATATCCTATCTGTGGTTGTATGTCAGAGCACTACTTGATGATGTTAACCTATATGAAAGAGGCCGAGAGAATCTACTAAGGATTTATGACCTATTTGAGGTTGTATGTTAAAGAAATACATGATTATGTTAACCTATATGGAAGAGGTCAAGAAAACCAACAAAAAGTTTATATCATATATGAGGTTGTATATCAGAGCATTGCTCAATGTTATTAACCTATATAGAAGAGGTTAAAAGAATCCACAAAAAATGTATGACCTATTCGAGATTGTATATCATAGCATTGCTCAATGACGTTGACCTATATAAAAGATGTCAAGAGAATCCACCAAGGATGTATGACCTATCAGAGGTTGTATGTTAGAGCACAACCCGATGACATTAATATATAGGGAAGAGGTCGAGAGAATCCACCAAAGATGTATAACCTATTATAGGATATTTTTCAGAGCACTACTCGATGATTTTAAATATATATAAGAGGTTGAGAGAACTCACCAAGGATGTATGACTTATCCAAGGTGGTATGTCAGAGCATTGCTCAATGATGTTAACTTATATAAAAAAGGATGAGAGAATCCACAAAAGATGTATGACCTATCCAAGGGTTTATGTCAAAGGATTAATCGATGATGTTAACATATCAAGAAGATGTCAAGAGAATCCACCAATGATGTGTGACCCATCTGAGGATGTAAATGATCCTATTAAAAGAATAGAGAATCCCCATTTACTAAGAAGAAGAGCAACTTGAGATATCTTTAAAGATCTAGCAGCAACATGATTAGCATCTTCACTTTCTAAACATCTCTTCGAATAGCCATCAAATTTCATAAGCCTTCTACTAACCAAAAAATTATAAAAGGGAATGGCATTCCTATTTAGATGCCACCAAAATAGCTCGATAGCTGGTTTAAATTTAAGTTTATTAATCCATCTCCAATGATCTTCCTCATTGCCATCTAGTACTGCTCAATGATGTTAACTATATAAAAGAGGTTGAGAGAATCCACCAAGGATGTATGACCTATTCAATATTGTATGTTGGAGCATTGCTCGATGATATTAACCTATATAGAAGAGGATGAGAGAATCCACCAAGGATGTAAGATCTATTTAAGGGTTTATATTATAGTATTTCTTGGTGATGTTAACCTATATAAAAGATGTCAAGAGAATCCACTTAGGATGTATGACCCATCAAAGGTTGTATATCAGAGCACTGCTCAATGATGTTAAACTCTATGAAAGAGGTCAAATCGAATCCCCCTGAAATTGATTTTTCCTTGATTGGGAGGGGGCGAAAGCTGCATGTATCCTAAATCAAATGTGAAAAATGGTTTATTTTTAGAACATTACTTTTGTTTTGAGGTCAAGAATAAGACCTTACCCAAGGAGTAGAAATCTAGCTAGGGATTATATAAAGCATGAAATTTATGGGGAAGTATCATTGCATTTACTAGAAGCATTATGGTTTTGATATATCATCTTGGATGTTGCAAGAGTTAGAGGATTCCTCTTGACTATGGTTGTAGTCAAAGTTTCCCCTCAGTCCACATTTAATTTCTATGAATTAATGTAGCAATAGCTGATGCTAAGATTTTGACATGAATGCCTTTTGAGGTTGGAGAAAAAATTGCCCCTGAATTTGAAACTATGTTTCCCATAGATGCATAAAACTATTTCATCCTAGAATATTCATGGTGGAACAGAAATATAAAGTTAAATGTCTTAGCTTTGTATGAAGATCTAACACACAATCAAATAAGAGAGATGGCACATCATTTATAAGAGACACCTGAGATTTATGTGGAAAATTCTGAAAATGGGAAAAATATTGGCGTCTTGCCCAATTTGAATGAATCCACTAGTATTTGCAGTTGATTACAAGTGAAACCCTTCCTTGAAAGGAAATACATGGCTTAATGTGAAAAATATACATCATATTGAGTGTATTACATTGTGGAAATTGGAAGAATAAGAATTTATCTATTCATTTGGTCTGCTGGGCATAGAGGTTAGAAAGATCATATTTGGGAGACGGAGGTTGAAAAGACTGTTATCAAGCAACAGAGGTCAGAAGGCTAGTATTCAATGCAAAAAAGAGATTCTAAAGACTATTTTCTAATGATAGCGGTCGAAAGGATTATAGTCGGCTGGCGATGAATGCTAGAAAGACTATAGTCTAGTAAGGGTGGTTGGTAGGACCATAGTCAGTAGGAGGCGGAAGTCCAAAAGACCATTGTTAGGTGATGGAAGTCAGAAGGATTGTTGTCGATGGGTGACAGTGGTTAGAAATACCATTATCTTGTGGAATTCCATCTATAATTAGAAGAAAAGGTTAAACCTGGTATTAGTTGGTGATCGAGTATAATTCTGATGAAAGGTAGTGATCTGGCATAACTCTGTCATCCATCGGTGGTCCGATAGAAATATGGGTGTTAGTTGGTGGCTTAATATAAATTTAACATCAGTTAATGGTCTGAAAGAAATCTGGCGTCAGTTGATGGTCCATTAAAAGTATGGGTTTCAGTTGGTGGTCTGACGAAAGTCCAGGTAGAGGTTGAAGACAAGCTTTGTGGCAAGATAGAATCTCTGATTCCTTATCTTCCTTCCCTTCTCCCCCCCTCCTCCTCCCCTCTGTGAAGAATGGAGGGTATATATATAATTTTTTAAGAGTGACATGGCCAGTAAATAAAAGGAAGATCAAGGTTAAATTGGGAATGGTTTAAATGGATGGCCGATATTGAATCCCTTGATCATGGATCATTAACTGGGCCTTTAAATACCTTAATGATATTAAAATTAAAATATCTTTGGCTCATTGAATTTGTATCGTCAAGCTTATCGATTCAACTATAAGCATGTCACAATTAAAAATCAATTGGTAACTCGAATTATGGTTTGAACCTTCCAAATGTGCTTTGGGTCTTGGATTTGTACTCATTTGGGTTTGGATTGAGTAAAATTTAATGTCGTTGGGTTTGTAATTTTGAAATATTTAGTTTGACTATGAGTTTGCTGAAATTAGAGTTTAGATGGTCCAAAATTTAATTTTGGAAGTTTCTAATTTGAATTTTCTTTGAGTTTCGTGCCCCATTAAGAAAGTTAAATTTTTGTTAATATATTAATTGCCCCCTATTTTTGGATGTCAAATCCTACATAGTATGTTACAACTTTTGGAAATTTTTTTATGTAACTTGAACTCCAAAATAATATGATCTTTCATGTAGAGGTCCTAGTTTGCTTTAAAAGTGTTGAAATTGAACCAAAAATGTTGAAAATGGTCTTGGGGACTCCAAAAATATTTAAATTGGACTTTCCAAGCTAAAAATCATACCCTAATGCAAAATTAACCAATCTTTCCCACTAGCTTACCCATATTATCCCTGGCTCAATAAAAAGGTTGAAAGTTGGTGATGGTTGTGAAAATCTAAAGAACTAGCCCAAGGCAAACAAAGAGGGGGGTGACTTGATAGTTTTAAAAGTTCTTAAACAAAAAGGATTTTTTTTAACCTTTTCAAAATTTTAAAACAAAATAATAACTCTTAATGCGATAGAAAAATTATATGATGATAACAACATAATCAAAGAATAAATTACAGAAAAGTGCGGATATAAAATGTGGTAAAAGTAATAAGAAATAGAACACCAAATTTTATAGTGGTTCGGTCAGATCTAACCTACGTCAACTCCCCAAAAATTTCATTTCCAGGTATTGCACTAATTACCTATTGTCTCTCCTTTTGCCTCCATTAGAAGGCGAAGAAACTATTACAAAATCTTTTTATCGATCTAGTGAGAAAGAGTACCTTGAATCCTTTTACTCTCTCCTCGATAGACAGAGAACCTAAAAATATTTTCTCACCCTCAAGGCAAAGGAAGAGAACCTGGAAATCCTTTTACTCCCTCCTAGAGTAGGCATAGAACCATGGAGTCCTTTCACTCCCTCTTGGAGTAGCCCTTACAAAATCTTTCCACTGACCCTGTGAGGAAGAGTACCTTGAATCCTTTTACTCTATCCTAGTGTAGGCAAAGAACCTGAAAATCTTTTTTTACCCTCATGGTGAAGGCAGAGAACCCAAGAATCCTTTTACTCTTCCTGAAGAAGGCAGGAAACCTTGGAATCACTTTACTCCCTTTTGGAGTAGGCATAGAACTTGGATCTGATGCTGACAAAGATATCCCTCAGAGCCACCAAGGAACTAAGATAATAGCTTGAAGAAGATGATGAACACCTTGCTTGGAGCAACCTTTATAAATCCCTCATAATTCTCCCCTCACAAGGATCACTCTCTCTCTTGAGATCTCCCTCTTCCTTCTCAAAGCTCTCCCTTAAATATACTTTATAGCAAAAGATTAACTCAAGGGTTAATACTATTGATTAAATAGAGAGCCTCCAAAAGAAGCCCTAATTTTCAATTCTACGCAACTTGTTGCCCAGGATGATCAACAGATCATCCTATATGATTAGTATAAAATAGCCCTTTCAGTCAGGAGGATCACCTTTGCTCTGTATGATTAGCATAAGTATTTATACAGATCATCTAGTATGATCACGCAATCATCCCTGACGATTAGTTTAAGATATTATATTAATTGTCCAATATAATATGTAATAATGGGTGGAAATCTTCTTATCATCCTGCATCACTCTTAGGATATCCAATACGATTCTCCTGGTGATTAAAAGAATTCATCTAGGAAGATTGGGGATCGTCCAATAAAATACACTATATCGTCCTATATGATCCTAGTGGATCATTATGTATGATATGATTGATCAATCTAATCATGATTATTGCCCTAATCACCTAATTAATTTAGGCATTATTATAATAAATCATCTAGGACGTTGTATATCATCCTATACAATTAGAACAAAATTTAAAAATTAAAATATTACCAAAATTATAATTGGCGACTTTTTTTATCATCTAAGCTGATCGTCCTTGATGATATGGATCATCCAGTACGATTTGTAATCACTTATAGTTAGCATGGTTGCCCTAATTAGGGTTTCTATTTTTTAACTAATCATCCATAACAATTTGAAATCGTTATGTACGATTAGGTCAAAAATAGAAAAAATCTCTAACTCACCAAATGTTTCCCCTTGAGTGTGTGTGTGCAAGATTAATTAGCTTGGGATTCACCAAATATAATATTTGACTCAAGAAAAGTAAAAAAAAAACAATGAAATTTAAATTACAATTGGCCTCAACCTTATTCTACCCAATCTTGAGTTATTTTGCATTACAAGTGATCTTTGTGGACCAAAAAGATCTGTAAGTAGGGCAAAAAAATAGATATGCAATATTAGTAGTGGTAAAGAAACAATAATATTTATTATCATCAAAATCAAAGAATTTGATCCAGATTTTTAATAATCTCCCCCTTTTTGATGCTGATATATATTATTATTAAAAAAATTTCAGATTAAGGAAGGAATATTATTATTTTTTAATTAAAGAAAAAAATGAGACATAAAAAATAGCAATAGAATAAAGTAAGTTCCACTAAAAATAAAATCAAATAACACACTACTCCCACTTTTAACATCACAAAAGGAAGAAATAAGAAAAATACTAAACAAAATAAAATACAAAAAAGATGACCTGTACAAACATAAAAACAAGCACTTACAAACTAGTAGAAAGAGAAACCCTAATCAGGTGGAGGTGGTGGTGGTGACTGCATAACGTAACAGTGAAGAGAGCTAAACTGCTCTCCAAACTAGGTAAAGATAGCTAAACTGCTCTCCAAACTAGGCTATATCATGGTTGTGCTACTGCTGTTGGGCTACATATGCCTCAAATCGAGCTACGTCCTAATAATGCTGTTCCTACTACTCGGTGACATAGGACTCAAACCTAACTTCCCACTGGCCAAACTTTTGAACTAGTTGATTGATCTAGGAGTGCTGGTGGATAGGGATAGGTACAAGAATATGTCTTTCCTTTTCTATCACAACCTCCTCTTGCACAGGGCGATAACAAGTACTGTGAAGGATGTGGAAGGAGCTATTTAAGTAGAAAATAGGGAGGTGATTAGGTGGGCCAAGATATTAAAGGTTATATTTGGATTCAAGGACATAGGAAATGATATGTCCTAAGGCTAGATTTGGTTTTATTTTGTGGTTGGGATCCCTAATGCTGGTTAGATGTTCAATGTAGTGAATTAGAAGATCAACAGCATTAAAATATCGATCAATTATTATGCAGTAGGTGGTAAGTGGCAGGATGGGGGTAATATTGATTTGATCCCCAACTTTATGAATAATGGAGGTGTGAAGAATGTGGTAGATGGTTTGGGCATCTTTTAATAAGGAACTAGTTGAAGAGTCATGAAAGGCACCATTGGTTTCTCTAAGAAGGGTATTTAAACAGCCACAATTAAATTCAGGATTTGAAGCGAAACTATGAAGTTTGTCTCCAATGGTGGAAAGATGGAGAAATTCATAGCAATATTAATAGGTTATTTCAACAAGATGTCGATTAACATTTGATTGGAGTGTAGTAAAATCAGAATTCAGATAGAGACTAGTGAAGAATTCAAAAAGTAGTTCATAATTGAAGGGGAAAGCAAGTGTAAGAATAAAATAAAGAGTGGTGTGGGAAAAGAGGTCTAGTACCTGATAGGTCCAGACCTCCTGATTGACCACATTTTAGGGACTAATCCCAGTAGATTTCCAGCAGGTGTAAGCAACTTTATTAGCTAATTCAAATAAACAAGAATTGATAGCACTCCTCGAAGTGCACCTTATGAGTGCACGTGATCATTTACCGCCAGTCATATTAAAGAACTGAAAACTTGATAGAGGGAAAAGAGAATTGGAATGGTTGGAGTGAAGAATAGGCTAGAGATTAACTGTTTATATAGAAAAGATGATTAGGTACAATAATTTTATCCATACAATCAGTCAAAAAAGTTGATCATATCATCTAAGATGATAAGATATCATACTAGACAATAAGACATAGAGTGATCATCCCGAGGAGCAGCCTGTATGACCGTTGAATAAAGGGATCATATAGGACGAACACATGTATTATCTGAGATGATGTGCAATAATGGATCATCCTAACATCATTCAAATTGTCAAACTATTTCTACCACATGGATTGTGCAGTACGATGTATGAATCGTACAGGATGATCACAAATCACTGGTTTAGATCAGTCTTTAAATGTGTTGTGATCGAAGAGTTGCTTTTTTGTTCAGATCGTATAAGATGATGTGGATTGTCTTGGACAATGAGAGTAAAATAGAAAAAATTAGAACATGGAATGTGATGATCAAGATGATTTCAAAACAAAGATACTAAAATATAAAACAACACAAAAATCAAGCAAAAAACTAGTTATAAGTTAAAATAGAAGATTTTTTTTTTTTTTTGAACTAATCAACTCTAGTAAAAGATAAATTTTCTTTGTAAGTAGATAAGAAAAAAATAAGAAATGAATTCATAACACTGAAATTCAGAAATGATAGAAAACCATTCTTGTGAATTCTAGCTCGGACACCTTACAAGCTCAAAATCTTTTTAAAAACAAACATCTAATTCATAAAAGAAATTATATAATAAAAGTGATTTGTTCAGACTTCATTTTTGAAAAATATATAATAGAATAATATTGCAAATAAATCAACCAAAAATTATGATTTTCAAGATTCAAGTATTTGAAAATATTAAGTGACACATGAATTTTTCTAAGATTTAAAGATTTGAAAGAGAATGAAGCTTATTTCTTTGTGGGCTCATTTTATGCATCTTTTTTAGTTGTTTGGTGTACTTTATGCATCTTCTAATTTTTTATACATTTTGGTGTATCTTGTAATTATGATGATCATTGTGCATCTTTTCACTTTGTATTTGGGTTCATTTTGTATCTCTTGTCATCTTTTATAAGCGGGCTTCATTTCAAAATCTTTAAAGACTCTCAGTTGTGAGATTATCTTCTAGATATAAGAGAAGAAGAACTTACTCTCTAATAAATTAAAGAGTAAACAACAAAATAGAAATATATCCATATGATAGATGCAATAACTTGATTATGAAAACTTGAAAAGGTGATTCAATGACTTTGAGTGTTATTCATACGAGATAGAATACTGTAGGAAGATAAAAATAGATCTCAATTTCAAAATCCAACTTTTAACTTGAAATAGATTTTAGTTTAAAAAGAAAAATACACCACTAAAGAAATTAGAGGAATAGTGACAGTCATCAAAATTTTCTTCATTTAACTGATTTAGAGAAGTCAAGCATTGCTAACTAATTTTTAAAGCCAAAAGGAAGAGAAAAATGTCATTTAAAAATTCAAAATCAGGAGTGAGCATTGATCTGATTCTTTAAAAATATTAAAAAGAAGAAAAATGTAAAACATGAAATAGAAAAACATAAACAAAATAGACATAAATAAAATAAAAAGAATAAAACATCTGAAAATAGAAAGTAATAATTTCAGTCATTAATATCTATTACACCTAATATAGTTCAAAAGATGTTGAATGTTTCAAAGGTTAATGGTTTTGTAAAGATATCAACAAGTTGTATTTCAGTGGCTACATGGTGTAGCTCTATGTCTCCTTTAGTAACATGGTCCATAATGAAGTTATCCCATATGTCAATATATTTGTTCTTGAAGTGTTAGATGAGGTTCTTTGGAATTTTGATGGCACTAGTGTTATCACATAGATTTAAAATTGTGCTTGTAGGTAATCCTAAATCCAGAATTTGTTATTTTAACCAAAGAACTTGGGCCACCCAACTCATTTAGGCAGTGCACTTAGCTTTAGTTGTAGATATGGGGACTAAGTTTTGTTTTCTATTGGATCAAGAGATTAAGGATTGTCCTATGAATTAACAAATTATAGAAGTTCTTTTCTTTCAACTTGGCATCCCATAAAATTTGAATAAGAATATTCTATGATTTCAAAAGAGGTGTTATGCCTAGGATATCAGATTCCTAAGTTTGGGGTCCTTAAGAGATATCTAAGGATTCTATTTATAAGAGTCAAGTGGGACACTTTTGGATCAACCTAAAATTTAGGATAGAGACAAATACTAAATATAATATCATGTCTGTTAGTAGTCAAGTAAGGAAGTGATCCAATTATTTCTCTGTATTTCTTTTGATCAATAAATTTTCCATTTGAATTCTTATCTAACTGAACATTGGAACCATGAGAATGTTGATTGGCTTGACTTTATCCATTTCAAATTTCTTAAGGATGTCTTTAATGTATTTTGATAGATTGAGAAAAGTTTCCTCATCCTTCTACTTTATGATAAATCCCAAAAAAATAAGTCAGTTCTCCCATCATACTTATCTCAAATTTCTTACTCATTGTTTTTGAAAACTCATCACATAAATTTATATTAGAAAATTTCAATAAAATATCATCAACATAAATTTGGATAATGAATAATTCATCTCCTACCCTTCTCAAAAATAGGGTGGTATCTATGCTTCCCTTAACAAAGGCCCTTTCTAGTAGAAATGTGTTTAGCCTTACATACCATGCCTTGGGTGCTTGTTTTAGTCCATATAATGTCTTTTATAATTTGAATAGATGATTAGGAAATTGTGAATTTTCATAGCCTAGGAGTTGTTCAATATACATATCTTCTTTAATAATCTCATTCAGAAAGGCACTCTTTACATCCATTTGGTACATTTTAAATCCCTTAAAATATGCAAAGGCTAGTAGCACCCTATAGGCTTCCAATCTAGCAATAGAGGCAAAGGTCTCTTCAAAGTAAATCCCTTGTATTTGATTATTCCCATTAACCACTAATCTTGTATTATTTCTCACCACTACACTAGAATCAATCATTTTATTTTTGAAAACACATTTTATTTCAACCACACTCTGGCATTTAGGTCTTTCAACTAGCTCCCAAATATCATTCCTTATAAATTGATTTAACTCTTTTTATATGGCTAGGATCTAGAATTAATCAGATAGGGCTTGATTTAGGTTGGGGTTCAGGTTTTAAAATGAAGGAAGAGTGGTTTACTTCTTTTCTAAGTCAATGATTTTTCAACCCCAGACCCTTTAGAGTTATCAAATTCATCAAATATAAGATGAGTGGTCTCCTCAACTATAAGTGTTCTTTTATTAAAAACTCTATAGGATTTTCCAACACTTGAGTAACCTAGGAACACTACTTCATCAGATTTGGGGTCAAACTTTCCTAGTAGAGATTTCCCATTCTTCAGAATAAACCCTTTACATCAAAAGACGTGAAGGTGAGAGAGGTTGGGTGACCTACCCTTCAAAATTTCATAGGGTGTCTTATTCAGCTTGGATCTAACATTTACCCTATTTAGAACATAACAGGTTGTATTCATCACTTCTACCTAAAAGTATTTTGGAAGTGAGCATTCAGCTAATATGGCTCTAGCGGCTTCTACCAGGGTACTATTCTTCTATTTAGCTACCTTATTCTATTAAGGGTTCTAGGAGTTGAAACTTTATGATCTATCCCTTACTCCTTACACAAAGATTTAAAAATTTCTTTCTCAAATTCTCCACTGTAATCACTATGAATAGTTAGAATTTCATAACCTAGCTTCCTCTGAATCCAAGTGAAAAAAGTCTACAACTTTTCGAATGATTCACTATTTTGAGAAAAGAGTCTAACCCAAGTAAACATTGAAAAATCATTAACAATTGCATACCCAAAGACTTCCCCTCCTAAGCTTGTAAAGCTAACAGGTCCAAAAAAATCCATGTGTAGGACTTCTACGGGTTTGCTAGTGTTTATGTCTTTGATTGAGTGGAAAGAGGACTTGACTTGTTTCCCTAATTGACAGACATCACACATGAGATCTTTTATGAACTCTAGTTTGGGAATTCCACTTACTAAGTCTTTTTAGATATTTTTTCTAAAGTTTTTTTATGATTTCAAGATATAATCTCCTATGTCATAACCAAGATTCATCAGCAATAGTTTTTAGGTAAAAAGAAGTTGTAGGTTTAACATAATTTAAGTCAAGCATGTAAATATTATTAATTATTTTTCCTTGTAGCACAGTATTTTCAATCAAGCTAATCATGCATGTGGTAGATAAAAATTTAATACTAAAACCTTTATCATAAAGTTACCTTATGCTAAGCAAGTTATGTTTCAAGTCATCTACTAGTAAAATATTTTCAATGATGAATTTTTTATAGTTGTCAATTATACCTGATCAAACCACTTTCCTAGTGGTGTTATCTCTAAGTGTTACCTTGCCTCCTGCCTTGGCCATCAACAAAATGAATTTATTTACATCTCCAGTCATATGCCTTAAAAATTCGCTATCCAGGTACCATATGCTCTCACAAGTCCTTCTGTGAGAGCACACCTACAAAATCATTAGATGTTAGATTTGGGAACTCAAACAAGTTTGGGTCCCTTCTTATAGAAAGAAGAATGATATGCATGCATACTATGCTGTAAATTTTGAACTTTTGATCACCACACCAAATATGTTCTATAATGAACAGTGCAAGTCTAGGAGATATGTCCTAGCATGTCATAATAAAAACATTTAACACCAGTAAAATAATTTATTAATCTATTTGGATTGTGGTGCCTCTTGCTAGGTTTGAATAATGCATACTAAGGTGTTGGATTATGAAACTCTTCTAGTGCAGGTGGTTTTTTATTTTCCTTTAAAAAAATTATTTTAGCTTCTAAAAATATATTTACACTTTTAAGAATTGACTTATCTATTTTTAATGCATGCTCCTTATTATCTAAATTAGAAGCAATAGTATCTATGTTCTTATATGAATTTTCTAGTTCAACATGTAATACTTTGAAGGAATCATACTCATATGTTAAATCAAGATTCTTTTTATTCAGTTCATTAAATTCATCAAGTAAAGTCATATGATTACTATTTAAAGTAGAATGATCTTTTGTCAGGCATTCATGCTTTTTCTACAGAGTTAAAAAATTAGTTTTAAGGCTAGCATGTTGTTTCTTGAGCTTCCTATATGAAGAATGAATTTTCTCAGAAAGTTTAAGTAATTAATCAAAAGTAAGCTCAAATACCTTTTTCTAATCAAAGTGATCAAGATGCTCATCATCCATTAAGAATATGTTTATTACCTCCTCTTCTGCATTAGTTTCAGAGGAGTCTGGTGCTGAGTCTATCCAGAAAGCCTTTTGGGTTCTTTGCTTGACCTTCTTGAACTTAGGTTTCTCTTCACCCTTCTCCTAACTTGGGTGAGCTTTAAGAGTTGAGCACTTAGACTTTAGATGCCCTAGTTTCCTGCATTCAAAACAAAAAACATCAAAAGAAACTTTAAAATTTTTTTGTTCTTATCTTTGTTCCATTTTTAATGATGCTTTTGCTTTTTCCTTAAGAAACTCTTGAATTGCCTAGTTATTAAAGCAATGTCATCATTTTTAGAACCAGAAGAATTAGTGTCAGAATAATTAGCCTTGAAGGCTATAATTTTCTCCTTTTACTTCTCAACTATATCAAGCTAACTTATGTTCACTCCTTGATTGTAAACAATAAGTAATCCAAGTAAGTTATCAATTGAATAAATATTTAGATCTTTTGATTCAATAATGACATTAATTTTAGCATTAAAAAAAGAAGGTAAATATCGTATAATCTTGTTAACATTTTCATAGTTTATTAGTTCTCTTCCTAAGCTATGTATGGATGTAACGATTTATGTAAACCTAGTATACATTTCATAAATAGTTTCACTAAGTTTTATGCTGAACAATTCATAATCATGGAGTAAAATATTCATCCTAGATTGTATACCCTTATTTTTTCTATCATAAGTTATGCATAATCTATCTCAAATTTCTTTTCCAATAAAATATGTGAAAACATTAATATAGTCTTCAGATTTTAAGGTATAAAAAAAATAGTTCAAGTATTTTGCATTCAATTATGCTAAATCTCTATCATTAATTGTCCATTCAAAAAAAGTTATTTTAGTTTTACACCATTTAATAATCTAATGGGAGTAGAAAACCATCTTGAACAAAAATCTACATGTGATAATCAATTGATTGTAAAAAGATGGACATGCAAGTTTTCTAAAAATAAAAAGGTATATTAATAAAAAGAGGTGGTCTTGTTATTGAAAATCCTTCTGTAGTGTTTCTATTACAAAGTTAGCCATGGATCTTAATTCAAAAGTTTTGTAAAACTTGATCTAATGAATCCCTCTCTTATAACACTTGAAAGTTCATGAGGGTTTTCAAACCCTAAAGAACTAGCCTGAGGCTAACCAAGAGGGGGTGAATTGGTAGTTTTAAAAATTCTTAAACAAAAAGGAAAAATCTTTTTGTTCTTTTAAATATTTTAAAACAAAATAATAACCCTTAATGCGGATAAAAAATTATATCATGATAGTAACACAATCTAACTATTCAATCACATAACAAATCAAAGAAAAGTGTGAAAATAAAATGTGATAAAGTAATAAGAAAAAAACACAACAAATTTTATAGTGGTTCAGTCAGATCTCCCCAAAAACCTCCTTTCCAAGTATTATACCAATCAACTAGTATCTCTCCTTTTTTGCTCCTACAACAAGGTGTAGAAGCCCTAACAATATCTTTCCACCGACTTGGTGAGACAGGGTACCTTTAATCCTTTTACTCCCTCCTGGAGTAGGCAGAGAACCTAAAATTCCTTTTCACCTTCATATTGAGGTAGAGAACTCGAGAATCCTTTTACTCCCTCCTAGAGTAGGCAGAGAACCTTAGAATCCTTTTACTCCCTTCTAAAGTATGCAGCAAACATAGATCTAATGCTGACGAAGATCTCCCATAGAGCCACCAAGGAACTAAGATAGTACCTTGAAGAATATGATGAATACCTTTCTTAGACCAACCTTTGTGAATCCATCATAACTCCCCCACACATGCATCTCTCTTTCTCTCTCTCAAGCTCTCCCTCTTCCCATTTAAAGCTCTCTCTTGGATCTCCTTCATAGAAAAAGATTAATTCAAGGGATAATACTATTGCTTAAATAGAAAGCCTACAAAAGAAACCCTAATTTTTAATTAGAGATAACAGATCATTTAGGATTATTGACAGAACATCATGTATGATTAGTACAAAATAGCCCTTTCTTCCAAGACGATCACCTTTGCTCTATACGATCAGTACAAGTATTTATATAGATCATCTAGTATGGTCATGCGATCATCTCAGATGATTAGTTCAAGATACTATATTAATCGTCCAGTATGATATGGGATGGTGGGTGGCAATCTTTATATTGTCCTACAACCCTCTCGGGATTTCCAATACGATTCTCCTAGATGATTAAAAGAAAATTATAGTTTTTCATCTTAAATGATAGGGGATCGTCCTATGAAATATGTTGCAACTCAATCTTATGAGTTTATATTTTTGATGATAATAAATATTTTGGCTCACAACCTGTTGTTTACTT